>VWZO01005907.1:2826-58516 GCA_013396975.1 Bucco capensis | reverse complement strand
CCCCGCTGCCGTCCCCCCGCATCACCTTCATGCGCAGCAGGTTCTTGGACAGCTTTGTTTTCACCTCCCCGGCCATGGCGGCCAGCTCTGCCTGCAGGCCGCACCGGATCCCCACGCTCGCGTAGCAACTAAGCCGTGCACGCCGAGGGGAGGAGCGGGAGAAGGCGGCGGCGCGGCTCCGCCCTCCGCGTCCGGGGCGCGGCTGCACGGACAGACCCCTGCGCACACCCCGGAGTCGCAGCAGGGCATGCAGGGAGCTAGGAGGCGTGACCCGTGAGCCGTTGGTGCGAAAACAACGTTGAAAAAAGCGGGTTAGCTGTACAGAGCCGGTTATGTGGGTGAGGGGGTTCGAGTGTGTGAGCAGGAGATAAGTCTGACTCGGTATGAAATGGCAAATTAGTAGGGGAACCTGAGATTTCTTATCAAGACTTGTGTGTTCTGTAGTGCTGCAGGCTTATGGTTTCATCCATAATTTTCTGGTATTTCAAAGAGAGAACGAAAGAGAGTATAAAATCTATCAAATATTGGCATTTGGAGACTGCTTGACTTGTTTAGCTTTCATTTTTTTAAGATCAGCACTGACTTTTACTTGAAAAAACCCACAAAATTGTGTAATGTGATTAAAACCGGAAAGCACACAAATTCAAAGAAATTAAAAAAGCTTGAAAGCTTTGTTAGTCTTTAACCATGGTGTTTGCATTCAATCTTGACAGTACTGTCTTTGGGCTGCCAGGCTGGACCCTGCCAGCTGAGGAGGAAATCCTGATGGAAATTGCCATCTGACTCCCAGTCACAAGCACATACCACAATTTCTGTATATATTCTCGTAAATCAAGTTTCTGATGCCTGTTTTGACACTGGGCACATAAACCAGGCGATAAAGCAGTAAGAGTGAGGGTTCAGTGTTCAAAACTTTAATGAACTGGTGCGCTCCAAAAGACAATTTAAGGAGAAAACTCCCCATGTAGGCAAGATGTAGGTCAAAGCTCAAAGAACTCTCTGAAGATTTATGCTCTAACAGGGTCCACAAAAAACATATAACGAAGGGCAAAACCTGATTGCCGTGGGAAAGGAGGAGGAAGAATTATCCACATCCAGGCATCCTTATTACACAGTGGGCTAAAATGACCACAAACGTGAGTGAAGCACGGAGCCACAACCGCTCCAGGGCAAAGTCCTAACACTGCGTGGAAGTATTTAATTTTCATATAGGCAAGGCACCTTCATTTCCAGGCTCTGTAAATGACTTGAAGCTGCTCTGAAATTCAGGGCCCCAGCAAGAAAGTCTCTTTGAGTGTGTGTGTGTGTGAGCTATCCTGCTTCATTTAGCTCTGTCATGTTTAGCTCCTTCTCTGTTCACTTTCTCATTAACAGCTATCAACCTTTCCCAACAAAAGGCAGCTGGCAAGAAATTCACAGTTTTATGAATACAAATGTGCATCAAAGGATGAATATGTTTGAATCTGAGCGAACAAACCAACAGGGAAAGCTGTTAATTAATATAATACAACCATAATCTCCCCGTTTTTGCTGTTATTTTCTATTTGCCATGCATTCTAATAACGTATTTGCTTTTTGTTGATCATTGCAAATCAGAGCCCTGTGTTTAATTGCATGGCCTTCAGTGTCACTCAGGGCTTTTTCTGAGCAGTTTCAGTTAATTTACAATCCAGGAGCGTACTTTGAATGATTTCTTCTAAATACATTACTGCACACCCATCAGCACTTCCCCAGCCACTGAGCTATAGCAGTGCCCAGCTTTGTTTGCTGCCCTTTGTGAGAGCTGTTCCTGTCCCCCCATCCTGCCTACAGAGCAACCCAGTTCTACAATTCCTGCAGCCCCCTTCTCTAGCAGACTCTGCTTACAGCCTATTTTAGGATGCAGCTGCCTGACACCTTTGACATAAAGGATCATGATGCCACCCACCCTTTAATGTTTGGGAGCTGAATCTAATAATTTACAAAGCCATGCAGTGTCTGACTGAGAGGGGAAAGTGCAAGGGGTTTTCAACTTGTCTAACCAAGAGGATTTTCCCTGGTAAGCAAGAGCTTGGGATCCACAGCCTGAGCCCCCTTGCACCCCATGTCGTTGTGCTGTACCACAGGCTTGCAAGGAGATGCTGCCACTGTTTATCTTGTGTGTTGGCACATCAGCTAACAACCTGCCTCAGCAGGGAGAGAGAAGTGTTTTGCAGTAAAGGCAGTACAGGCTGTGTGATGTTTATTTAGAAAAGTGGAGATTGTAAAAAGGCTGCCACACAATTTGATCTATTTTGGCAGTAAAAAAGTCTGAAGGAAATTTTTGGATTACATCTCCCATCGCTTGAATTGGATGGGGAGGTTATAGATAACAATCAGCTGTCTCGTGGACCAGATAATACTGTCTGGTAAACCTGAAGACACTCCATTGATTACAGAATTTTTTATGAGTTACTGGTGGTGATGAAGGAAACTCAGAGAAGAATCCAGCCCTGTAAATAGGTCTGCTTGTGAGGTGCAATGAGGGTGAGGAGATGAGGTAGGAGAGATGGTCTATTCAGAGAAGAATCAAGGGTCATTGTAGATGACAATTAAACACCTCTCCCACAGGTCTGAAAGCTGCATGGCAGCTCTGCTTTCAACCTGGAAATCCATTTCTTTATCAAAACAAAAATGCTCAGGGAAATAACTCAGGGGAAAGGAGCTCCATCTCATCAAAGAGTGTACATTAAACAAGCAGATAAAAGATTTTTCTTCCTAGGAAATGTGGTCCCTTCTCCCTCTAGTAATTACAGAAGTCAAATCAAAGTTGTCATTAACATTATTTAAGAAGTAATCTCTCTTGGAGTAACACAAGTGACAGCTGTGAACTAATTTCACGCCAATGGGATCTCATTTGAGGGAACTCTTGGGTTACTTTTTCTGTAACCTTTTATTTATTCATATTCTCACAGTATTGTGATTTTAGTGCAAAAGAGGTATCTCAAACCTTACACCAACCTATCAGTTGACTTGATATTTATGAGCTGTCTTTGAGTTCTAAAGCAGCTTTTCACAGCTCTCAAAATACTTGAAGTCTTTTTTTTTTCCCCTGCAAATATCAAAATTTTTATACTGTGACAGGTGAGTCATTAATTTGTGTCAAACTCCTCCAATATGTTTTAAGTAAGGATATTATGTGTTTTTCTCTATGAATGAGGGAGAAAGCTAGACGTAGAGCTGCCAGAGGTCTGTTTGCAAACCTGAAAGGAAGGTGTGAAGTGCTGTGTATGGATAGGATCAGAGAGACAGCTTCCTACCCTCCGCTCCATACAGAAATTGTGTGAAATCCTCCAAGTGGTGAGGCAGGGTTTTGAAGTGGAGGACGTGTTTTTTATCTATCTTACTCCCACCAGGCTCTGAGCCGCTAATGCATGCGGCGCATTGACAACAGCTAAGGTCCTAGGTGACTGGGGATTTGTTACAATATCCATTACCCTTTGATGCACACATGTCTGACCCATTGGCCCCTATGTGCTGCTCAGCCTGCTTTGTTCCTAATCCACGGAGGAGATGGGTTAGCAGCAGCTCTGGGCTTCAGCGTGTGGTGTGTCAGCTCAGACTGCACTGACTCATCCTCTTAGCTTTTGAAGTCTCCTTTTCTGGCATTGGCACCAGCCCTGGTGGCAGCTGACACACGCAGAGTGTTTTAAATCCCTAGCCCATGTTCCTTTCTTGACCCCAAGGTTTCCTGTGGATGGGGAACAATATGGAAAGAATGAAGCAGGAGCCAAATTCCTGTAACTTGGTTAACACAGCTCCGTTAAGCACAGTTCATGTTGCTGATGCTTAAATAGCCTGATGTGGTTCACAATTTACACAGCATGAAAAGGTGTGCCTTAAAAATGTGCTTGTAGCAAAACAGAGTTACAAAATCTCCAGAATAACCAGGACATGTCTTTGGAGAAAGTGCCTGTTGTCAGTTTGGGAGAAGACAATTCATTCTGAGTGCTTTTGGTCCCGGTGGCAGGGTGACCTTTATGTGAATAAATACAGTAATTCCTTTTTGATTACAGAAAGAAGCAGCTTCATAATAGTAGCTCCTTATCTTCTGCCATCACCTAAAGTGGCAGGGGGAACACACACCAGTCTGTCATTCTGCTGGCATGTGGATAAGCCTAAAAATTTGGTCCTCTATTGCAATGATTTGATATATCCCAGCACTAGGAGTCGGAGAAGACAGAATGACTGAAAAACAGCGTGGAGTGTCCTTGTCTTGGCTTTCCTTTAAAAATCGAGAGGCGTTTAACTTTTCTGGATTTGATGGAATCACAATTAAAAGAGAAAAGGAAAATATCACCTTCCATTTGTTAACTATAAAAATGCAATCCAGCAGTGCTGTGGGTGCTTTGCTATTTCCCAGGTCAATAAATGGCTCCCCTGACTTTAATAAACATTGATGCTGCAGGCTTGTTCTACAGTGATTGAACCTTTTTATAGTTTCAACCCCTCACATTGCATGGAAGCTTGAAGATTGTTTTTTATTTTTTATTTTATTTCTTTTTCAGGAGGGTTGGTTCTGATTGATTAAATTGTCATTTTCTGAGTTAGTTGCTGAATTATAACTTGGCATTTTTAACTGTGTGATTTGTTTAAAGAGACAGCTTTTTGGTATAGCAAACCAGCTGAGAATTTTTAAGCAGTAAAAGGAAATTTTACTCACTTTGTTCTCAGCCTTTCATCACTGCCTGACAAAAATGCTCCTGAAAAACAATGTAGAGGCTGTGATATGAGAAGGTACTTATATTCATGCTCACCTCTTTATGGCATCATGGAGCTGATCTGTGCAGTATTATATTGCTTTCAATTAGTAGTTGGACAACCTGTTATTGTTTACATGTTTATCTTTCCAAGGAGAAGGGAAGGGAGGAGGAATTAGAGACATAAGTGTGAGTGCTACCCAAGGTGATATTAAGAGTAAGGGGCAGAACTGTACTTTGAACTAACTGATTTACCCCTTAATAAGAAGAATGGAGTTCTTTGCACTAAAATGATGGGTTCTGAACACACCTAAGGCAAATAACAGCAAGATTTTCTCCTAAATCCAGAGTGGGCCTGGTTCAAAGGGACAAAGACCTTGTAATTCTTTAGAAAAGGAGAAAATCACATCCATGTGACAATGCATTCATTTTTAAGTTTAAACAGCTGCCACATTCATTCTCTGTGGGTAGCTGCTTGGTTTCAAGGTCTGAATTTTTTTTCTTCCTGACTCTCCCTCCAGTTTAAAATTGTATTCGAGATAGTAAAGGTGAAGTGAATGAGCCTCACATAAAAAACATGTGTGTTCAGAATGTGTTTGGAAAGAAAGGCCAACAAAACTGTCTTGTAGCACATAACATGATGTCTTTTGCTTTTGATTTACAGTGCCTGCAGGGGAAATGGAATCATCTAAGGGTCTGAATATCAGAGATCTTGTGTTTGTTCACTGCAGGATTAACCCTGGTCAGATTCTGCAGCAGTGCTTAGCAGGGGGAGTCTCAGGGTATCAATATGAAATACTGAAGTCCAATTATGCTTTTGCTTGTACACTTTCCCCACTCTGGCTATTTCAGCTTCTACTTTGAAATAATAACTTACGACAGCACAAAGCTGAATTTCCAGTGAATTATATCTCTGGCCTCTAAATTTAATTGCATGCTACTGCAACTAACCCACTATCCATCTTGGCCCCTTGGATTCTTTTTGCCTCTTTTCCTCTGTTTCTACACCATTCATTCAAGACCTTTAAAAAGTGCAAAATAGATACCCAGGAAAAAGGCAAATTGTAAAAGGAACATTTAAACTTCTTACCCACCACCAATTCCTGAAGGTCTTTAAGTAAAAAGACAGGGGTAGACTCCAGTTCACCAACAATGGGGTCAGGTAGAAGTGCTGCAGGCTCTGGCTGTTCTCTTGCAGTGCTGCTGGTGCTGGTTAGCTGAACAAGGGGTCAGGAGGAGCCTTTGCAATCACCAGTTTGGATATGATCCAGCTGGCCAGGTGCTTTACAGGATGTCTGCTTTCCACTGTAATGCCAAATGAAAGGTGATTGCTGGAAACAGAGCCTGGGTAGATGACAGATTAGTGCTCTGATTCAGCATGGCAAATGGGCTGCTCCTAACTCCTGTGTTTTGATCAGCTGAAGATTTCACAGCGAGGTGTTGATGCATGAGCAAACTTTTAATGACAAAACCAGAAAGTAAGGTATTCTTCTGCGATTATGGTAAATGCAGTGTGGTAACATTTTTAGGAGAGTTGCTCATGTTCATTTCAAAATCATCTTGAGACCAGTTTATAGGGTGGGAAATAAGCTGTAACGTGAAAAAGAGTAAAATATTCATTAAAGCCATAATGATTTATATCACAACATTCTGAGGTAGCACACTTTACCTCACTACAGCTCCTCAATGCATGTTTTTCTAATTTCCATAAGTAATTGACCTCTCATTAGCAACTCATTAGAAAAATTGAGGTGAAGTGACAAACAGAAACCAACTGTGACAGAAACTTTGCATGTGAATAAATTACTAAAAACTCTAATGGGTTCAAAATGAAGGCCCACAAGAACCTGGCTTTCTCTGACTGAAAAAGTATTTCATTTACAGCTGTAAAATGAAACGTTATTGTCTCTATATAGCTACACACTCAACAGTCCTTAAATCCATACTTTGACTCATGGGTGATTTTCAAACACAGTCAACATTCACTTCCTCCTCTTGCAAGTAACTGCAGAAGAAGAATTAGCCAAAAAATTCAGACATGTGCACAAGACCCTGGTATGACTATAGACACCAAAGCTGGAAAAACAGGGTACAAATTTTGGAAGGTGGACAAAGTTCATGGCTTAATTTGTGAAGGAACTAAACGTCACCTGACACTTTTGAGTGACTCCAGCCTAGACATGGATATCTACCAGAAAAGGCATAATCCTCATGGTCCATGAGCAGCTCTTTCAGAAGGGAGGTGTCTGCCTTGTCCTTTTGGTAGCCACTGTTAACCAACACACGAATGTTAAGTTCAAATAATAGATTTTTGCACATATTGAAGTGTTAACTTTAATAACCTTATATATCTGTCTTTTTAGAGATCAATAAATCATTTTCAAGCTAGTTCTTCATCACTGCAATATTGTGAAAAGTGAGGCTGATATTTAACATAAAGTTTTATGAGTCCTGGATGCTTCTGGACAAACTTAGAAAAAAAGAAAACCATTTATTTTTTAATATGTGCCTTACAGTCCTGATGCCTATCTGAAACTTATTTGAAAGTAACTGAATTTATGGGTTCCAAGTTAGTGTTTCATTACAAAGCTACAAGAGGCTGAGAAAGAAAAAATAAACCTATCTGAAAGTCTTGTACAACAGATGAGAGATGAACTGATAAACCTCCCTGACCTTTTGCAACACCAGCTAAGAAACTGCAGGTCTAAGAGGAGGATAAAAGCAATGGAATAATGTAAAACAATGGGAAAAGCTCCTGGCTTAGGGCTTCCATGGGGTAAAAGCCAGTGAGAATCTCACTTTTTCTTAGTTGGGAAGTGTATCTGTTATCTGCTTGCATTTCTCACAAGTTGCTTTTTAATTTTCTTCCTGAGTTCTCCTGCAATGGGCCATTGCATAGTGCTGCTTAATTTTGATTGTTTTTTAGTTTGTTTTGCCAGCTAAACTGTAGAAGAACAGAAGTGATCATGAGGAACTTCCTATTATGGAAGAAAAATGTATTTTTCAAAGATCTCTCAGAAAAATCAGACTGCTTAGCTTTCCATGACATTTAAAAAGGAAAGATGGGAAAGAGATGGTAGATAAACGTTTGATGGCACATTGACTGCATCATGCCATGGGACTACACTAAGAGATTTGTTTTGTGACATTGCTCCTGTGTCCTTTTTTATTGCATGGTTGCAGAAACTGTGGATGTATGGATAATCCCTCAGGGTTTCATTTCAAAGTTGGAGTAAAATATGCCTTCTAATGACTTTTAGCACCAGAGAGCACCTCTTCCTAGAGCCATGAGTGAACTGAGTTGCAGAGCTAGTTAGGGAACCAAACATTGTACAAAACCAGAAAGCTGAGACTCAAACATCTGTCTTGTGCTCAACATTTCCCCTAGAATTTTCAGGACTGCTATAGAAACAAAGCTTTTAAACTCCTGGATAAGCATTAGATTGGTGTAAACCATCATAATTGAGTTTATTACCAAGTCTGTCTGCACAGTGCTATAGCACTCCTTGTTAGAGCCCACCCTTTCCTACACAGTTACTCCTACACTGCACTACCAGGATGACTCACAGGTAGAATTTCTTCAGGATTTAGGAATACATTTGGATTTCAGCCAGTTGTGGAAAACATACATATTTCCTCTTATACCCACGCACACACTCAAGATATTTCTTTACATATGAGATCTGAATCAGTAATACTAAAAGCCTGAAGTTGAAGGGAGAACAAAATGCATTTCTATCCATGTTCCTTGATAAGGTGTTGTTTAAATCACTTATTCAATCATTTTATGAGAGTGAAACACCTGATACATTGCAAGGTGGAAATAACACTCCCCAAAGGATGTAATTCTCCTCATATAGACTGACTTTGAAGATGTCATAGTACTAGGCATAAAATAGTTTAACTGAAGTAATGAAAGTTACTTTCCCTCCTTCCTTCAAAACAGAAGGGAAAAACTCACCTCTGCAAGTGTGTATTTTTGCAAGACTTTGGGAGTATACCTGTTAGTGGGGCCTAAGATTACTCCAAGATGAGCTACATCCTACTTCTTTATGCTGAAAGCTGCTAATACCTGTTAGTGGGGCCTAAGATTACCCCAAGATTAGCTACATCCTACTTCTTTATGCTGAAAGCTGCTAATGGGAACAATAGAGTGTTACCATTATGAGTCCAAATGCAATTTCTAAACCTGCAACATCATATCAGTATCCCCTGGGGATAACAAAACTGTAGGTATTTAGCAACCCACCAAAATAGCTAAGGAGGGCATCCTTACTGACCCCAACAAAAGAAAACAGCTAGCTTTTTGTTGCAGCATGCTTTTGGTTGTTGTATGCAAAATGGTTTAATATCACCTTAGTCCCAGCTTGCTGTGTGAAAAATGATGCTGTCAATTTGATACAGAAGTAGAATGGAACATTTTGTCTAATAGGGAAGAGCTGACAAAGACAGACTGAATAATACTTAATTGGATAAAACTGACTTTATTGGGCATTCCAAACAAAATTAAAAATATTGCACTAAGATTTATAGGGTTTGTTTTCTGTCTTTTTTTTTTCTGTCTGTTTGCTGGGCTTTGCTCATGTCATCAATATTTCAGTTTAGCAGCAGCATTATTTTCTTTATTGATAAAAGCCAAAGGCTAAATATTTGAAGACATTTGGCAATGCTAATATAAATGGGAACTCTCAGTTGTGTGCAGTCCAGTTATTGATGTTTTTATTAGCAATCCTTATAAGGGCACATTCTGCTTTCCTTCTCACTGCCATAATGTGGAAATGAGGAAAATGGGAAATTGCCTGTTGCACTTAAACTGTAACACATATTTTATTGAACACATCTCTGGCTTGTGACTAGCGATAAGCATAATGTAAATATGTTTGAGCACAGTGGCAGAGTGTCTCAGGAATGTGGCTTCTTGCATCTTTTCCCATCAATGACTCTTCCCTTGTCCTGGCTATGAAAATGGAGCAGACTAATCTTCATTGAGCCTTAAAGAGCAAAACATCTGAGGTAGGAGCTACCATCCCTTATTTCTCCAGCTGCTTAAAATAGCTCTCCTGTTTCAAGTATATGAATCACAACCCTGCTGAGTTCCTGCAATATTATCATATCTATTCAGGGCAAGAGTTGTCTGTGAGGACACTATAGGGAAATCCTTTGAGAAAATGATTTTCTCAGAATTTTCAGTAGCCACTCTAAAAAGTCTGAACTTTTATCTGTGTTGGTTTTTTTTCTCCTGCTCTGCTTTATAAACAAACACGACACTTTATTCTACAAAGTGATTTCCTTCTGAGTTACAGTACCACAGAAAAAGCATATAAAACCCACAAACCTTATTATTTTTGGATTCTTGAAACTCAAAATTGATTTAAACCAAGTTCAGCCAGCAATATTTCCTCCCTATCTGAGAAACTGTATCCTGGGTTTCAGACTAAAGTAAATTTTTATAGGCATGCTGTAATTATAAACCCTTGAGAAACAGATTTTGTAACAGGGACACCAGCACAAAGCTTCTCTGTGGTTACTCTGCCAAGCACTGATGCAAAGAGGCTGAAAATCCATTCTCCCAAGAAGGAGCTTATTAAAAGACTGCAGTAGTTTTAATGACATTTCTTGTGACATCAAAATGATTTCTTTTGGAATCAGAGAGCATCTCTACTTCTGCATTTTTGAAGGTCCACATGAGAAAATACTGCTGCAGCCTCACAGCTATGAGCAGTGTCTGAGGAAGGCAAGCCAGAGAGAGAAATCTGCTCTGCTACTCGTATGCTCTCATGATGGGAGATGTAAATGAATCTGTTTAATTAGACCAGCATATAATAATCATTACCAAGAAGGCAAGAGAAGTGTTTGGAAATGTTACACAGGTTTTGCAAATGATCTGGGTGCAGCTTTTCCTCCTAAATAGATGAATAATAGCTGAAATGTCATTGATAACTGAACCCAGGATGAGGAGGTTTGGCTCATGTCAGATGTATTTGGTGACTTATGTTCTTATTCAGTTCTGTAGAGATCCTAGATTGATTTTCCTGCAATATTTCAAGCCAAATGGGTATTTTTGAGCAATATCCTCTTCTGATTGGACTGATCTTTGTACTATTTATCTCTTGTCTTTTGTACATGTGAATTCAAATTAAATGATTGCAAGGTGCTTGGGCCAGATGTATTGCACTGTAAATGATTAAGTCCTGATCACTTGATCAACCTTAAATTGCACTTCTTGGCTATACAGGTATGCAGATACTTTACAAAGATGGAGAAATAGCTTTATCACCATTTTAGAGGTGTTCAAAGACAACAGGTAGCCCCAAAGCATGTACTAGCTCATAGGCAGTGGTCTGAATTGCAGCCTTCCTCCACTGTAATACATAGCCTCATGAAACCAACAGCAAAATTCATTCCTATATCAAAGCAGAATATCCTGCCTCTGGCAGCAAGTTTTCTTGGCTTCCTTCTGATCTCATTTACTCACAGGATAAAATCTTGCATGGTCTCAAATGAGATGTCTAGGGCAACAAGTGGTGGCAACATCATACAGGGAAGGGAGGAGAGTTGGGTAAAGCAGACAGACTGTTGCAGACTGTTCAATGTGAAATAGCAGTTTATATTACAGCCTTTTGATTTATTTTTTTTAAGGATTTTTGGCATTGGTTCTTTAATCAGTCAGACAATGAATTGGGAAATGGAAATCCACAGAAAACTCAACCTCTCCCACAGGGCATGCGGGTAGCCAAAAATAGCTGCACAAATTGAATAGTGGGGCTGGGGAAGTTTTCCAAAGTTTTTCAGACTCTCTAAGGAATTTTTGGCCCATATTCTGGGAGAAAAATCATGTTAGTCTCCCTTTGTCTGAGCCAGTTCACTCATACATGCACAGCTAACACAAGCACCTGGGACTGAACCCAGCTTCTGCTGAAGTCCTTGGCCAAGCTCCTACTGGCTTCAGTGTGGGGGCAGGATTTGTCCCTTTGTAAGATCATAATATTTATATTCAGTACCCTGCAACTTAAAGTAAGGATTAGCAGAATTAAACTCTCCTAATTTGTATATCTCAGATTGCCAAACTGCAATTAACTTTTGTGCGTTTGAATTAACAGGAAAAATTATTAACCACCCTTTCCTCATGCAATTATCATTTTACACTTCTGGAAAATTTCTTCTCCTAAATATGAAAAGTAGCCCACACCCTTATGAACCCATCCCTCTTAATATCCTTTAGTTATTAGAGCAGGAAACAATTTTTCACCCCATTGCTTCCATATGCAAGTAATGCTTGCCCAACATCACTGCCTTGCTATGCACTCTGCTGATTTGCTTTGCTTTGTACAGGCCTAAAGCTGACCAGGACTCAAAGCTTTAAATTCACCCCAGGACAGCACCCATGTGCACAGCCCTTGGCAAATATTACCCCCAGCTGCTATTTTGGGCTGTTTTTAACTATGCAATGTACAGGCTCAAAACCTCCCTCTTTCCTTCTCCCATGCAAATTCAAGGAAGTCACCCCAGCTTTCCCTGGACACAGAGCTGCAGGTTGACATGGCAGAATAAAAGCAGCATGAAGCAACCAGAGTTTTCTGCCTGATTTTCTGCTCTTTTCATGCATATACTGGCTGGGCTCTACCCTTGCATAAGGCTAGTGAAAATCCAGTTGATGCCAAAAGCTTGCAGAGCATCCCTTTTCCCATGGCAGTTTTCCTGTGCTGTAGCACAACCTCTCCACTCTAAGAAGAGTGACTGTCATTTTTTTTTCCTTAAAAATTTAGTTTCCTGGAGGAGTACAATCTTTAGCTTTTTTCCTGATTATTATTATTATTATTTCTTATTGGGGTAAGGGGAGATCTGCAAGAACAGACAGCTTTTGATTTATGTATCACCCTTTTATAATAAATATCTTTGTAACAACATCATGAAATTGTTGAACAAAAGTTCTTTTCCAGAAGAATAATCTTTAACTGGTGTGAAATGCCTCACTGGGGTTTTGTCAGGTTTTAATTTCAGTTTGAATAAATAGTGTGAGACACCAGGCTGGGGAAGATAAAGGTGAATTTCATCTACCCCCAGCTCATCATATTGGAAATAATAACTACTTTAGCCAAAAACAAGCTTCCAATTAGTTTCTCTAAAATAATATTATCCTGTCTTTTTATAGATACTGCAGCTCATTTTGGAAGCTAATTTTGATAATATGTAAACAGTTCTAAACCAGTTATTCCCACTGAGAGAATGACAAGTACAGACATTGTCAGCAAATGTTGGGAGCCTATCTGTACTGAAAAGTGATCTTTGCTTTACTTGAGCTGAATCTTAAACAATGAAAAATAATCAATTTAAAATCTTCAGGATGAAGACATTTTTCCTGAAAGACTTCATTTTAAATGGCTGGATAATGATCACTAAACAAGATAGTCTGAAATTATGAAAATACATTTCTTCTGGAAAACAGATGGGATTTATATTTTTTTAATTTTAAGAAAAATTATCATGCTTTATGGAGGGCTGCACGAAACAGGAAAAGTGAAATAGTGTTGGCTCTTAAATGCAGCTGAAATTGGCTGATTTATATACCACATTAAATTCAGAAACCAACACTAATGTATTTCAGAAAAAAAATCATCTCCTGACTAGCCTAATGTGTTTGAAAGCATCCTTTAAAGGGAGGCAACAGGACTATGTGCTGTTCAGTCCCACCCAGGGATCTCTTCTGTCACAACTGTCATCTAATATGCTTGTACAGTGTCCAAAGTGGACTTGTACTCTTTAGGCAGATACTTTTTACACCACAAGGAAAAGCCAAGCCCTGGTATCCTATACTACACTCACTGAAATCATGCAGTAGCACCATTTGTTTCAGGTGTGATCTGGCACATCCTCCAAGAGCCTCTGGAGCCTCCAGCTGCTAAGTTCACTGGTCAGACAAGTCTCTGCAAAGATCAAATTGGTGCTGAGCAAGGTTTCAGGCCTTGTCCTGGGCATTACCTGGCTGCACTTTTCCTCCCTAACATCATCTGCACAGCAACTGCATTTCATTGAAACAAAGCTCATCACTAGGACAGGTTTTTCAAGACTCTGAAGAGAAGAGGAGTTTGGTCAAAAGCACAGCAGCTGTGGGGCTCACCAAGGGCTTTCCAGCTGCTTAAAGCCATGGGTCTGAGGCACATGCCATGGCATTAGCTGTTTAAATGAACATAGCATCATAGCACAGCATTACTTCCTTAGCTCTTCTGACTAATGCAAAGTCAGTGTGGTTGTTTCTGCCCCCACATTGGTTAAGAATAGCAACAGCACTTACAGCATCACAAGCATGGCTTGAGCTCTGACCCTCTGCCAGGAGATGTGTGGCCTGGTTGCTTTATCCATCCTTGCCTAAGGAAAGAAAAAAGGGATAATATTACACAGACGTTTGAAGACTCAGTGCAACAAGATAGCATGAAGTAAAATGTGTCAAAGCCCCCACATTTGATTTAAAAACTGTATTTCATAACATATAAACCTCTCATCATCACACGTACATGTGTGTGCAAAGTTATGGGGGAAGCAGATCTTCTGGTAGGCACTGGTAGTTTCAGTGGTGTTTTTCTAGATGTTAGCACTTTGCAATGTGCTCTAGCTGTAATTATGGAGCTACATGTTGAGAATCATGGAAAAATTTCTGATGATAGAAGACTGGACAAAAAGCCATCATCTATTTATGAGTGTGGATCATGTTGGCTGTAATACTGGCTTGAATGTGAGGTCCTTCTAATCCAGTATGTTGTTCTGCCAGCAGCCAACATGAAATACTGCAGATGGAAATGTAAAGATTATGCAGGAAGCAATTGTAAAATAATTCACCCTTCACTCTAGGTCTCAGCCTTCCTTCTGTTTTGGAAATCCTTAATACCCAAGTTTTTTTTACAAGTAAATGATTACAACAAGTAAACCTCAGCTTCTGGTGTGACATAGTATTAACAAGAGACTCTTCCAACTTTTTGTGATGATACAAAAAAAGTCTGCCATAAACTGCCACAAAAGAGCTGTTTGTCAAGAGCCAGACTGATGTTTGCCTATAAAGCCCTTCAAACAATCCTGAAATAAACCATTTGCAAACATCTGCTGTTTACAGATGTAGATCTCTGTCAAGGTTTAGGGCTGGGCTGACCACTAATCCAGTGACAGATGTTCTCTATTACCCCTTTTTCCCCCACTCCAGGAAGAAAAAAAGGGAATTAACAGAGAGAAAGTAAGTTGTGTATTGGAAATGAAAACTTAAACTGTTTCAATGAAAATAATAATAAAATGAAATATATATATAAATATATACAAAACTAATACCACAGCCAAACACCCCTTGATGGCAACTACATCACTGTCACCACTGATGCTGTAGCAGAAGGACTTAGCAGCAGATGGGAATCAGACTTAGATCCTGGATCCTGAACTGGATTCAGAAACTCCTGGATTGAGATTGAAGGCAGAACAGACAGAGTCCTGCAACAGCAGAGCTAAGCTTCTGATCCTCACCAGGAGACTTAGCAGTCTACCACCCCAGATGGCTCAGGTGCTCAACCTTCAGGAAGAGTGAAAGGCCCAAACCTCTTCTTTTTTGTATTTGCTGTTAATTAGGTGTCAAATAGCTTAATCATGCACCTGTGTTATTAACCATGTGAGAGACACCAAGACCCAAGCTTGGTTTGAAAGTTTCAGGGACTGACCCTTGGTTTTATAATGACTATGATGTCTATGGAATGGAATATCTTCTGACTCAAACTAGGACAACCTCTGAAAACCCCCTCACCACCACACAAATGACAACAAATTATTAGAGCAGTGCAGGCAGTTCTTCATGGAAAGAGAACAAGAAAAAAATAGGAAAGAAGGACAGAAGTTGAAAATAACAATTGTTCTTGTATAACATGCAAAGTGTTCCAGTCAACCCATTCACATTTGCTTCATCCTCTGCTGTAAAAGGAAAAGATATTATATGTGTGATTTACACCATTATGGTTGTACACATATGAAAATATGAGACTAATTTGTGATAATAACGAAGAACAGAAGGTGGAGAAGACCATACTTGCAGTGCATATGATTTTGTGAAGTCTTCTGTGTGCCCAATCATTCATAGTTAAGCCAAATGTTGACCTTACTGTAGCTGCTTTGATTTTTACTGCCTGATTAAATGGATTCTATAAGGGAATTATATAGTGTAGCAGAAGCTGATGTAGAGCGAGTGATATTGCAAGGGACATGCAGGAGGTTTTCACATCTAATCACAGACCTGAACTTCTTCCCTGGAGATACAATGGAACCAAACCTAGCAAGAAGAGCAGTTCTGAAATTACCTCATTGGTATGGTATGTTGAAATCTCACCTGGCCCAGCAGAAAAGGGAGGTATCTTTTACAGACCTTTGTATAACTTATTGGAAGATAAAAGGAATCCTTCACTCCAGAGCTGGAATATGGATTTTATACACCATGAAAACTGTCTCATGAAACTGTGCATTAAATGGGTTCTCAGGAATGTGCAGCCCAATAAATAAAATTGGTAATTCTATCCATACAATAAGGAATGAATCAGTGATGATGCAATAAAAATAAAGGAATGACAGGGAGGCTTCATCACAGGTATGCTGAGAGTCTCCCCTACTTTGGGTAGGCAAGGGGACCTGTCATTTTGTTAAGCTTGCTAGTAGAAGTTATTGGATGGAGAAACAGCAAAATTTATGCTTGATGAAATGGAAACTTAAAGCCAGCATAAACAGAGACACTGAAAAATAATGAAATAAAGTTTTAAAAGGCTTTATCACATTCCAGGTTCAGCATCAGCAGCTAAATTTACATACTGCAGAAAAGCAGCTGCAGAGGTGGAAATAAGAAAATGCTGTTAGAGATATAAGTGCAGAGCCAAAGAGGTCCCAGGAGAGTGATAGCAAATTCAGAGTTGCTGAATGCTTCAGGATAATCCTTGAGGACTTTGAGTTTCTCTCAGTCCCTTCCATGCAGAAAGAAAAGAGTTAATAAATATTGTTAGTGCCTGGGGAATTGTTCACAAGGGATCTTTTGAAAGAGTAATCTTCATATTTAGAAGTATTTTCTCATTACGGGTAATAGGATGATGAACTGAGAAATGATCTCAGCCACTTAGGATTCTAAAAGCCCGTAGCCTGAATAATCTATGCTGATTTAGAGATAATAGCATCAAAGACATAACTCATTTAGCACAATGTCCATTTACTTACTCTGAAGACTTTTACTATCCTGCACCTATTTTATGGACACTTAGAAAAAGTTGATAATAATATAAAAAGAATAACGTAATCAAAAGGAATGACAAGTGTGCAGTGAGAACTACTCTGCTCAGGACTGTACTACAGACTGTCAAACCTGCTCCCAGTGAAGTGCAATACAAATGCTGAGAGAGTAGACATAGAGAGCACTCCCATTAGCTGGGTTCTGGTACCCACCAAAGCTACCCTATCACTCTTCTCCTCAGCTGAACAAGGGAGAGAAAATGGAACAAAAGGCTCACAAGTTGAGATAAGGGCAGGGAGAGATCACTCATGAATTACTATCAGCTCAACTTGGGAAAAATTAATTTAATTTGTTACCAGTTGAAAAAGAGAAGAATAATGGGAAACAATCTGTAAATCTTTTAAGATTCCCCCTCACCTCTCCCTTCTTCCTGGCCTTGACTTAACTCTAAATTTCTCTACCTCCTCCCCACGAGTAGCACAGGGGGATGGAGAATGGGGGTTGCAGTCAGCTCATCACACACTGTCTCTGCTGCTCCTTCCTCCTCTGGGGAAGGACTCCTCACTTTTTTTCCTCTGCTCCAGCACATAGTGAGGATGGTTTTGTGTGCAAGATGCTGCAGCAGCACTTAGAAGATGAGAACTGCACACTCCCTGTGCCAATGATAGCGATTGCTGCTTCACTGCTGGGTTTTTCTTGGTAAGGAAGCAATGCTAAGCCTTGATTCCACTGCTGCACCTGCTTAGACTCTACACTTCTGGAGGCAGAAGTCATCTTTTATCACATCTCTGTGCAGGGTCCAGAAGAACTGCATCTCTGCTGTGGTCTCTGAATTCTCCTATGACACATGTGCTAGTGCAGAGGCAGCTGTCCCTAATTGCTCAGGATCACAGCCAACAGTTTCCCCGTTTTGTTTCCAAGTCCTCATGACTGTAGCATCTTATTTTCTGCCATAGTGTTTTCCCACACATGAGACAACAAATGTCAGGCTCACTTGAGGAGCACTCTGTGCCTAAATTTCCTTTGGGTTCTCTCCTCTTCCAAAGGTGACAATGAACTCTTTCAAATGCCAATTAGACCATCATAAGTCATCTTTCACTTGTTTTTCACATCATACAGATTATAATTCCTTTTGTCTCATCGGTTTGAGGCAGTTTTTGTATCTCCTGAGATGATCACTGTGGGGATTACTCACAAACTGTGTCATCCTGAGTGCCTTGGTTTCAGGCATATGGATAATGGAATCAACACTTCTGGCACTGCAGTAGCAAAGGACAAAAGTTTGGCAAGTGTTTGAGTTAAGACAGGAGGGATATTAAGAAAGAAGACTGTGATTTATGTCTCTCCACATTTTTAGAACAGGGCTGAGGATAGAGCTGAGCTGATACGATGCTGGTTATCCTCAACCCTTCTCTCCTGCAAATGCACACTCCCAGTGGAAATAGTAATTTTGACAACATTCTTGAAAAATGTTGGTCTTGTTGCTGGTTCTTCCAGTGTGGATTTTGGCACATTTGTTTCCTCTAACCAACTCTTTTGTCTTACAAACACAGCCTTACCCTCACAGATCAGAGGTGAAGAGCAGGCTGGTGGTGTGATGTGTGTATGAGCAGCTGTCCATCTCCCCCTCAATACCCTGAGGTTTTGCATTCTCCCACTTCATTTTTTCCTTCTGCAGCTAGATTCCTGTTTGATTATGCAATAAACCCATGAATTTTTAACAATATCTAAAATATTGACAAATGGTTCTCTGAGATAAAATAGCTTTAAAGTATTGATTATGAATCCAGAGAATTATAATTAGTTTCTGTGCAGGAAATAATTAAGTTATTATTGTTTCTCTTTCTCCTAGTATGGTGATGGATAGAAGTTATTTATACAGAACTCTATGAAATCTTATTAAAATGGAGGCAATAAGTTTAGGAGCACTCTAGATAATGGGAAAATAAAGCACGATGGGGAAGTGTTTGCATTTTCAAAGAGCTCAGCTGGCAATGTCCCCTTCTTGTGGAAAGAAAGCATTTCAGGTTTGCTTTGAGGAAACTCCTGGACCCAGAAATGTAATCAACCTCAATAGAGTTAGAACCTCATTTCACTTGGGTTTTACCAGAAACCAAACCAACAGCACTGTGCTTCATGTACTTGTGCACACGTTGAACCTAGGAGCTGACTTCAGACAAATTGGGCTGAGGGAGGACAGCTTTATAGAGATAGTTTCCAAAGGTTTTATGGCAAAAACATTGCATTGTTAGTTGAGCACTTGTTAGGCATCAGAAAATTCACACGGGTTCAATTTCAAAACAGCATGATGCTGGTGACAAGTTTTGAGACATTACTGCTTCTCCAAAGTGATTTGTGTATCCTTAAAGTTAGATGTTTTTGCCATGAGGCTTTGCCCTATGAAAACCTAATTTTATTCAGTGGGACTTGCCATAGGAGTGGAGCTTTTCAGGCAGAAATGGGCAGCAGGGACTAATCCTGCCTGACTTAGTGTATCTTGAAGTACTCTACTGCAGAACCCTTGTACAGTTTCAGTTGCTTTTCATCACTGGAGGTGATGAGCATTTCTACATTCTTGCATAACACAGTTGGACTGTTCCCATCAGCCAAGAATGCCTAAAGGCAGACCTGAAGTGGCTTCCTTCAAGGCACAGCTTTTTCTCCAGAAGAAAGAAAGAAACCTCAGACAGCAACAGGTAGACAGTGCTGCCCTGCCCCTGGCATGATGCTGGGTGCAGAAACTAACTGGCTTGATTTCACTGAATGGCCACTTTCCAGTGTCTCTCACCCCACTAGCCCTTCCAGCTCCCTCCAACATCTGCCCAACCTTCTCCCTTCCTGGATGGAAGCTCTGGGCTATGCCCAAATAGCTACTTTTAACAGTTCCTCAACTTCAAGCCTTTTCTCATGGCATCTGGTGGGGGTAAATTGCTCCATTAGACCTCTGTGCTCCAGAAGGAGATGCACTGCCAAAGTGCTGTGAGTGTCAGAGCCAATAGTACATCCCAACAAGCCGTTCAACCACAGTGTCCATGGACATCCTGTGGTAGAAACTGAATCCAAAAAATACTGTATTAAAGAAACTGAATAGAAGCACATAAAGAATACATCTGCAGGTCTCAAGGGCTGTTTTCAACAACTCAGAGAATACAGGAAATCTCTGAGAGAACATGCTATGAGGATTTCTACCAAGTTTGCAAGACAGACTCTTCAATTCCACACTCCAGGCCAAATCCAATCTACCTCTCTGCAAACTACCTGCTAATGGCAAACAAGCCTCGGATCTAGGTCTTGCTAATATAAGAGGAGTCCAAGGGAACGGCGGAGCCATGCATGCGATGAACATCTCCCAGACTGTGAAAGGAAGTTGAAAGTGCAGCTCTCTGTCAGAAAAGTGGCTCTGTCAGCTGCTAATAGGCATGTGTGGCTGCTTGCATTATTTCACATTTGTTTGAAAGTGCCTCTCTTTTGCTCTCGTGCGGAGATATGAACATCCTCACAGAAGGCACTGGTCCTGCACAATCACTGTCTGCCTACAAAACAGTTCAGATTCAAATGCCTCCCCACCCCTGTGAACAAAATAGGGCACCTCATTGAAATCATGCTACAAGTGCTTCACCATCCCCCTCCCTCCCAGCATTACATCTTCATTGCATCTTTTGTTGGCTCTACATCAGATGCACCTTTCTTTCTTGCCCTGAATAAAAACAATTCCTGCTTCCCCGCAGTGAGCATGAAAACCTCTTCACGGAACATGAGCACTAAATGAGAGCCGTGCTTGCTCTGTCTGCTTTGGAAGGCAGGAATATTTTGAGGGACTAAATTAATCTCTCACATTTTCAAAGTGCATGGCATGGATTTGAACTTCAGCTCCCTCAGTGGCTGAAGCAAGGGAAAGGAGATGAAGTTCCCTGGGTTTCATTCCCACCAAGCCCTGGCATGATGGATGGCACAGCTCAGCTTGGCTCTACCGTGTTCAATGCCATGGGCAGGGGTGGCAGACAGCCATCCTGTGGAATCCATTCTCCAGCTATCACTTTGAGGAAAGCTTTTTCTCGTCCCCCAACTGGAAATGTCCAAGCTGTTGTGAAAAAGGATTACAGGAGGGGAAAAAAAAAAAAAATCTGGGCAATGTGATGCTTTGGAAGCCTCTCGCTCCTCTAAACGTGTTGTGTGGGCAAAGAGTGCAGCTGTGCTGGGCTAAAATTTGCCTCTCATTGCTCTTGCCTTTGAGCCAGAGGCAGTTATGGGCTCAAAGGACCCAAGAGGCAGGGTCTGCCATGGCTCTGGGAGAGCAGTGGCCAAGAGATAGAGACAGGACTGCAGAAAGCAGCTGCATCCTGCCTTTGCCAGGTGGTAGGTGCCCTTGCAGAGGACAGGAGCGAGCTGGAAAGCCACCATTGAGCAGAGCAGAGCTTGCCAGGCTGCCTCTTATGCAGGCATTGTTTGCAAATGTGCCAGCCTGGCTGCCACCCTACCAGTCATGGGCAGAGCCAGCAGCCCTTGCCCACGGTTTGATGCCATCTGGGTGTGTGTAGTGACTGATTGCAGTGACCAGCTTGAACACTCAGCCCCAAGGAGAATCTGTGCTTAAGAGTTTCTCCCTGGCTTTGCTTTCTCCAGCAACTTTTTCTCACATGATATTCCCTGCCCCTTCTTTCACAGCAGAGAAATGTCAAACCTCTGGCCACATAATTAGATTGAGAAATTCCAGCTCCCTACTCCCATATAGGTTGAGGGTAATGAATTCATTGAAAATCAATGCCCCCTATCAGCAGCAAAATTGTTGTTGCAGGAAGAAAGTCACTCAGAGCTGCTGGGTTTGATGAGTCCCTCTTCCCTGGCTGTTCACCTGCAGGGCTCAGCCTCTCACCAAGGGAAATGGTTTTATCCGAGACGGAGGTGAGAGCACAAAGAGACAGTTCTGAGAAGGTTACCTTGAAAAAGGGATGGAGCACCTTCTTCTCCAGAGACAAAGAGGGAGTTTTTGATCTGATGCAGACTTCTCCCTAGGCTATCACAACAAGCTGCTTCTAATCAAGGTTGGCCTTGCAGAGTGCAGTGTCTCTTGATAGCAAAAAAGGCAGAGAGATGTTCTCCTTCAGAACAGCTGTTATTTGAAAGCAACAAGTGATACGTGTCTTGCTGCATTTTTCCCAGTTTGGGTACAAGTATGGTATCTTCTGTGTCTGTAGGCAGAGGACACATTTGAACACAAACCTTACATCCCACAGTGCTGCATGATATACTTCACGCCATGGTTTAGTTCCCCAGCTCTCATGCTAATTGCAATTGTCTGTCTGGGTGTTGAAGATGAGATCAGTGAACATGTACATCAGTAGTATTTTTGGAAGGCTACAGTGTAAGAGTGGGAGGGTAAATGTGCTCACTTCAATTTCAGTACCACTGGCACTTTGGCTGAGAGAAAAATATGTCCCTATTGTGGAGGGGGTTCACATTGGTATAAAAAAGGTTTTGGGGCCACACTTCTTTCAGACATATTATAGAAATGAATTTCTTCCTGTCTTTCCCTTCCTTCTTGAAGATGCATTTGTCTTGATGCTGTAAAGCCAAAGCTCAGTTAATCTTTGCACCTAGCATGTCGTGCGTTTTTGATGGCCTGATTTTTATTAGATTACTCACCCTGTAGAGTTTCACCATGCCTAAATACTTAAAAATTCCCTCCTGTAGAGAAGGATTCAACAGCAACAGTTGCCACCTGCTTTTCACCATGCAGTCTTTTTCCTCTCTTCTTTTCAAGTGCTTAACACAACTGGGCAGAGTCGACTTCCCATTTTCTCCATGTGTGACATTGCTCAGTGGCAGCTGCTAGAAGAAAAGCCCCATCATAATCAGTGTGTTTTGCCTGTAGCATAAGGCATTTCAGAAACATTGAAAAGCTGAAAGGAAATAGAAGATAACTTGGAAATCATGAGCTGAAATGTGCACTTCCATTTTAGAGATTAAATTAGAAAAATATATTATCATGAATTTCAAGCAGTATCATCAGCCAGCTTGACAGCTCATCTGGGCTCATGCTGGGCTGCTACTGAGGCAACTTGGGCTAGAGTCCAGCCTTAGGATCCTCATATCTCTGATATTCAAATGCTGGATCAAGCTCGAGGGGGGTGGGGAGCAGAAGAGGTTTCTGCTGGAGCAACCTGCTGACTGCAGCACTTTGGAAACTCTGTGACAGGAATTAGCACATCGAAGTGCTGCTGGCCCATTGAGACCACCAGGGAAAAGGAACATCATGGTGAAGAATCTGCACAGCTGGAATAACTGAGATCAAATAAAACAGTCTCATGGAAATTCTAACTAGCATGTAGGTGTGAATGAACAACTGCTTCCTGGTCATCAGGAGCACTTCAGTTCCATTGCATAGGTGACAGAGCTGCAGTTTCATGGTTTAGATGACATTCAGACAATCCCCAAGTGACAGGGTATAGGAAGAAAACTGAAGGGTATCTTAGATATCTTAGTTGCTGTATCCTCAAAATTAAACCAGGGATCTAAGGATCTTGTGGGGAACACACACCCTCTGCAGTGGGTTTGGACCTCTGATCTGTGGCTTCTAGCTTTGTTCCTTCAGTGGCCCCATGGAAAACAGGGACTCTCAGAACAGCTTGGCAGAAAAGATAATAAAATTTGGTAAACTTTCTGTGGTCCCCTCCTGCTAATGGTAAAGATGGGGAGTGAATCTGTTTCTTCTTGTCCTTGTAGGCTGTTCTGCTGGCCATACTAGAACAGGAATTCCTCCACGGATTATCTTGTCTACATTTTTCCCCTTTTGACCATTTTCTCTATGTATACAGTGGAAGAGGCTGGGAGATGACCTGCTGAAAAGTAGGTCTGCAGAGATGGACAACAAGTTGTCCATGAGCCAGCAATGTGCCTTTGTGGCCAAGGTGGCCAACAGTATCCTGAGCTGCATTGGTGAGAGCATTGGCAGCAGGCTGAGGGAGGTGATCCTGCCCCCTGCTCAGCCCTGGTGAGGCCTCACCTGGAGTACTGTGTTCAGTTCTGGGCTCCTCCATACAAGAATGACAAGAGCTGGGCCAACCATACTTCTTTGCTACTATATATATAAGGTAAAATAATCTAAGCTTAAACCTCTTTATTTCTCAGACTCTTTTCCTGCAAGCAGAGAATTAGTGTATGCAGGATACAAAAATAACTTCTAGAAGTTGACCAAAGAAGTGTTACCCAGGGAAGAGGCTGCTTCACAGATTTCTTGGAATGAGACAGATGCTGTTCAAGATGGTTTAACGAAGAGAAAAAGAGAGAGGAGATGTCAGCAGGCTGTGCATATGGAATAGAGTTGGTTGTCTTGAGAAAAATTAAAAATAGGTAGCTTATTATGCCAAGTTTTCCTGACTTCTATCATAAATGGTCTCAATATCTAGCTAGGAAACCACACGGGAGATAACCAAACTGGAGGAGCAAAGCAGCACAAAATGTACAAATAGGATCACTGAGTGAGGCCACATTGAAGATCTGAACCTCTGACTACTGATAGGAACCAGAACCTGGTCAGAGAGCAACCAAGGCTTGGACTTTCTGTCTTTAAACACAGCTGAAAGAAATCTTTTCTCCTCTACTAGTGTAACTTTTGGCAGTGGCTCCACAGTACAAAACCATGAGAGAGGTATCCTCATCCCAGGAGGACTTCAGGGCTGGTGAAAGCCAGGGCCAGCATTCTTGGGGATGGTGACATGTCACAGGCAGAGCTTGGCAAATGCAAGTTGCACAGTCCTTAAACAGGTACCAAAGCTTAAGTGAGGTGTCTGCGTGCAGAATGTGAGCTCAGATAATGAGGTTCAGCTCTTACAGAAGAAGCAAGTGAGACTGCGATACATGTGTCATGTGAAGAAAGAGATGCTTCAGCCTGAATGGCAGTCTGCAGTGCTATGAGATCATTGCCATAGCTACAGAGGGAAATGCATTCCTACAGACTTACTCCTCAAGAGTTCTTCCTATTTCTATTGAGCCCACAAAAAACAGTCTCAAGGCCTTCTGTGGTGACAGTTGCAAAAGAAGTTGTGTTTGGCACAAACAGCTGAACTTTGACCTCTTAAAACCAGTAGAAAAAGTCACTGAAGATCTTTCCTCATGAAGAAAAAACATAGAAAGTCCAGCGAACATGCAATCAGTAGCAAGACCCACAGAAATAAACCCCTAGGAGACAACTCTGAGCTTGCTAGACTTCCAGTTGAGAGCTTGTGTTGACTGGGTCTATCACTAAACATGATGAAAGACCACTGAGGATCATGAGTTTACATCTGGAAAATATCACTGATTCTTGCTCATTTGCACTCTGTCTGGAACACCTGCTTTTGGGCACATCAAGATGTTGTATACATCCCTAATTATTTCCTACATAAGTAAATGAAGGGACATTTATTTCAGAATTGCATATGACTTACCATCAAGAAGAGCTTAGCTGGAGAAGTGCACAGTATCCAGGAAGGAAGCATTTTCTCCTGGCAGCTGTCTCCTAAATAAAACCAAAACAACATCATTGGACATACTGCTCCAAGTCGGGGGTCTGTCGTTCAGAAGAGAGAAGAAGATTAAAGCAAGGGATTGGCTATAGGCTTGATTTCACCAGTTTTCCTCGTCTAGAAGAAGGAAGTCAGTCTCTGCAGTTGTCTCTGTTGGGCTGCATCATCTCAGCATGAGGAGAGCTGGCACTGAGCATACAGCAGGGCCCTTCCTGCAAGGAGCTCACACAGACTAATTACAGCTTTCATCTGATTGACTTTGTCCATTTCATATTTTTCCAGTAGTGCTTTTACTATTACAAAGCTTGCTGGCTCTTTCACTTTCCCATTTCAGATGCATCCTGGGCTCCATTCAAAATTATGATACAGTCCCCAAACCTTGAATGGAAGCCAGACTCTCTCTTTCCCAAACTGGCAGGCTGCATGGGAAGCAACCAACGTATTTTTCACAGTTATGCATCTTGCATCTGACTCAGGTTGTTGTTATTATGCAGTAAGTGTTTCAGTCTGAACATTAAAGAAAAAAACTGTTCAGGTCCTAAGGGAGGAATAAATCCACTAATCCAACATAGGCTTTATTTGCTTGTTGACTACCAATAGGTGTTGAGAATGGTGGGATTCCCAGAGCTTCAAACAAGATTAGAGAGTAGGAAATAGGACATTTATTTCAACTCAGAGCCTTATTTAAGTCTTCATTCTAGCTGTACAGCGAGGTATTTGGACATCTGGTGAAAACTCT
Source organism: Bucco capensis (assembly GCA_013396975.1). Lineage (NCBI taxonomy): Eukaryota > Metazoa > Chordata > Aves > Piciformes > Bucconidae > Bucco > Bucco capensis. The sequence goes on along the minus strand of VWZO01005907.1, from coordinate 32,320 downwards.
TGGCTGTACACAAGCTCTGAAAATGTTGTTAATCTTTAAAATCAATATTGCATTTAGGAAATTGCTCACCTACCTGTGTGTTTGTGACTGCTAATTCATCCATATGCCATTTCATGAGTCATTAACTACGTGCAAAAAGGCATTGCTTTCTCTTTATCACTCTGGGACAACTTACACCTCTCCTATATTCATTAAGGTATAAAAAACATTATTACTTTCTATTCAGATCAATTGGAATATTTAAACAAAGTTTTGTAAGATATATCCATAACTGGAACCCAAATGCTGGTTAAAAAGTACTTGAACACACGCAGCTAATTATATGAGAGTGCTCTGGGCATTGACAACTTGCAGCAGAGTCCCTCTGACCTCAAAAGACCACTTGTCCCACTCCTAAATGTTGCTCTGAATCTCATCCTATTAATATACTAAGCTGAATCTTGCCTTGCTTAAGAATCAGAAGGCTTGAAATAGAGACTGTGGAAGACAAACAATGGGGTGGTTGCAGTAATTTACTGAAGCTGCTGTGTTTGATTTGCCTTTAACTCAGTTAAGTATCTTGGCAAACCTTTGATTTGAAAGCTGTAGAGGCTGAGCATCACACCCTGCTAGGCCTATCAACAGATGGAGGAATTACTAGAGGCAAAATGTATATCTTTATGCTGCTTTTTGTTTCTTTTTTTGTTTTCATCATTATACTAATCATGTGCTGAAATTATTAGTAACCTTGGAGACTGGCAGATTTATTTGCAGCAGAGGGTGCCCCTAGAAAAGCCTGGGACTAACAGACACAGGTGGCAGGGGTTTTCCCAGCATGGGCTGACTTTTGTTGCAGGAAACTTAAAAGCTGGTGGTAAACAAGGAAATCAGGTTTGCATCCCAGAGAGAACAGAGTTTGGAAAACATGAAGGTGTTTGGATTGCAAACATGCAGTTGTGCACTCAGCATGAGATGTGACCTCAGCTCTCCCCTCTCTCTTGAGTTCAGATGAAAGCAGTCAGCCCCAGGTGCTGAGGGTGGAGGACTAGGCATACAAGTTTCAGGGATGTCATGCACAGTCCATGCCCTTGCTAGGAGATGAGACTTGTTGTTATCCTCCTAATGCTCTGACACTGAGCCCTCCAAGCCTGGTCCACTGTGACACTGCTGCTCATTCACACTATCCCAGTTCTTAGAGGACATCCTGAGTACACCAGGTTCAATTCAAGGTCTGGCAAAGCCAAAGGAAGAAAAACAACCAACTTTTACATTCCGTCTGCTTGCCTCCAGTATCCATACCACTGCCCAAATAAACTGGAAGGAAATTTAAGAAAGAAGTGCACACATTTTCTCTTTATTTAGCTTGCTAAGCTTTTCTTCACTAATCACTAATTTTGAAGTTAAGTTTCTGTGGGAATGAGCTTGCATTATTCCTCCCCAATAATGCTGGTTTGTGCAGGTGCCCACATATAGCAGGAGTATCCAGTGGTGGCATCACCTGATGTTTGCCTCTGTGCCCTCAGGTAAGCTGTGAGGATTGCAGACCACTTGCATCCCACAGTAAACTTCTCTGGCTTCCCTGTTGCACAGTGTATTTCATGCATCCACCCCAAAAGGACAATTCTCTTTACAAGCAAAGCTCTTTAAACAGGAAGCACATCCCAGACATGCTTCAATTACCCTCTGTGCTGATACTGTTTTATAAAAAAAAAAAACAAAACCCAAACTTTTCAAAATAGTCTCTGGACTAAAAAAAAACCCAAACCCCAACAAGTGCAGGTGAACTTTAATACACAACATAAATGTGAAATGAAATTCAATCATGCAGAAAGCACCAACAACTTAGTATAGATGAATGGGATGGGAAGTACATTTTGTCTAATCCCAAGGTATTTTAAAATAACTATTCAGCATCTTCTCACCTGAAATGAATCATCTTATTGATTTTGAGCTGACTTTTGCAGATTGACTCCTTCTGCCTATTTAGCTTTCATGCTCTCGAGTCCTCAACTGCCCAGAAAATGGTGCCACTGCCATTCTTGAAGATGTTTTTAGTGTAACTGGTTTAAGGTGAACTAGAGCAATAGCCCAGACTGAGAACAGCTGAATAATAACAGCAGCCAGCTGTGAAGAATGAGCACACAACCACAGCTGAACTCTTCTGCTATGGGATGGAAAATCAGGGCTTTTAAGGATTAACCAGCTACACAACCAGGAGAAAATATTTTCAATTGGAAGAGGATTTTGTTGCTTTTCACTGTGCAACATGGTCAAACAAGGAAGAAATGTCAGGTCACTTATTGCAACGATTTATCTGCCAGCTAAATTGTTCCTCCTCAGGCCTTCTGACAACATTCAAGACTTCCTAAGGGATCTTTCAGACTGCCCCCAGATTTGCTTTTATCAAGTATAGAATTCTTTGCAATGAAGAACAAGCCCCATCAGGGCAAAACATCAGGGCAGGAAAAGAAAAGAAAAGAAAAAAAGGAAGAATTAAATTTTGGCAGATATGGACATAAAATGAGAGCAAATCTCACTTTCAGGACTGGAATTGCATTTCAGGGTTGGTTTACTGAATCATGAACTTGGGTTGACAGGGTTCGTTGTCAGTGCACTTAGCAAGTCTATTTGAATGTGCATGGGGGAGGGAAGGCTGGCTGTGTGATTTCCCTCTGCAAGCTTATGTTTAACATAATCTTCAATCCTGACAAATTTATGCAGAGTGAGAACATTTCAAACATAGCAAACTCGAATGCTATCCAAATACCTCACTGTTCGACAAACATCACAGACAGAGTTCAAACACATCTTGGAGAAACAGAGAGGTTTGAGCATCACAGACACCTGAGCTTGTATGCTGGGTCCCTAGTGCACACCTGCACCAGCATGGGAAGCTTCTGTGATTGCTTGGAGTGTCCAAGTGCCATAAAAATGTGGTTAAAGAGCAGGATGCAGAAGCTTCATGTTCCTTCCAGCAACCTCCTTTGCTGAGATGCTATCTGCATGCCCGAGGGAAAGCGCTCTCAGCAAAAGGCCAAAATTCACTTTTGGTCTGAAAGGTGCAAATTGACCCCAAATGCTTGCTGATCTGAAAATATCCAGAGCAGGATTTAACTCTTATAAAGCTGGGTTAGAGCAAGGTCTCTATAAAATTCAGTGTGTCTGGGATTAGACTTGATATCCCAGCCTGGTTGGCCAGCTGTGCATTAGATATGTGAGGGGTTCAGATTTGTGACTGCACAATGCTGCAAATCCTTGGGGATAAAGATATAAGAAATGGTACTTCAGGTTTGTAAAAATGTGCTGACAGCTCCCCTGATTGTTTTGTAAGATATTTTTTTATCTAATTAGGTAGAAAATTATCCAATTTCTTTCTGAGTTTCCAGAAGGACATTACAAACCACAGGGAAGTGGGCTGGAAGCCAGCTATTATGATTTGGGGTGCTTTGAGTTTTTTCTTCTATTCTTATTCTAGAAGTCATTACACTGGTGGAAATTCACATCTCCCCATCCATCACAAAGATGCATGAGGGTGCTGCAGAGCTGTTGCACCCATCCATTCCTGTGGCATGTGCTTGTGACCTGCACATGGGCTGCGGATGGAGCCCCTTGCTCCAAGCACAGAGCTGGGTCAGCCCTCAGCCACCCTCCTGCTCAATGGCTTGATGGGGAGAGGGGAAAAAGATGGGTTCAGCAGTTTATTAGGACAGGTCAGGGCTTGGGGTAACTGTGGGTATACCAATTCTGGCTGACCTGACTATTCCCTCTCCTCTGTCAGCTTTCAGCAAATACCCACACAATAGAGGACAATATGATTCTAGCACCTGGCAAAGTGAAGCAGGTGACTCTGAGAGCTTCACAAGCACAGATTCCCCAATTTTAGCTCACCTGATATTTCCTTTCATCTCTGTTGGAGAGGATCCAGTGCTGCCCAGCAGCTCCTGTAGCTCAGCAAAACAAGCTGAACAGCATGCCAGTAATTCTGACATAATGAGAATGACACATTAATCTCACAGCTGGGCAGAACCAGCCATGGCTAAACTCTGCCCAGGCTGAAATCAAAGGACTCCTGCACCATTTATGGGTTGTGCTGTACAAGGGAACCCAGGGTACCTGTTCCCCCAAAGGTTTTGAACACAACGTGGTTCATGTGAAACAGAGATAAAACATGGAGCATTTCTTAGTCTAAATTGTAGCTTTGGTTTTCTTTTGAAAATTAATCACAGCAGGTTAGAGGGCCCAACACATTTTTAAAAGATACAAAAGCGTGGTAATCTTCCAAAAAAAAAGAAGAAAATAGCATGTGGTAACAGTAACACTGCCAGCATTGCATCTAATGTGGAACAACAGGGGCTCTGCTAAGCAGGCATCACTTCACCTTAAGTATTAAGCTAATTCCCCTGTACCATCAGGAGACAGCTCTCCTGTCAATCACTTGTGGGTGCATGACAGCTTATGGCTTAACTGCTCCTATCTTGTATCATTTAACCAGATAGTATCTGTTTTGACATTCATGACTGAGATACTTGGCTTGTAATTGGGAATGAGTACAACAGAGCAGAACAGAGTGATTTCCTTTCCCAAGGATGGTTGTTAGGGTGATGTGGCACTCGGGTGATTAACTCACTGCATGATAGAAAGAAACCCTCCTAGTAATGCTGCAGAACAGGGCAAGTGAAGACTCATGTGTGACTGTAAGCTCCTTGGAGAAAAGGGACATGCCCTAGAAGTACAGAAGCAAGGTAACACTGACTGGGTGCCTATGGCCTCATCCAGACTTGTGCTTTGGGCACTGCATCAGCAGGATCCAGAAATGCACGTGGCCCTTGCACAAAGCCAGGGAGGACCTGGCTGCTGTGGTGTAAGCAGGGTGCCCTCTGTGGGAATAAACCCCTAGGCTTCATCACACCATGATGGAACACTAGTGGAGCACTGGAACAGGTTGCCCAGGGAGGTGCTTGAGTTCCCATCCCTGGAGGCATTCCAGGTGAGGCTTGCCAGGGCTCTGGGCAAGCTGATCTAGTTGGGGATGTCCCTGCCCACTGCAGGGGGGTTGGACTAGATGAGCTCCAGAGCTCCCTTCCAACCCAAACCATTCTAGGATTCTATGATTCTATACCATGGGCCTGAGCTGTGTTCTCTGCTTGAACAGTGTGATATTTGGGGTTGCTTTGTAAGTTTTTGGACTGTGAAAGTGTCTCATCTCCTGCCTTGGTTGTTGTTTGACCTCCTCCATTGATTTAATGGAGTGTAATGTGCAGACACCATGATGAAGTCTGCTGGGGTGGTATCTGCTTTCACCTGAAGGGGAAAAGTGGCTGTTGTCTGAATAAGGTGAGCCAACACTACCTTATTTCACACGAGCCAGAGCAGTGGATTTTTCCATAAGTCAAATAAGCCAACACAAAACATGAGGCTGAATATTTGATTATCACTTATATCAGAACCAAGAAGGAGAAAGAAAGGATTTTGCACTTGCATGTCCTAACAACACTATGATTCTTCCTGAATATGTATAAGAAAACTGATAAAGCTATTGACAACACAAACCAGAAAGAATTATGAGACCAGAGAAGGAGATTGAGTTCCTTGAGCTGTTTGATGTAACAATTACTGTCAGGTGAGCATCCTAATTAATGCAGGTATCTCATTCTAATTGCATGGATCAGGCTGCTTTGTCTTTTCAATAATCCATAGAACTGTACCTGGCATTAATCTTATTAATGGAAATATTACACTGCTTACAAATTAATTTCCAGCATGAGATTATCTACTGGATGTGATTGTGTGCAGAGGGTTTTCTTTCCTCTGAATTGTAAGAATGGGAATCTCCCCCAAAGTTCTCTACATTTGAAGATTTACACTTTCAAAGTTGACCCCTGATGTGGAGGCTTTGAATGTTGATTTTGAATGCCCAGATACAGGAGTTGTAGTCTTTCATTTGAGCTCTTTAAAACAGTGCTGCTGCCTCTACCACTCAGCATGTTGTACTGGGAGCAAGCCTGTTGATTACAGTGTGATTATTTCAGACTGCATGAAATAGTGCTGCTTGGTGGAAAGGTTTTGCAGCCTGGTTTCTCTGGGAAGGGGAAAATAGCCTGTGGGACCATTCATTGAAGCAAAAGGAAGAGTTTTGGTTTTTAGTCCAAGAAAAGGGTGTCCAAAGGGGAGCAAAACGTTAGGTTTCCAACCCTGATATAGTCACCTCCCTAGACAGATTGCTCTGTAGGTCTCCATGAGGTCCTCAGTTGTCAAAGTTGTTTCCTTTGATGAAGTTTCTCCCTTTCTCAAAAGGAGATTCTTGCAGTATAAGCTATAAGTGACCCTACCAAGGTACTAGGACACAGGAGAAAAACAGTTCTGAAGCTGTCACAGCCAGAAAGAAATGGACACATCAAAATAAAGTGAAGAGTATGAAGGAAAACTCAGCAAATTACTGATGATACCTCCTCAACATATTTCATTGCATACACCTAGTTAAACTTCTTTTAAATTCAGACAAAAGGAAATGGAATTCTACTTTGCATTTATTTGAAAAAGAAAAAAATCCCAAACCAGCAGCTGCCATGTACATTCCTGCATTTTTGCAAGTAGGGTGTTTAGATAGGCCATATACATTTTCAGGTTTCATTAAAAAATTTCCATGTGAATGTCATATGGAGGAAAATGATTGTTCTGAAGGTGATTACACTTCAGATGCTGGTTTTCTCTGGAGATACACATGTACCTTGCACACTTGATGGCACCCTGTTCCCACAGGAATGAGGCAGCCCAGGCAACCTCAAGGTTCTCATCTCCATCTCCCCATCTCCTGGAAATCCATTCAGTGAATGGGAGGCCCTACTCAGCCAGGGAGAGACAAATAAAGTCATATAACCCAACAGCTGAAAGAAAATCCCTTCTCAAAAAATGCCATTTCCAGAGTGCTAGACCTTAATATAGGCTGTTGTATTTTTTTCTGCCTCACATTGATGGAGCATGAAAGTTAAACACCTAATCATTTAGATTTCTATTAGAAGCACAAGCAAAAATTGAAGTGACAATAAGATAATAGCACTATGTTTCAGCCACCATTGCCACCAATACTGGAATCTTGGAGCTGTCAGGAAGTCTAATAAAATGAAATTGAAGTGACAAAAAAGAAACAATTTCTTGTTTAAAGCTTTCCTTTCTGCACACCTCTGTGGCTGTAGCTGCTGTGTGTGCCAACAGGAGCAGAGGTGGGAAATACACCTTCCCAGCTGTGCTGGGACACTTGTGCTTGGGGCACATGCCTCTACTCTACCAAAAGATGTTGAGCTTGGCTGCAGTACAACCTGCAGAGCAAACCCATATGTCTCCATGCCACGAGGAAAAGGTGGACACAACCTGAGTAAGTGAAGGCACTTAATTCCAGCCTGAAAGTCACAGTGTGTTTAAGACATGTATTGATTTCCATACTGTGTTGGTACTTTGTGAGTGATTTCTTATGTAAGTGTCAGGTTAGAGACATGAATGGAGACCTAATTAAAGTGTATACAAAGTACATGCAATAAATCTCTTTGGCAATGTCAGCCTGCCTTAGAGCAGCCCAGGAGAGCAAACAAGATGGCATAAATGAAAGATAAAGAAATACTAATAGTCTGTGACATTCCCAGAACAACAGCTTAGCTTGTGCGACACTGACGTGAAGCAGCTGGGGATACCAAAGGAGAGAAAGTACTATTCCTGGGACTCATTCCACAGCCCTAAACCACAAAACAATGGGAATTTTGCTCTTAAATAACAGTCCTGTGTTTCTTCCCTGTGTTGTAGTCATTATTCCATCACTGTTTTAAATTAATGCTGTCTCTCCATCTGTGATCCATCCCAGTAGATTTTTATATCCACAAGAATGTTGCACAGACAGAGTGCAGAAAATACTAGGGATGTGAAAAAAAATTATTTTAGTATTATTAGTATTATTTTAGTATCCATCAGTATCAGGACAATGAGTTATTGTTTGTGTTATGACTGTCCCCAGCAAAGCCAGTGCTACTGTCCGAGGAGGAGGAGCAGACCCTGCTCACAATGAGCTGAATAAGACACAAGGATCATCACAGTCAGCTTTTTGGATGGGCTGAAAGGCTCCATGAATTAACAGTTCTATGGCAACATTTTCAAAAGCAAAATGATTTTGGATGTGTCTATCAGGATGGATGAAAACAGAAGTAAGTTTTCCCTGCCTTCAGTCCTGGCTAGTTGGAAATTCTGGTGTGGAAGTTATACACAGCAGCTTTCTGCTTTGGGGAAATACCATGGCCAAGGTAATAAATACTGGTGGAAATAAATACCACAGTATACTGGCTTGGGCACAGCACTGCACTAACTTATCTCTACAGCTTTTTGGACTGGAGCTGTTTTTTGTTTCCGCAGGAGGGAGCTAAGGTCCAGGTCACAGTATTGAACACCTAACTCCTCCAAATGACTATCCAGAGTGAAATTATAGTGAGTTTTAGGTTGCTGTTTACTTTAGCTTCTCCTGAAGGTAAGACTCAGGAATTTTTCAAAATGGTATCACTTCTCTATTATAAAAGACTGGTCCAGAATCTGCACCGTATTCCCTCTACACTCCCACTGTGGTCCTTGGACAAGGAGAAAGCTATTTCCAACCTTTTATCTTGGCTGTGTGGCCTGGAACCTATTTAAATTTTACTCATCCATTCTATTCATTAAGCCTTCATTGGGGTGAAGGTTTTCTCTTTTAACCTCTGAGTTTGCTTACATTGTGCCCGTGCCCCTCCTGGATAGTGCATGCTAAGAAAATCTGCTCATTTATAAAGCCAGTCATTAATGAGAAGCAAGATGGCTTTACCACAGGAATGCCAGCTTCACTTGGCTGACAATGTCCCTTACGATCCTGGAGAGATTTTAATGGATTGAACAGGTTGATGTTGTCATTTTCAATTTGCTGAACCATCTGACAGTGTTCCAAACAATTAGCATGCACAAAATATGGAAATAAGTTACCTTTTGCATTAAAAAAAGAATAAGGGAAGCTGCTTGATCTCTGGAGTTGTGTAACAACTCGCTATTTTGAAGTGCTTGCTCTGACTTTAAATAGATTTCAGTACAGCAGAGTCACCCTAACCTTGGGATAAATTTAGCTGTTGCCTGAGTCAGTAGAGGGGTTTGGGTTCATTAAAAGCCGATCAGGAATTAGCACGTGCCTCCTGCGGTCAAGGCTGAGGGATGTGGTGGTTGCAGTTGTGCAGCCCAGTGGTGGGCAGTGCTGGCAGACAAGAGGGGGTGGGGGGCATGGGGAGAGTGCTACTGAGACCCCTGTGCAGAGTGCCCATCCCTTCACCTCCACCTCTGTGACTCCCACCCCACTGTTACACAGCAGGAAGCAAAGTGACTCACCCAAGGTCACACAGAGGGATGGATCCAAGCTCCGGTCACCTTGTCTCCTGGTTCCTGCAGCGTAACTGAGAGACAAGAGGAAAACCAGGACAAATTAACCCTCATGAATCAGGAGGTGCTGCAAGAGAAGTCAGTCATCCTGGCCATTCTATGATTCTATTAAAAGATTGCTTTTGTTTCTAGAGTGGACATGAGACCATGAAATGCAGCTGTCAGCTAAGAAGAGACTGAAAGGAATAGCTAATATCAAAAACCTGAAGGCAGCAGACACATATTTCCTAGTGCAATGGCAGCTGCAGTCATTTTAGACCCTCCACATTTTATAGTAAAAAGAAATACATCTTTTGCCTCCTTACAGTGGGGCTGTTGCTTGCACAGCCTGTGACATGGGGTGACCTTCCCTAAGGGCGGGCCAGGTTGAGGAGGAAGCTGAGCTCTCCAACAAGCTGAGGGTTTAGCATTGAATTTCTAGTGCAAAGTGGTAGAAGGTGTCACTTCTGAGAGGCAGGTTCAGCTCTGGCTTTGTCCTTCCCAACATCCTGCACAGCTCTGTGTTGGATGCACCTGTGATTTTGGGCACATCCTCTCCTTCCACCCTGCCTATTTCTTTGCCACACCAGCTGGGGAGGAGGAGGCATTTGGGGAGCAACAGGAGACTCATTTAGAGTGTGCATGGCTTTTGTGGGAAGTGCAGACAGAAATCTTGCTTTAAATACAGCAGCCAGGCTAGGCTTGGTGATGTGTCCTCACCTCGGACGAGGGCAGGAGTAAGACCTTCTCTCACAACCTCCTGTCAGCAGGGAAATGACTCTATTTTTCACTGTATAGCAATAGATGATGAATAATGGCTCAGGTTTTGCTACCTGTGGTAAGGCAGGTCCTGTGACCTGGGAGGTCAAAGCTGTGCTTGGCAGGCTGCATCCCTCTCAGTGCTCAGAGCAACACTCAGAAACCACCAGCCAAACACCTCTTCTCCTGCCTATGCATGGCCAGCCTGGCTTACAACCAGGAGAGGGGGACAGAAAGGGGAAAGAGGAGCCCCAAAACTGGTACTTGACCTCCATGGGAAGATTCAATGATGCTCAGGTGGCTGCAGCTTTCCATTTTCAGATTTCTATATATTTTAACCTCTGGGGATTTCTCCAGGGCTTTGTTGCAACCACTCCTTGCCCATAGAAAAAGACAAGCACAGCCAGAAGGGCTGTGTTGTGGCAGTCAAACGTTTGAGCCTTCAAGCAACAGCCTGGTGTGCTTGCAGGAAATAAAAGTCTGCTCCTCAAGCATCCAGACCCCGAGCCAGAAGTGTAGGAAGTTTTTTGTTTCTTTGCAGGTTTTCATGCTGCTTTTCCTAGAGACATTTTGGAGAAAGACTGTCAGAATGTCTTCAACAAAATACTAAAGAAACACACTGGGAACTGTGAAAGCTCAGATTTGAATATAAATATGAACTGACAAGCTGCTTCATGTGGTATCATTAAACTTCACAGTTAGACTTTTTTTTTGAAAACCAAATTATCATATAAAAATATGCCTGTAATGTTAAACTTGAGATGAAAACTGCTTATTTTTGTGTTTAGTGTAATAACCAGTAGAAGGAAAAGTTTCTGTGATCTAATCTTTAATAGAGTTTTGATTTATTTTTACATTTATATCAGTTTAATTATTAATAAAATTTCTGATGCTGCAAGCACATGGGGGTTATAAAACTGAGGAAAACCAAGATGATTTTAAGATTGTTCTATATTCTGAGGTTTAAAAGAAAAGTTGAAGGCACATAGGTGTCAGCCAGGAGGCAGCTGAGCTCGCACTGGGGCATCCCGAGTAAGCGGGAAGGGCTCACACCTATGTCAGCCACTGCTGATGCAAAAATAACCCGATGTTTAAATCAGAGAAGGGACTTTGCGAGTTGTCCCGGTCAGGTCGATGCCAGAGGGACCTCAGTGACCGCTGGATGTCACTGTTAAGTCACACAAAGTGCCCTGTGCTGGGGCTTTCTTTGCTCCCTGGCTGCAGGGGCTCAGCAGCCGCAGCAGCAGCAAGGGCTGTGCCTGGCTTGGGGACAAGAAAACTGCTCCTTTTTGGATCTTGTTTTCTCTTTTTGTTTTTTTTGTCTTTTGAGGTCGAAGTACTGAGGCAAAGCTGTTCAGAGGCAGGGTGAAATTTAGGACAGCAGGAAAACAAAGGGAGATGTTGGCTTTCCCCTTTCTTTTAAACAAATCTTTGTACCCAACTTACCGTAGCAGAGCCATGCCTGGGATGTGGGTTTGTTTGTGGGGATTTGTAGGTGACTCGATTGTGCTGCTACTAATGCTGCAGGAGTGAAAAAGCACTTTAATTCATTGGCAAAAATAAACAGGCTTAATACTAAATCTGAGCCATGAATCCTGCTGAGATCTGGGTGTAGACCTCAGGACTTTTCTTCCCCAGTGCATGGATATGTGCACAGGTACCTTCCATGCCTTAAATACACACCTGGTATTAAGCAGATGTTTAGGTAGTGTTCTCCTAAAGAAGAATATAAATGTCTTTCTCCAAGTGTCTCCTATTTCTCTTCTTTCACAGCTTTGCCAAAACGTCTGTGTTCAGTATGAGCTTTGGACAATGTGTACCTTCTTGTATTTTTAATGCCAAAGCCATGGAGAACAGGTTCATATCATCAAAGCCCCACTCAGGAGCAGGCCTGCTTGTTGGCCATTTTTACTAGAAAGTGGCCTGTTTTTCCTTAATATGCCATCACACAAAAATCCTTTGAAAGAAGGCCTGCTTTTGAATTCCCAATGGGCTGTGACAAACTCTGAATTTCAAACAGTTCCACATTTCCTTGCAGAAATTTCTTTCCTTTGTTCACATGAGCAAGTCTCCACAGATGTTTGCTTCAGCCCCATTGTAACTCCCCACTGGTGCTGTGGGACCAGTTCCTGTGCTGTTCCCATGGATGCCAACCCAGAGGAGCAAACCTGATGGCATAGGATTCACCACCATATAGCCAAGTTCAGCTTCCAACACATCATATCTTGCTATAAAATTCCCCTCCCAGTGACATCTCAATGGCTGAGGCCTAGAGTATCATGATCCTGTCCTGGCTATCCATTGAGGTCAATCACTGATGCCTTGTAATGTTTTCCTCTTGCTTAATGCCCCAAGAGGATATGCAGGGGTAATTTAGAGGGAGATGGCCTGGGGTAGGAGGCACTGAAAAGACTGGAGTTTCTCTTACCTGTAGATAACATCTTTGTGACAGCTCTCTGTCGTGGTATACAAGTTAGCACAGGGGTGTATTGACTTACTGTGGACCACAGGCACCACCTCAGAACAAGCATACAATAATTTAATCCTTTTGGGACCAGACTACAAATGCTCAATCTTTTATGATGGACAAGGTTGTGGTTTCTTTTTCTTTTTCTTTTTTTTTCCTTGTTCCTAACAGCAGTTTCCCATGACTTTGGCTGCATCATGACATCCCAGGAGCAGAGGTGGTACCAAGCACTCATCCTGCCACAACAGCTTTGCAGAGGCTGCAGAATCCCTTGTAAACTAAGCCCATTCCTCCCAAAGCACCAGGTGTTGATAAGAGAAACCTTTTCTTGGGACTTATTTACCCTTTCCTTTGAACTGTGAGTCCAAATTCACTTCTCTTATTCTCTTTGTTTCATGGATCCCAAATCAAAATTCTCACTTTTGTCTATTTGTCTTGATTGGTGTCAGCTCTAATAAAATATCACTGGACTTCAACCTAAGGAGAACTTAGCAAGGTGTTTGAAGCTAACCAAAGTGTTTCATTCTCCCCAACAGCTATCAGCTAAAGTAATGACAAAATAGATCTCCAGAAAGGAGAAAACATTCTCAAGCCCTGAAATACCTTTTGAGTGTATGTATAATAAACACAAGGTATGAGGAGGGCTTAGATTGCAGCCCATCTCACTGTCATCTCACCAATTTCTTTTATCACCAACCCTTCTTCCCACTGCCCCAGCTCTACTCCCCTGGTGGTTTCAGCCTTCTCCTTCTGCCTCTGATCTCTGACGTTGCCATGAATAGTTCAGCCTGTCATGCTGAGGAAAAGAAATAAAATCATTTCATGTTCTTTGGGCACTTAGAGCAGCAGAGTAACTAAGGTACTGAGAAATGGCTCATTTTAAGTGTAGAGTATGAGCATCTGATCCAGTACGTTTTCTGGATTTGTGTGAGAAACTAGGGAGACATCAGCTGCAGTAATTGTTTCTGACTTCAGCTGAATTTCACTCCATTAAACCAAATGGAATGTGAGATGAAGTGGGGAGTGAGCTGAGTTAATTGCACTCCCTGGGCTGCCTTCAAAGCTGGGATGAGGTGGGAAAGCAGGGTGCTTTGCTTCGAGAGAGCAGGCAGGGAGGAGGCAGAGCCCCATGTTCCATGGGGTCAGGGGAGTGGACTGTCACACCAGGAAAGCCAAGTGGAAGGAGCAGTTTCCTGGTACAAGAGCAGGCATACATGGTAAGCAAGGGTGTCAAAGGTTCCCAGCAGATGAAGAAGAGATGGAGAACAGAAAGAGCACTGTGTTTGTAAATTCATAGATTCATAGAATGGCCAGGTTGGAAGAGACCCTAAAGATCATCTAGTTCCAACCCCCCTGCCATGGAGAGGGATGCCAATCACTAGACCAGGTTGCCTAGGGCCACATCCAGCCTGGCCTTGAACACTGCCAGGGATGGGGCATCCACAACCTCTCTGGGCAACCTGTGCCAGTGCCTAACCACCCTCTGGGTAAAGAACTTCCTTCTAATCTCCAATCTAAATTTCCCCTCCTTCAGTTTATAGCCATTCCCCCTTGTCCTATTACAATCAGACCAACTAAAAAGTTTCTCCTCTTCTATTTTATAATCCCCCTTTAGGTACTGGAAAACTGCTATAAGATCCCCTCAAAGCCTTCTCTTCTCAGCCTATCTTCGTAGGGGAGGTTCTCCAGTCCTTTAATCATCTTTGTGGCCTCCTCTGGACTCGCTCCAACAGGTCCACATCTTTTTTATGCTGAGGAGCCCAGAACTGGATGACTAGAAGATACATCATGATAAGAAAGGAGAAGACATAGGTAGTCGTAGTCAGGAGATATTCAAGGGAAGGGTCAAGTCCTCCCATATAGAGCAAATAAGGAAAAACCAGAAAACACTATCAGTGGAAACCAGGCACAGAACAAAAGATGCTCAAAATAGCCCTTGATATTGAAACATAAGTGAATCAAACTGAGAAAGGCTAGAAACACCAGAGTAGAAGAGATCAGAGCAATCATCCAGTCCAGCTTGCCACCACTGCAGATGATCATGAGCTGAATATCTGATTCAGGGGAGTCCATGCAATGTATACCCTCTATTTCCAGCTGTGAGCTCCCCCTTACCACATAACAGGTGCAGACTTGCAGTGAAAGATGAGAAGACACAACTGTATCACAGACAGGGCTGTAAAGATCACTTGTCTGGATGCTAAGACTGTGCAACATCAGAAAGAGACTGCATCATTTTCTTGAGGAATAGGCAAGAAAATAAATCAGAACAAAATCCTGCCACCCTGGTCTGGGGGGCAACCTTTGTCTTGGCTCCTAACCTAGCATTCAGCTTGCTCCTGCTAGTGCCCAAAGACACACCAACCAGGGAACAGCTCACCTATTACCTGTACTGAATGCAAACACTAAGAAAGATAAAGATGTTCTTCAAGAGAGGATTTTGTAGACCAAAGCAATATATAATATAATTCAAAGCAAAGGGGCTACAGAACTGACTCTGGGGTGCCAAGATGAAAGTTGCTGAGAGTGTTAGAAGCATTCAGCACTAGAATAACATAATGATAGACAGCCTGATAGTAGTAGTTTTTATGAAGATTGCAGATTAACAGTGGAGAGGAAATCAGATGCAGGAGTCTACATCGATGGAGACTGTTTAGTGGTCATGCTGCTACTGCTGTAAAGATTTGGGGAGGGACCTGCTGCCACATAGGTGCATATATATTACTCCTGGGGAGTGGGGAGAAAAACTATGGATCCTTTAAGCCCTTGAATGCTTTCCGCCATATAATGGTAGGATTAGGAGCCACTTGAAGGTGCAGAGTGCACACATGCTGAGTTCAAAACCAGCAGAGATTTACTGGTGCTTATTACAAGCTAGGAAGGGAAGAGGTAATGTCCTTGTCACTCAGTCAGTTCATGCACAGGTAGAACAAAAGAGGAGGTTTTGCATAGGGAAATGAAATTTATTATTACCTGGACAAAGCCGTTCCTCCCAAAATGATAGCTGTGGGCATAAGATATGTAGAGCTTCCAGGAGGAGGAACACAGACCTTGATTTTGCATTAGGAGGTGGCAGGTTGGGGCAGCACATGGAAAATGTGACAGCCCAGGGTCAGGTGCTCAGGATCCCTCCTGGCACTTGGTCCTGCTCATTAGCTCCGAGGAACCAGAGGGAGCTGCCAGCAGAGCTGCTGCTCTGCGCTGATTAGGGGGCAGGAGAGATTGATTTATGATGAATGACTGAAGAGGTAAGATTAAAGTGTGGCTAAATGGTAAGGAAGGGAGAAGAGTCTGGAATTATTTGAAGGGTGTTAACAGAGAGAAGGGATAAATTAAGGCAGAATAAGAGGTTTTAGCTGTGAGCACCAGGATGAAATTAAAGGGGAATGCTTGGATTTTATATACAATGGATTATCTAAATAAAGGGGCAGTCCAGAATAGCTTCTTCTCGTTCACACTCCAGGGGTTACCTTGTCCTGCACAAAGACTGCTTTGAGCACTCTAGATGTGACACTAGCCATGTGAAATAAGAGGCATCTCTACAGAATCAACAGTGCCCTTCACACTCACTTCACTTTATTCCTCACTAGCTTCCTCATGTAGACAAGTATTTGTCAGTGTAACTTTCTTTTTTTTTAGTAGTGAGATTTAAGCCTGTGAAATAATCCCTTCATTGGACATGCAGAAGGAGCCACAATGCTTGGCAGGTGTGAAAACAAGCTGGACAACAGAGAAAGGGATTTAAGCAAGAGATCCTAAGGCAGGCCAGGTGGTAGCCCCAGATTCACCACCCTGGAGCAAATCATCTCCCAAAGCATCCTTGTGGCCACACACGTGTGGCCACTGTCTACAAAACTTCTCACAACTGCCCTGGGGTAGCTGTCCCAGGAGAAGGTCATGGCATTTCCCCTGGCATTTTCTACCCAGGTGAGGTCTTCCCTTGATAAGACAATACATTTTTACAGGAGTCACAGAGAACAAGCTTGTTATGCATACATGGACTTAACTCTAACTCATCCATCTTAATAGGACTTATATAATTTTCCTTGATGGTTCTGATTTTCTATCCCATTAATAATAAAAAAGCTTCTCTGCTTATATATAATGCAATTCAACAGTAAGTCTCAAAGGAGGATCAAGATCACTTTGGCTTTCCATCAATTTGATACTGATGCCTCTCCAGTTAAATAACTCCAGTGTGAGAACAGTGAAAGGGAGCAGAGATCCATCCTGGCACACACAGCTTTGAACCTGAATTTCTCTGAACACAACAGGATTCTTCTAACTGATGTTGGTAGACTTAGCATCATCTCCCAAAAGGCATATCAGGGAGATCAAAATCTCTGTTTTCACCTGATGTAAATCAGTTTGCCACAATGAATTTGGTGGAGTGAGACTGATCTCAACTACCTGTAGGCTGAGCCCAGAAGACACCCTGTGAAGGGTTTGTGATCATTTTTATGATGCACACACTTCAAACTGGTGTCTGGAAAAGGGCTTGTTAGTCAGTGTTTGCCGAATGGAATACTTCATGACAGCCCTAATTAAAATAAATGAAACTTGACTTTTCAAGATGATGGTTTTTTATAGCAAAGTACAGTAGTTTGGAAACATCTTTAATTTAATTGCAAAATACTTTCCCTGGTTATTTACTTAAAATTGTCTCCGGTTGCAGAGCTGCACCAGTATTTCTGGATGCACTCTCTTGATTTCCACATTTTACATTACATTATCAAGTTAATCTACCCAAATCATTAACCCCCAGCAGGAAAGATTTTTAATTATGTAGATTCTCCAAGTGTTTTTCAAGAACTGTTTTATTTCTATGAGTTCAACCATAACATACTGTGGGGAGAGGGAGGGCATCATCCTACCCTGATTTCATGAGGCAGCATCTTGTAAGAGGCCTCTGAACACGACACAAGTTTCAGCAAATATATCTTATTCACAACAGTAAATAGCTAATGCCCTGGAGAATCCCTGCCCTCCTGGAAAGAAGTATTGATGGGCACTTCAGCAAGCAGGAGGGTAATTTAGACCAAAAAGTGTCTGTTTTTCCCCTCTAACATAAGCCAGGTTTATTCCAGTGTATCTCAGGTCTGATTTACATCTCAGGATGTGGTATCTGAATCGATGTAAAGCTAACAAAGAAGTGGTCATGAGCCTATAGTTGTGGTTACTCCTGCTCTAATGTAGGTTACAAACCACAGCAAAATTGAAAAATAACATCAAATCCCATTTCTTACCATCATGGGGAAACCAAAGCTTTAGGAAGAGGATGGAGGGAGGAAATTCTATTAGAACACCTAAAATTAGCATTTTTATAAGTGTGGGATTGAGCTCTCCCCCTGCACCTTACCTCTCTTGTAGGGCTCCCCATGGTGGACATGGCAGGATGGGGAGCCTTGCTTTGAGTGTCAGCAGGGACTCAGCTCCTCTCTCCAGGGTTGGAGTGAGTGATGCAGGGAAAAGCTTCTCTCTGGAGGCCAAAAACATTGGTATCATCAGTGCTGGAAAAATCAGTGAGTCACAACTGGCAGAACTCCATAAAATTGTACTGATTTACTCATCCGAATCACTAGCAAAAGCTGAGAGGAAACAATAGCACAAAAGTGTGCTGTGCTCTCTATTAATGTCATTGGTGGGGTCAGGAGCATACCATCAAATGTACTGCATATACAGGATGACAAATGATGACAATAATCCCACAGGAAGAGAAGCATTTGAAGTGCCAGGGTTTGTCCTCCAAAAAAAGATGACACCAGATTCTTCTGACTTGTGCAGCCAAGCCCCAAACACCAAACTGAAATGAAGAGCTTCAGAAAGCTGAGTGCATTTTAATTGAATCTGGAAGGCATGTCCTGTTCCTAGAGGCTCAGAATACTGAAGACATCAAAGCACAGCTGGGAAGAGTGAAGTATTTGGTGGGTAACTGACTTTAGGAGAACTGAATTGATTCCCTCTATGGGAGGTTATTGTGTGGAACTCCCAAAAATGTATTGGCAGGAGTCTTAGTATTTTATACAGTGTAATATGTCATGAAAACTTATGCAAACATTCCTCTGGTTTTCTGGTTCGTGCCTAACTTTGTCTCTGCCACTTCTGTCCTTGCAGAGAAACACTCCTTGGGAAGGGAGATGGGGAAGGACTAAAAACCTGATAGTTCAGAACTGAATTAACAACTCTGATTCTTTTTGCAGTATATTACAAGTTATGTCTCTGACTGCAGTGGGTCAGAGCAAAATCAACAATTAGGCATTTTCCATCTGAAAAAGCTTGTGTGTTCTATACTCTGTAGTGTTCCAGATCCATAAACCCCCAAGTTTGTCAAAAGTTTATTGAAAAACCACAGCTCACTTGCTACAGTTCATATGTCTACATTAAAGTACTGAGTGCAGACATCTGTGGGAAGCACATAGCCAGTTTACTGGTATTTGGAAGCTTCCTCTGTTGCTACTTTTATCAAAGGAAGTTAATTTCAAGTTTTATTTTCTTTATTCCTGTGGGATGTGCCTGTGAAATCTCTAAGCTGTCAGCATGTGTGATGTTTTCACCCAGTGTTTCACATTGCTGTATCAAAGTTAGTAACAGCATCTCTATCTATGGCTGCAGACATCATTATTTATTTGCCCTGTGCTGCACTCAGGAGTCCTAGGTGCAATCAGAGTTATCATCGAGTCTGTACCTAATTTAAACGTCAGTCTAATGTCAGACAAGCCACTGGACTGCCAGGATAAATGTGTGCTCTCTGAGCATGGGAATGGACTCGCAACCAGCAGCTCTTCAACACCTTTCCTTCTTGGTTCACATCTTTCTTGCATTTCTTATTGGCCAGGATCTTACCCAAGACAAATTTGACACCACCAAGAAGAAACCTGCTGACTCTCTTCACTTCTGTTACCTGCTGTTGCAATCCCCAGAGCTATGGATGTTGGCTACTGCCTGCAGATGTATGACTATTGAACATAGGAGTGAGAGAAGGGAGAGGGAAGAACAAAACTTAACTACCTCATGCAGGACCTGCTGAGTGCAGTGGCCAAGGACATGTTGTCTCCTTGGATTGTGGCAGAGACATAATGAAACACCCATGAGCTTTCCTTTCTGTCTCTGCAGAGACAGGATAGTCTGGGCATGGCAGTATGTCATCATATGTCTGCATATGGGAAGACATCATCTAATTTAGAGAACAGAAAAATATGCAATCTATGTAGTGTTAACAGGCAACTTTCCCTGATAGTTTGGCCTGAACTTGTTGAGGGCCTTTAGGGAGATCAGGGGAGGTTTCCAGGAGCTGCTAAGTGTGTGAGCATCAGGGTCAGCAGAAATGGAGACGTAGAAAGAACTGAGGAAAAAAGCAGTTACTTGGCTGTGTTTTGTGTATTGCTTGGTGTAAATGAGGTAAAAAAGTGGACCTAATGAAAAAAAAAAGAAATTAAAAAATCTTGGACTCATTATCCTTTTGAACTGGCATAAATCAGGAGTAGCTTGCAAACCAACAGCCCAAATCTCCAGCTATTACCAATCTTCCTGGGGTTTAAATGAAATCAAAAAAGCTCTGCTGCTTTACAGGAGCTGAGGATACATCCTGATGGAATTACACAAGCGTGAATATACTGTAAGCCAAAAGAGAATTAGGCTCATTATTTTAAAGAAAGCAAAGCTTGATTAAGGATGTTCAGTATAGGTTTAGAAGAAAGAGCACTGTCATGCCTCACTAAGTTTGCTGTTCTATTGAAACATGACTACCAAAGAGATGTTATACTGCACTGGGGTTCTCTGAAAAACCAATCAAGGAAGTGTGGTTTTGAGGAGTGGGGAGACTGCACTTCTGTCAGTGCTAATTACAGGTGTTAATAGGAGCCCTAGGACAGCTAACTGTCTGCTACTCTTCAGAGGTTGGAAGCACAAGTGCACTTCACTTCAATGGTGCAGGAACACAGAGATAATTTCCCTTGCAGAATGGAGAGGCAGGATGTGAGCTCAAGAGGAGACATGCCGATGAATCCCAACATGATCAGCTAGAGGTTGAAGAGCTGCAGTGAATGGAGGGTGGAGATCAGAAGGCAGAGAATCATAGAATAATTTGGTTGGAAGAGACCTTGAAGATCATCAAGTCTAACTGTTAACCAAACACTGCCAAGCCACCACTAAGTCATGTCCCTTAGCACCACATCTATGTGTCTTTTAAATCCCTCCAGGGATGGTGACTCCACCACTTCCCTGGACAGCCTCTTCCAGGGCTTGACACCCCTTTTGGGGAAGAAATTATTCCTGTTGTCCAGCCTAAACCTCCCCTGACAGAACTTAAGGCCATTTCCTGTTACCCTATTTGCTTGTTACTTGTGAGAAGAGACCAACGTCCACATTGCTATAACTTCCTTTCAGGTAGTTGTAGACAATGTTTAATATTTAAACATAGTTAATGTGGCTGCCTTTGAGACTTGGTTCTAACATTTGTGAAATACAGAGCAAGAGCTTTATTACTTTTAAAAGTATCAGATAAAACATGAAGACTAAGTACTCGGTAGGGGTGCATCAGCAGGTGTTAAACAGTAACACCAAATGTCAGCATTGCTATAGGGCATATGTTGGGAAAAAGTTGGGTTTGGCCCCATAAAAAACTACATTAAAAACTATGGAGGTTGGCAGCCTGCTGAGACTTGATGCAGACCTGACAGTGGCCAACACCACCATGTACATGCAGGGACTCTTACAGGCCAGTCACTGGGATGGGCTGGGCCAGATACATTCAGTGAAGGTTCACTGTTAGCACTTCTGTCACTGCCAGAGAGGAGATACCAAACATATCCTACACCAACCCTTTACTTCAAAAGTTTTTTTAACCTTTCTTCTGTGTCCTATTCCACATCACAGAGTGTCACTGATCAACTTTTGCTGAAGCACTTTTGTGTTAGGAGAGATATTTAAGCAGCTGAAATGGATTCAATTTTTCATTTCTTTGGTTTTTTCTTTTTTCTTTTTGTTTGAGTAAAAGTTCTCACATAAAACACTGGATAAATGAGAGCACTGTAGAATTTGACCACTGACACTACCAGGACCTCTATTTCAATTCCATTTTTTTAGCAGTATAATGCAAACAGATCAAACAATCTCTTAGAGATGGTATTTTATGTTACTTACCACATCTCCTCTTATTCTTGTTTCTATCAAATCATCTTTAATATTGAAAGATTCTCCTACAATAGAAAAGTTTATTAGAGGCCAATGCCTCATTGCACCCTTCCATCCCCCTTCCCCTCCACAGAGGCAGCTCCTCCAGGTCCTCTGTGCTCTGTCTCCCTTCATCATTTCCAGATACAGAAAACACAATCGGAATATCACAGGTCCCCATCTCAGGGAAATCAAGCACTGCAGCTGCCAGGGATTTCAGCTAACACCAGAGAGCTCCTGAAAAGTCAAGTGTCTTCAGGAGGGGCAGACATCTTCTGCCATCCCTACTGCCACGCACCCATTTTTCCCCTCTGTTCAGATTAACTGTCTCTGTCCCTCTGCACAACTTGTTCTCTAGAGAGAAAACCAAGACTTAAAGGTGTTTATGCTTCCCAACTCTTTCAAAGGGAAGAAAGAAAAAAAAAAAGGCTCAATATAGCCTGAGAAACAAAGACAACAGCATGGGTAAGTAAGAAAGCACAGGTGTAATTTCTGGGCACAGTGAGAAGTCTTTTAAAAGCTCTTAAATTAGTAGTGTGTACACGTTTACCACTACTGCAGCTGACATATAGCCGCGGGAGCACTGCACTACAGGGATAAAATGAGAACTTGAGGAGGGCTATTGAACACTGGGAATTTTCACAGTAAGGCAGAACAAAAATATTTAGCACTAGGAGGTCCTCTAATTTTGGTACAGTGGGAAAATAAAGCATTGCCTTTGTCCAGGACTAATATGTGCTCACCAATAACCAAAGCCATCTGCTGCCTTTCTCAGATGTGACCCAGGATATGAAGGCTGGCATTTGTCATGTGGGCTGCTCAAGAAAATATGCAGATATGCACCCAAGGCTTATTAAAAGCCTTTTTTTGATTCTATTTTGGTGCTTTGCCTACCTAACTTCTCTTAATTGTCCCAGGGCTTACACTTTGGCATATATTTAAAAATGCAAACAGATTTTCAAGGCTAGATTTGAGCCTCAGGGAGTCTACAGTATTATAAACAACTGAGCTGGTGAAACACTTGAAAAGTTTGCTGTGAAAGCTGATGAAAACCCTCCTGAGATGTGAGCAGCTTCAGCCACGATAGCAAGGCCATCATGCTTTTCAGCCACGTTTCACTACACTTGCTTATAAAAGGTGGTCATGAAATGATTTTTCAGCCAAACCCAGATTTTGTGGAGGGCAAAGCCCCAGTCTCTCATCCAAGTTGCCCATCTGACTAAAAGATTCACCATGTACATTTTGCACTGGGTTAGGGCTTTCACCTGATACCTTGTAGTAGAGCTTCACCCTGCTACTGCTGAGGCTGCTGCCAGCACTACCATTGATTTGAAAGGCTGTACCAAGATACTTCACAAGATGATCCCATTTTTATGGCTGAAATTACACTATCTACAGCCATTAAGTACCTTTTTCTCCTCATTAAATTTTGATCATTTTCTCAGATAAAATATGGCTTTGGAAGATTGCTGTTCCAGGTTCCAGCTCTTGCCTTTCTCCTGAGGCTATGGTTTTAAAGGTGCCATCCTGGAAATTACTCCCTGAGAAAGGATTTTTATGCAAATAGTCCTGTTAACTTTACACAAGAAGGGGTTTGCTGGATCACACCATTATCCCTAGGCTTACAGTGGAAACACAACTGACCTTTAGCTGTAACGAGCATCAGTAAAAAAAAATAAGTGTGAAAAAATTGCTTGAATTTTTACAAGCTGATACAAGCTGTGGGGTGTGCTGGTAGGGGATGGAGCTCCAAAGAGGCTGAAGGAGTTAAGTCATTTCATGGTGCTAGATAACAGCTAATTGACAGCAGATATAATGCATGTTGATAACCAAATGTAATTCGGCAGCTAAGAATGAAAGAGCCCAAAGATCTGCTAAACCAAGCTGGATAGGAGTTATTATAGGAATGTACCCAAAGCTTTTGCAGCTGCAGCAAAAAGAAGAAGAAGAAAAAAAAAGGGAAACGTGATGGTGTGATGTAATACAAAAGAAAGAGGAATCCAAACAGATGGTGCAGTTGGGATGTAAGGCACTGGGGTGGTTGCACCTCAAGTGTGGCATGTTGAGTGCTGCGATCGCCACGCGGGGTAAATATGCAGCAGGCAATGAGAAGTGCAGCTGAGCACAAGTGTTATGACTCTGTTCTTATAAGATTATAGGTAGGGTGGACTACCTGGGTGAACTTGGGTGTGAAAACAGGGCAGGAAGATCTCTGAGATGACATCAAATTAAATTCAGCTATCTGGAGGTGAAGGGCTGGGAGCCAAATATCCTCTGGCAGGTCACCAGTGCTGCAGGGAACAGTGCAATCTATAGGTTGGTTGTTAGACCAATAGGTCTTAGCCCAGGCCTTGGCATCATTTACTTCT
This sequence comes from Bucco capensis, assembly GCA_013396975.1. Classification (NCBI taxonomy): domain Eukaryota; kingdom Metazoa; phylum Chordata; class Aves; order Piciformes; family Bucconidae; genus Bucco; species Bucco capensis. The sequence continues at coordinate 8,164 of VWZO01005907.1, read as the reverse complement.
TAGTGCCTTCCCTCCCCTTTTAGTTCAAGGAGGCTGTGAAAAGGGCTCAGCATAGCTCAACCCATAACACTGACCAAAGGGCATCTCTGACACCAGCTAGCCATAGCTCTCTCTCCCCTTGGCTAATCAACCATTAGCATTATTAATGCAAGCATTCTGCAGCTAAAATAAAAACAGGTCAGCAGCATCACTGCCACTCCACACTGCTTAATTTCCGTTCCATTTCTCCTCCCTGCTTCTGCCTGCCCGTGACTCTGCTCCATCACTCACCAAGTACCTCTTCATTTTTCTTGCACTGCTCTCCCTCTGCCTTCCCTTCATCTCCTCTTTGTCCTTTGCCACATCGTACAAGTGGCTTTTTTCTTCACTTCCTTGCTTTTACCTTTTCTCCCTGTCTCTTTCTTTCCTTCCACTTTCTGATGGTATTTCTGATGCCTTCCCCTTGCCTCTCTTTTTATTGCCCACCTGCATTGTCTATTGTATTACTTGCCATTATCTCCAAATATATTTTGATATATTTCCCCTTTTTTTTCCAGCCCAGCGTTTTGTTCCCTTGAAGGCACCAGAAAGCACTAAAGGTTAGGGAGGGAAACTGAAAAGCGTTCCAGTAGTTTTCCATCAGCCTGTGTATAAAGCATTTCTTTTTCCACTTGATGAGAAAGCAGTAATCAGTTTCCCCCTGCATCAAGCTCTTTTACACAAAGGGGCTGCTGCAAAAAGAAACCAAATAGATTTCTAACTGGCCTCCTCCTTATCTCTGCCTTGGAGCCAGTGAACCCACAGCCTTTTGCTTTGCTGGGACTGCTGCTGCTACCTGAGGCAGACACAAGGTCAAGGGGAATGAGCAGCATCACGGCTCGTCAGTGATGGTTCCTGGCTGATCTTGGCAGGGCCTGTGGATTGGGCACTGTGGATTATTTCCCACCTGGAAAACTTAGAGCCCTGGTGCAATAGCAGGGAAAGGAGATCTCTAACTTTACAAGACCTGCAATGGTGGCAAAATGGAAAGTAAAGGAGGAAATGCTTCAGTACTGAGATTAAGCTTTGATCTTCAGACTAAACATCATCTAGTCCTTTAGGTACCTAGCCACCTACCTGTAACCAGAGAGGTCCAAAAATGACAATGTGTGCAGAGAATGGGTCACTGCAAGGAGACATGGACTGAAGTGTAGTTTTCAATCTGTTAAATACAATGTGCTCCCCTCATCAGCATTGCCTGTACCAGAAGAAATCAGAGCACAACCTAGAGACCACTTACTGCTCCTAGTGTGTTCTATCAGCTCCCTCACCCTTCTGCACCAGCAGTCATGGACCTAGCTGGGCCAAATTTTCCCCAGTGGAGCCCTTCTCTCCACCACAGAGCCCTTGATCTGGATGGGGGGAGGTAGAATTGGACTGTCAGAGCTCATCAGAATAGTCCCAGAGCAGCATATCCCACAGATGAGGGGCCAGGACCAGAGACTGCTCTGGTACAGATCTTCCTAGAGCCTATAATAAATGGGTCAGAGCCCCAGGGTTGGCCAGACACAGGTTTCTCCTTGACCACCAGCTGTCCTTTATGGTGAGGAGGTGTGTGGGCTGCAGTAGTCCCCACATCAGTGCCATAAGCATTTCTGTGAGTTTAGAAGATGAAACAAAACTCAGTCCTGAAATTATGCTTAATAAGGTGAAGGGGAAATGAGAACATAGAGCCAGAAGGTGAAAGCCCCATTATGAAAAATCTGGTCTCCTGTTTTTCTTTAAAATATAATTTCAGTCAAATGGATCTTATTTGCACAGTTGCATTTGTCATTCTGTCTCTTTTCTGCAACCACACAATACTTTTATCTCTGATGAGGAAATATTGTAACTCCCTTTGTCTCATCCTCTATCTTTGCTATGGTTCTTTGCTTTCTTCCTCAGTATCAAAATAATAATAATTAAAAAAAAGAAATAAATATGAGTTCCTCATGTAAGGCAGAGTACCAGAGGTTTAATGTTGACAGTGTGCTTTGTCACTTTGGCTCTGGAAAAGGCTTACAAAAGCTTTATTAACAGGCTCATTAGCACGGCCTGATTTACTTCTGCAGACTTTACTCTTTTACTAGTTTCCAGGAGCATCAGCATCAGTTGCAGGGCTAATGAATTCACTCAGATTTGCATGCTAATGAAGCTCCCATGACTCTCTGTGCTCTCGACTTCAAATCGATCTTTGCTGTTGGTTGAGGAATATTAATAGAAATAAAAGGAAAGGGGAGCACCAGGCATTCCAGTTGGACTTGCTGTAATCCAAGGCTGCTGTGCAATTCATATTTCATAAATTACACTGTTTCAGATCTTATTTCTTTCATGCCTTATTGACTCTAACTGTGCAGGAGACATCACCTCTAGGAAATTCCTAGTACTGCAGTTGGTCAGAGACTCAAGGGACTACTTACCTAAAATCATACTTGAGCTCTCAATAAATAGGTCAGTCACCTAACAGTGCTTCCATGCACCAGTGCAGTTCCAGGTATTTTTTTCCTAAACATATGAATTTCATTTCCCTTTTTGACAGAAATAGAAAACCTTTTGACTCCAGTTGCCTATGCTGCCTGGCTGTGCAATGCATCACACAAAAATGAGAAGAAGATTCCCTTAACAGCACTTTAAATTCAGCTGGGGTGAGGGACTGGATCCAGGGGAGCTCTCTGGCTCTGGATGAGTGCTGTAGCTATGCAGGGACCAGAGACATGTCCAGGGATGTGACAACAGGCTTCCCTGCTTGAAGCAATGAGGGTGCCAGTATCAAGCTTATTCCTTAGCTTCTGGAAACCATTTGGAACCTTCTTCCCTGAGTGCTGCAACTGGCAATACATAAACTGACATATTTATGCCATCCTGGAGCACAACGATTGCCATCTCCTAGCCTGAAACGTCAGTTTGTGCCTGAATGTCTTTTTAACAGGGACTGCTTGATTTTGAGTGGTTGTAAGGAAAGCAAAAGGAATTTAGAAAGATTTAAAGCCTCAAATCCTCAGCTTTTGTAGGTCTGTAGGCTGCTTACCCTATAGGATCAAACTAACAGATCCAACCAAAACAAGCAGATAAGTGACATGCCTCTGTTAATTGGAGATGTTATTCTTTCACCCCTGCTTTAATTTTAGCCATGATGAATGCTGGTAGATGACTGAAGCCCTAGAAAGAAATCCCATTGTGCAATTGTGTTTTTACAAGAGTATTTTTGGCTTCTTAACTTAAGTGCACTTAACACATCCAAATTAATGGAAAAGAGGATTCTTCACTGAGCAGCCTCTCGTGCCTGCTCTTTTTAATTTGATACAATAGCAGAGCATACATTGAGATTAAAATGCTCTTTTGGATGCTTAATTGCAAGAAATCACTCAGAAAAAGACAGGGCACCATTTTTGCAATATCTCCTGTGAGTGAGGATAATCAAACAGCTCCATTTTCCTTGCTGTAAAAAATAACACAATTCCTACATTTTGTTTTTTTTTTTTCTTTTTTTTTTTCTTCCAAACAGAAGTAAAGAAAATTAAATAAAATGAAAAGCAAGCTGTGGACTAATTATCCCTTTCTAAATGACTTCATATTGTAAAATAGCCTATTGAATGCATAATGAGCATCATTACCAGCGACCGCTTGCAAGTGGAGGAAAGCAGAGCGGTCATCCCAGCATTATCAGCACTTGTTCCATCAGTGATGCAGAGTGCCAGGGTGAAGCTGATGCTCCCTACCCTGGCCACTGAAAAAGCAAAGCCAAGCTGACAGCCTCAAACTTTCATTTACATTCAGTACCACCTCACCCTGCCTCCAGCTCCAGTCCCTCTGTGTCCTCTAACAAGTTTTGAAGGCCTCAGATGCTGGTTGCAGCATGGCCAAGCTTTCTGGGGGTTGGCAGCTCTTCTGCCCAGCTGGAAATGAAGGGTTGGGCTGTGTTTTCTTCTGTGGGAGGTATGAGGGGAAAAGTGCATTAAGACACTCACCAGGGTGGTGATGAAGATTCCTACCCATGACCCAATGAGAGTGTTTTAGTATTTATAGCAGCGTTCCCTGCAAAGTGGAATGGTTTCCTGGGAGAGGCTGGAGATTAGCCTAAAGCCCCTTTCTTTCAGACTGTGATAGGACAAGGGGGAATGGATACAAGCTGAAGGAGGGGAAATTTAGATTGGAGATTAGAAGGAAGTTCTTTACCCAGAGAGTGGTTAGGCACTGGCACAGGTTGCCCAGAGAGGTTGTGGATGCCCCATCCCTGGCAGTGTTCAAGGCCAGGCTGGATGTGGCCCTTGGTGACCTGGTCTAGTGATTGGCATCCCTGCTCAGTGCAGGGAGGTTGGAACTAGATGGTCTTTAGGGTCCCTTCCAACCTGCCCATTCTATGATTCTATGATTCTCCTCCCAGGCTCCAAATGAGGCAGCTCCCACAGGCTCTGAGTGACCATCCCCACTTTCAGCAAGACCCCCTCTGCCTGACACCCCCCCCCGCCCTGGCCTCACTGCACACCTGGAGGGTCATGCAGACAAAATTCCCATTTCCCCTCCCTTCCCATCTTTCCAGCCAAACGGAAATGTATACTGAGCCTGAAGCTTGTGGATTGCACTTTCACAGAGGTGAAAATACTCAGAGAGGTTAAAATACTCCTCCTAAGCTAGGAATGTTCCTAAATGGCATGCGCTGGATAGTTTCCCTGCTTTCAAGCATGTGCAAGCCCCAGTTGCACTGCCCTCACGGGTGCTGTGCACCAGAGGTGCATAGTGATGAGACACAACCACTCCTATTGTCTTCCTGCCAGTCTCACCCTCGATTTAGCAAATCTGTTTTATGCTCTGAGGCTAAAAGGTCATTTGTAACACTTTGGCCTGGATCACTCTGAACGAAAACATCCAATCAAGCTTTAATTATGACAAATTATATTAGTCTGTATTTGTGCAACTTGCATTGCAGCAACTTAATTCAGGCTGTGCTTAGGGCATGGAAACCAGGCAAGGCTAAGGAGGTCCCTTGCATAGCTGGAAAGTGTGTGTAGGAGACCTGAGGTTCTCTGCTGTCTCCATCATTGCCTTGACCATAAGTGTGCTCTCACCCCAAAGCATCCCATGCATTGTCATCTACATACTGCCTAAGGTTTCTGAAAAATCAGCAGGTTAGACCCAGTCCATGTTCAATGCTGCCTAAAAGTCCTGAGAAGTAAGAACATCTGGCCTGTGGTATAGAAAATTGTTAAAATGAGGTGCAAGAAAGAGGAACGTGATGGGATTGTGTATCATTGCCCCGCTATTCCTTATCCCTGTGAGGAAGGTTCAGTGCACCTGCAAATGCTTCTCTCTAGCCCAAGATGTGACAGTCAAGCTAAAAAAA
>VWZO01005905.1:73106-136031 GCA_013396975.1 Bucco capensis | reverse complement strand
AAGCCTAGCCATACATTAAGGAAGCAGTAGTAACTGCTGCAGCTACTAATCGCTAAATGGCAAGCCTGGTTCTAAATTTCCTACTTCAGAGCATTTTAAAAGAAATATAATGTTACTTGATATGAAAAGTTTTCTAGGTAAGTTAGCAGAAAATGTGAAATGCTTAATCAGCATTCTGATTTGACAAAATTTGTTCATATTTCCAAGCATTTTATCTAAGGTATCATCCAGAAGCTAAGAAAATTTAAGTCTGTAGCTTTAAAAAAAAAGTTCTATTTAATTTAACATAAATCACTCCCAATGAAAGAAGATGAGTTGCCTGACACATACCTGTCTAAATCAGATTGACTCTGTAAAAAACCAAAAAGGTTCATTCAGTAAGTGTTTAACAACTAACAATAGAATTTATTTATGTAACTTTAACAGGAAGATTCATTTTCTTTTTTTGTATGTTAAGATTTAAAGCCTGTTAAAGATTATTTTTCCCTCCACTAAGAAGTAAAACACTGGAGAACCATACAGGAAGTCAAATAGTTAAATGTGGTATGAGTCTCAAAAATAAAACAATTTCCCAATGGCAGATCTTCACTTTTATTTAAAGAACATGTGCTGAAAGCAACGTGTTAAGTAATTTTATTGCTGTTTTCCATGCAAGTAACCCACATATACACTGATGAAGATACCATCCAGAACATCTACTTTTTATTGTGCTTTTAGGAGAAAACTTAATTCTGAATGTTTCTACAGCAAAGAGCTTTTCTCAAGGCTCAGGGTATTTACTGTAACAGGACAAGTAGCTGAATAGTAGGATATCTAAGAGGATAATTCCAAAGTGGAGAGGAAGTAGACTTCAGCTTGCAGTACCTTCTCTGAAGGCAGTCAGAAGCTCTTTTCCATCTCCTGTTTTTTAGCTTTCATTGCTCCCCATACACAAAGAGTAAGTGCACTCTTCACACTTTGTTGTGTCATTCCTCTGGATGTTCTAACACTTTAGTTCATTCTCCAACCCAACTCTCTCCTGCTTCCCACCCATGCTTTCTCCTGTTGGGAATCAAGAATATGGCCTACAGACCACGCTTGCTATGGTAGATATTTTTAAATAGTGGAAAGCAGACTGTGCAGCAGATCGCAGTAGCAGACAAAGGTCACTAAATTGCAAACTAAAACGGAATCAGCAAGTGTTAAGAGTGTCCAGACCCCTATTTTGTGGGCAAAACAGTAGCAGTCTCTTTAACAGACTGGATAAGCAGCAACAGGACACAACCAAGGGTAAAAAAAACCAACAAAAAACAACAGAAAATAAGCAGTGAAACAAGCTGTCACAGAAGACTGAGAAATTATCATTGTTATAGATACTAAGAGTTACTGTAGATGGCCATCTGTGATAGTTTATAAATATTTAAAATCAATGATGTCACAATGCAGGGCAGGTGACTACACTATGCCTTGGTGTATCTCTTGCCTTGTTCTAATCTGTGTTGCTTTTGAGAAGGCCTTCCACCCCCAAATGAGATCACTATTATTAATCACCATCATTGCACTTCCCAATCTTCTGGGCTTTTTCTCCTAAAGACTAATTAATAACTGGGAGTCATCGCACTCCACTGACTTGTACACACACAAAAAAAAGTTAATGCAAAAAGATAAATTAAAATGCTAAGAAATCAAGCACTCTTTTGTTGAATTTAAATACGAAGAAAAAAAATAATTCTGTCACTGAAAAATGCTCAAGTGAGAACAGACCAAAGCAGAACAATAAACTACATCTGATGCAATTATCAAAAACAATTGCACAGTATAGATTTTTACTGGTATAAAAATACACCGGATCATAGTTTTCTGGTTAACATTTTACATAACTTGAGAGATTGCATTTAGCTTGAGACATGAAGCAGCATAACAATACTGAATCCACTCAAAATGACCCCACATTTAGAAAAGCAATCCTGAATTAATGAAGCCAGAAGGAAGAGAACTGAATGAGAGCTCATTATCACAGCTGCAAGGGACAGGTTGCTCAACAGTACTACTACTCTTTTTCCCCACATATGCAGAGTTACTTATTTTCAATGATAAAGCTTTTGTGGTTGTAGAATTCTATTGAATAATCTTACAAACATCTTTTTCCAACTAATGGAAACAAGGCATCCAAATTTCCAACTACTAAGATACTCAAGGTAATTCAGAAACTAAATGTTTCATGGATAAGGCAGAGAGTGTTGCCCTTTGTTCTGCAGAAGATACAGCTGCACTATGAAACTACTGCCTTATCTTACAAATAATCTCACACATGAGCAACCCTAACAGGCTTCTTATTTCTTGACTTGCTTCAGTGCCACGCACACCTGGAAAAAGTTTGATCTGATAAGTGGTAACAGATTCTGAATAAAACCAATAGATTTTTGCAAGTCCTTAGGATAGCAAGAAAGGGGACAGGAAATGACAAGAAAGAATTTTACTTTCACAGTACCTGCATGAAGCCATATTTGAGCCAGAGTCATCCAAGGATGCAGGGGACCTTGTTTAGGGGCACTGCTTTGCAGAGATGAAGCAACCTCAGACAGTGCTTGCTCTACTCTGGAAGCTGCTATTGATGTGGCATGGACTGAACCTGAAGGAGGAATAAAAATAATTACCATAATAGAAAGAACAAAGATCATACATGTCGCGTAAAACATTAAACCATAACTCTTTTATAAGAGGTTCTACCTCAAACTCCTCAAGATTTAGATTACATGTACCACTCTGGGGAATTTTTTTTTGAAATGTCAGGTTAATTTTCCTTGTTATGAAAGCTTTTATACTGGTCTGAAAGACTACACAAAACCACCACTGAACACTGGTAACTATACCTGACACATTTTTGGGTTGCTAGTGTGAACACTCTCTATTAAACTCGACATCTCTTTTCTGGCAATCTACAACCCCAAAAAAGGTTTGTGATGGTATCATAATGGTAATCTTCAGGTTGCTGCATGCACTTTGATGTTAGTAATTGCTATGTCCTTCCACAGAGTGCAATTAGAGGACTATTTCAAGACTAATAGCAATACAAAAAAGAACTAAAATGTACAAGATGATCCCAGTATACCACATCACAAATACACAAGCAGCACTGAATGTAAACTTTAGCTAACAAAGAAATGTGAGTTAAAATAACTTGTGGCAAAAAAGTCCCTTGCATAAAAAACATTCTCAAAGCTCACTATATAAAGAATAATTCTTATAAAATGAAGAATTTAGAAGTGAGACTAGAATCTCATCAGCAAATACTACCCTTTTCAGAGTACTAGAAATAAGCTTCTATGACTTGAGAATATGTCATGACAACTGTACTTTGGATAACCCATTATCGACAGCATATTTAGTCATGATTTTTTTTTGAATCAAGACCATTAGTATTTTATGCTACACTCCTTGTCATCTAAGCTTCAACATACCTCTAGTTGTTTTACAGTTACAAATTACAAAATCTCAGAATGACTATGCCTGATTAATAAATAACAGAAGTTAAATATTCCATATTGGATCAGCTGAGAAGAGTTTTGCCACATAAAACAAATTCTTAAATGTGACAAGATAAATCAGCAAACCAGAAAAGCAGAAGAAATTCCTAGTACAGAAATCAGTGGGAAGAAGAAGTTTGTCTGAAAATGTGCATCATGTTTCCCTTAACTGGCAGAAACAAGGAAAAAGTAGCAGGACATAATTAGCATTTCATATATCGTTATGAACAAGGAACCGCCCTGAGAATCTGAGACTGTATCAACTGTGGAGTTTGCTCTCCTTTACTGGCTGATGAACCAACTCAAACTCCAGCCTGCAGAGTTGAACATTAAAGTTTTCTGTGCCTTATGTTTAAGGCTTAACTTCTGAAAAAATATAAAAGGGAAGTGTAAGCAAGAAGCATGTGGAGCATATGCCAAGAACACTAGCCAATGTGCCATAAATAAGTACTAGCCATCAGTCACCCTTTTCTTGTCTGACATTCATTTCTGCATGTGTGCATCACTGCAGCCTGCCACTTGTTAGCTTTCCAGGGACTAATAGTGAAAGGGCCTTCTCATCTCTCCATAAGAATTTGTAAAGAGAAGGTGCGACCCACTGACACAAAGATAACATTTAATCCAAACTTTATTCAACTCTTTTCTTACTAGAACTAAGGTATCTGAACTATTTGTTCTTTTTTCTAGCCCAGGGATCCCAGAGTCAGATCTTTATGGTCACATTACAATCGCAAAACGTACAGTAATTTCCACTACAACTGGCAATTTATATAGTGGTTTCTGAGAAACTGGGGGAAGAGTGGATCTTGAAGAGAAGTCTGCTTGAGACCACACAGATCATTTCACTCACCTGTATTTGTTTAGTTTTCCTCTGGGATTTGTGTATGCTAAAATGGCCAAACATGAAACATTTGCAAGATCTAGAATTCACTGCTTAACTTATGTATTGATTAACAATTAGAATCACAATCACATTGCACATTGTGAAGTGTGACAGAACATCTTAATCATAATAAAATGCTTCTAAAGCAAAAAGGTACAACCTCCTACTCTGGTTTCCTATGATGACATTCATCCAGAATTTACAGAGGTTCTAGACACCATACTAACATAGTACCTGCAACAAACATGGTTATGCCAATGTTTCAATTCAGTCTCAAACAGAAAACCTACCAACAGCCTTGTCCAAACACAATTTAACCAAGAAGTTGTCACCTCACAGAAACCTTTCTAAGTCACACCTAGAGTTCAACTTCTGTGAACAACAACATGTTCCATTTATTCTCTTCAGGCTTTTCTTAAGATAAACAGTACAGGACAGCCTACATGAAACCCATCTTTTAAATATAATTTATAAGTCACTCTATCTAAAGAGGTGTGTTATGACTTCTTCAGTTCTTTACTTTGTCATTGGTCACAATGTAGCTTAATGGACATGAACTAAGACACGGACTCTATCAGCACTTGGTTGGTATGGAAGCTTGGAGAAGAAAATCAGTTTGCTGTGTACCTCAAACCTCCCTTCTGAAAATGAGTAGAAGAATGGACTGTCATCCTTCATGAAACATTCTCATATCAACTAACCAGCACTGTAACAGGATTACTTTCTATCCCACAAAAGACAATATTATTAAACAGTTCATCATGTTTTTTTCAATGTTTCAACATTTACATAAAGAAAAAAATGCTTTAAAAGTGATGCTCGTGCAGAGAAAAGAGGAAAACCCCCATGACTTCCAACTTTACATGCACACAAAGCCGGTATTAAAAACATTAGTGGTGTGACATACAGAGAACTCTGCTAAAAACAGCAATCGCATGATATAAAGAGGCAGTACCTTCTGCAGGACTAATACATTACTGAAACGATGCATTTGATAAGACAGATTGACAGGTTTAGCCAAAATTAACAATTTTTTGTACAAAATTCATTAAGTTTCTGAGACACCTTTGACACATCACAAAGCTAGCTTATCTTTTGGTACAAAGTTATGCATGAAGATACTAGTAGTCAGGTATGGACAGCGTCATTCATACACCATCCTCTCAGCTCTTTGGAAAAGATTTTCCATGGTTAGTCACTGTCAAACATACAGTTTTACTTGTCTTCTTACTTTTCTCTTCTTCATCAAATTGGTCTCCTGTACTACCTCATAAAAAATATATGAAAAAGTTATCAATGGAAAAAAACTAAACCACAATTCACTACTCAGGGATAAACACACAGCTTTATAATGTAACTGGTTAGAGAAATGGAATGTTACTGCACATCCAGATTAAAGCAGCAGCTATTTTTATTGATCTACATTCTTCATTGTCTCTTATTTATCTTGTTATCACCATTTCATTATTTTAAAGTGTACTCCTTAGAGATTTATTCTACAAGCAAAATTTGTACCACAAGTGATAGTAGTAGTTTACTACTACTCATGAAAGCAGTTGCAAGTTTGCATTATAGACTAACATACTCCTTAGGAACAGCAGTGGCATAACATCTTCTCTAATCCAAACTACTGGCAGCTGGCCATTATGTTATACAAAACCTTCTTAATATATCTTTATTTGCAGTCCTCTAGAAACGAATACTGCCTCTTTAATTATTAAATGCAAGTGTTAGTTGAGTGCATTCAGATCTCGTAAGATTACAGCCCTTGGGGTGACTGAATGGGCAAAGAGCATCAGCCTTGCTTTACACACTATCAAACTTCCACTGCTGATGGACAAAACATGTAAATTTTGTGGTAAAGGAAAAGGTGATTTAATTCCTTAAGAAATTAATAGAACCGCACAGTGAATACTACTTACAAACTGAAAAAAGAGAGTAAAACCCATGAAAGTAAGCATCTGATGGATTGCCTTTGAACAGATTAAACCACAAATTACAATCCACAATAAGGAGGAGAAAAAAAATGTATATAGATATAAAACCCAAGAACTCCAAGAAAGCCAGAGAATTTCTGATAATCTTCAAACTGTAAATCAGGTTTACTGGATTTCAAAAGATAAAAGTTAAACTAGAAGAGTACTGTTCACAGTAAATATTTTCACAAAGCCTTTGCTATACCTTTAAAATCACATTCCTGTTCAACAGAAATTGGAAGTCAAGTCAATAATACAATGTGCCTTTTGCCTCTTTCACTAGAAAAAAAAATTAACTGAACAAGACGTAGAACATGAAATTTTCAGCCCTGGTAATTGTACTAACACGCATCTAGGCAAACCTCCACTTACTCAAAAAGAAAAAGCTTTACCTTTCATTAATTATTTACACTATATAAAGGACTCCAATATCTGCTTTTCTTATGGTTCCACTACTACTTATGTATATGGTGGAAGTCCTTTCCCTGAGGACACAGTAGCTTGGAAATGGAAAACTTGGGCTTTACATAATGGAATCCATGCTCAGGGTTCTGGATTTTTTCAGTTTGCCTTCATTCTTGAATGGGTTCTTATTAACTTGTCTCTCAGTAAAGAACAAGCAATTTAATGCTAACTGGGATGCAATGTTCATACAGTAGGTCTGAACAAGTTCAATTCAACACCATCCAAACCTGTAACAGCAATCTATCAGCTATTCAAATGCTTTGAGAAGAAAGCCAGACTTCAGCTAGTTAAACTTCTGTAGGACACAGATATCGTGGAATCTACAGGAAGCATGTTCCTTAACTTCTAATTACAGGCTTACATATGAGCTAGTGTTTTCAAAACTCTGGTCTTACGTCAGCTATTTTAACAAGTCAATTTTGCTAACAGTCAAAGATTTGTCTTCTGCATTTTGTTAGGAATTAGTATCTTTGACATATTAGGTAAAGACTAGGTGTCAAAAATGAATTTCTTATGATTGGATTACAGTAAATGCAGTGACAAGACCAGCGCTATGCATAAAGCTATGAGTGAAGGACAATTTAACAGAAATGAAAAAGAGTTAACAAGAAATGGCTAGAAAACTGTTTGATTTTACCCTGCCACCTGAACTTCTCTGGCTGCATTACTATACAGTTGTATTCAAACAACATGGGGATTGATCTTACAGCATGTTTAAATTGGCGTCATTTCAATGAACAGAATGGCTCGACTTGAAATAGCATAATGCTGATTTTCACTGCTCTAATACCTCCGAATCATTCCAATATGCTCGACCTGCAAAATGAAAATTTTATTCAGGCAATTTTTTCCTCCATGTGAATTTTCAAGGAAGATTTTGGATGCAATTAGCTTAAGGCTTTCTGTAATTAAGTCATTAAAAATGGCACAGATAAGAATGAAATTCTGTGGAAAGGACAGTCTTATTAGGCAAAAGTTGCCAGCAAAGGAAATAATTTACAGCGGTAAATGCTACAAAACAAGTCTTGGCCAATAACCTTTTTTACTAAACACCTATCATTTTCTGTAACAATCATGACAACAGAGTGTTAAATATGTCTGTAACTTTACCTCTCTTGGTAAACCAGTGTTATATATTACAAGCCAGTTTATTCTGATGAAATTCTTAAAAACCACTCAGTATTTAATGAAGAGCATCTGATAGGCCACCAGATTTCACCGACACTGTTGAAACAAACTGCTTAAACATGGTTTATCAGTTATGAAGATTATCAGAAAAATATAGCACAAACTAACATGCCCATCAGGAACAGAAAGCCACTTTACAGTGAGGAGGTGTACAGGGCTCAGGAACTTGGTCACAGTATGGAGAGGCTGCATGGGGCCAGACAAAGGTGTCTGGTTTAGGATGAGGAAGATGAGAAGATACAAACAGTTGGAGAGGAGACTCTGTTCTTGAGAGAGAAGATGAGGAAGTATCAGAGGCTAAAAAGTGAAACAAAGAGAATGATAAGGGTGTGGGGGGGTGGGAAAGAAAAAAGGCCCAACAGGATTTAATGGACTCATGGATGCCAAAAACCCAAAGCATTTGTTTTGCCATTCAGTAAGATGGAAGTGGCTTCTATGTAAAACAAACATCACTTCTGAAAGCAACAAAAAAATACTCATGTATACTCTCCTTCCACACTAAACTAGATCAAAGAAATTATTTTCCCTATGTTCTAATGTATAAATTTGCAAAATGTATTTAAGGGGAAATAAAGACCAAAGGTTAAAACTCAGCTATTACTCTTTCTTCCGGTGATAAACTCAAGTGAACTTCAACCAATACACAACAAATTGAATAATCTGGTTTTAAAAAGGTTGGGTGGAACTTACCTTAACCAAAATAGCCAACTGAGTCAAGTTATTCGCATATGCACATCTATCTTTGGATATAAAATGGGCCTGCCTTCCTGTGAGATTTATGTGCAATTGATTCATCAAAACCTTTCTTTTCCCTCCATATTTATTTCCTTCATTAATATACACAAATATGGGTGCACGCTATTCATAGCAAACCAGCTGACAGAGGGCAAACTTAAAGGAGATTTCCACAGTTATTGATCAGGGCATTTGAATTAACAGTCTAGCCTTGTAAGAATTCCATGATACACTCTTTTGATACTTTCAAGATTACACAAATTTAAATTTCAATCATTTAATATTTTGTGATGATGAAACTCGTAAGAGTTATATATAAACGCCTTCTTTGGACTTTTTTTTTCCCCCCACATTTCAACTTCTGCTTAATTGACACATCTAAGAAAAAGAATGTTTTACACCCATTACAGCTAGATGTATTCTTTTGGTTTGATACAGGATTTTAAAATTCAAATTGCAAGTAAATAAGATTTAAAATTTGAATTTTAGCTCTCATTTCATGGTACTCAGATTAGCTGAACTCAGACTAGACAGGCAAAGAGGATAATCATCATAGGTGGTAAGCAAAGTTTGGAAGGGGAAAATTTTCAAAAGGGGTAAAATTTCAAATCTTCATATGCATACACACACTTAAATACACACATATGGTAGCAATATGCGGTATATAGTGGAGGGGAACAACATTTCTGTCCTCTTAGGATTTTCCACAACACCCTTCCTGCATGCACCTATATTAACCTTCATTTATTTATTTGAATGTCTAATCCCTTCTGCATTTCTAAACACTAGGGACATGTGTGAACAATATTTGGCAGTCTGCTTAGGTTTTCTCAAACACAGTAATAATCTTGACTTCTTTTATTCTTATAGTATAATGTTTTAATTTCTGAATATTTTTTATATAATTTTCTGCATTAAAAAATTTTTGAACAAAACTGTGATATGGAGCTTTTATATGTATACTGCTGTACTGCTGTATAGAATAAAGTATTGGTATTGCAACAAGGTTTCTCATGCTAAAATTAACAAAACAAACAAACAAAAAGCCCAACTCCCAACACCACCACCACCCCCCCCCAAACACCAGAAAAACAGGAGACTCCCTGAACCCATCCTCCACAGTTACCTTTTATAAGAAGAATAATGAAAAATGGACCCCATATTTTTATTTTCCCATTGTGTCCTTAACAGTAGAGGTAAGATCTAAAAAAACACTGTTGAGATTGAGAAAAAAAGCACAAACTGAAACTGCTAGAAAAATCAGAATGGAAGTATAGATTGTGTTTTCCAATCAAGATACTGGCTGCAGAATTTGAATTTGGGACAAGCTTCTTGAAAAGCTCACTGTTTTGAATGAGGGTTCATCTTTACTTAAAAGCATTGAAGAATGTGCAGCCTTTAAAAAGCACCAATTCATTACACTCTCAAGTATGGCAGGTATAAAACAGGATACCTCAGAGGCACATATCAAAAGCTTTGTGTCCCCATGGGGAAAAACCAAACAAAACCCCACAACACCTTCCAGAACACCACTTGACAAGCTTTTTTTTGAAGGCATAAATTATCTATGTATCTATATGAAACCTTTAAAACGTAGTTATGTTCTTCAAACAAAATAATGAGCTAGATCAGAATACAGAATGATCACTGTAGTATGATGTAACATTATCTT
Organism: Bucco capensis; assembly: GCA_013396975.1. NCBI lineage: Eukaryota > Metazoa > Chordata > Aves > Piciformes > Bucconidae > Bucco > Bucco capensis. The sequence continues at coordinate 125,606 of VWZO01005905.1, read as the reverse complement.
TTATCATTTTAATTATATGAATACAACACATGAAATTCCACATTAGGGGCACTAAGCTAAATTATACCATACTTCAGACCATATCATATCACAATTCTTTGAAATCAAATTATCTGATCTTTGCAATCAAATGTGTTTGCCACTATAGCAAGCACAGAACACTTTCTTTTTGATTACACAATTTCACAATTGAGTGAACACTTGATCCAACTTAAACTTTCAGAAGTTAAATATCTGAATTAGATTTTTCTCTACTGCACAGTTTTTAAACAAAGAAACACATTATACATTCCAGTGTATCTATGCATCAGTGTATTAATATTCAGAATTCATATTCTGTCAAACTTTCCAACAAGCTGTATACAACTAAGCAGAAATTCACACCCAAAAGGTGCCAGAAAAAGCATGTACCGTTCTGAGACAAAAACCAGGAAACAGAAAACTCTCAATATTAAAACACAAGTAATGTATTGTAAAGGCTTTTGGAACTAGCATCATTGTGGTAACTCCATCTGCAATTTTCACAAAATGCATGGCTCACCTGCTTTTTGGTATACGACTTTTAAGGCATATGAATTTGCACTGTGATAATTGAATATATTAAAATACACAAATTACATACTGTAAATATTTACTGACATGTAACAATCTTAACTTTTATGTAGTGCACCTGTGCACTACAATTTTTGACAGGTTTATCAAAATATCACAGTATATATGGTATGTAACAAATAAATTCTGCTTATAATGTCAAATCTATTTCTACAGCAAGTCAATTGGCCCATGTAATTATATTTTAATATATATTAGATATTTTAATGAATTAATTAGCAAGATGTCTGCAGGGGTTTTTGAGATTAAAAGTTTTCTGAATTTTTTCTGATTTACCTTTTAAAAAGAAAATACGTGCAAAAACCAAACGGACAGGAAAACATAGTCTTTAGCAAACAGGCTAGTTCTGCATATCAATTTTTAGCCCTTCCATGGGAAAATACCTGTAAGCTCAGCAAGATCCATATTACAGATATTTTAATTTACAGAGAATGTGGCCAGCAAGTACTTCATAAATAAAAAAGAAAGTATCTTATATTGTACAGTATTTATTTCACTTACATGACAACACTGAAAATATTATTTCATTTTTCAAAATAAATCAAAAGAACTGAAGCAAAATCTAGCTACGGCCAGACCATTTTATCTATTGTTCAAACGCAGTTCTTACCTGTTTCAGGATCACTGAAATCTGGTAATGTAATTGTATTAAGCTGTCGTCTATCAGCAATAGCTCTGTCTAACAGGCTGCTCCCACGTCCAGAATCACTGTAATGAAGTATAGAAACTGTAAGCTATTAAAATAAAAAATTATATACAGATACAAGTTGCATGCTGCCCTCCTCCCACAGAGGTTCTTGCTATAAAAGTTCTTGCTATGAACAAATTTAGTACTAAGCACCACTAACCACTCACAATGTATCAAGCTAGCTGCATTAAAACAGAATTAAACTGAGCAAAACTAAATTAATATTTACTTCAGCAATTCTATTCTCATAATTAATACAACCATGAAGGGAATACAGGCTTAAAATTCAATTCACAGCTACCAGCTTTACAGAAAGTATTCATTGTACCTTAAAACTTTTATGTAGTATTAGATACAGCTCTCACAAGAAGATGAGATGGCAGATATAAATTGAAAATCCACACTTTTCCCAGACTGAAGAGAAACACTAAGCTCAGAACATCTAATTTTAAGTAGAGATGTTATAAAGATGCCTTAACTACATTTCACATATAAAGGCAAAGGCTGAGAGATTTGAAATTGTTCAGCCTAGAGAACAGAAGGCTCCAGGGAGACCCTATTGCAGTGTGTAAGTATTTAAAGGGAGCCTATAAGAAAGACAGAGACAGTCTTATCAGCAAGGTCTGTTGTTATAATCAGATCTGGATCACCATCATCGGTCACAGTCAGCATAGGTTCACAAGGGAAAAGTCCTGCTTGATGAACTTAATTTCTTTTTACAACAACCTAGTTGACCACGGGAAGCCAGGTAATGTAATCTTTTTGGATTTCAGTAAAACTTTCAATACTGTCTCTCACAGTATCCTTCTGGACAAAATGTCCAGTATACTGCTAGATGAATACATAATAAGATGGGTGAATAATTGGCTGATAGGTCGTGTTCAAAGGGTTATACTTAACAGGGCTACACACTAGGCTAAGGGGACCACTCACTAGTGAGGTTCTGCAAGGATCCATTTTAGGGCCAGTACTCTTCAATATCTTCATAAGTTTGCTGATGGTACAAAATTGAGAGGGGCTGTTGACTCCCTCAAAGGCAGAGAGGCCCTGCAGAGAGATCTAGACAAACTTAGAGGGCTGGGCAATCACCAACCGTATGAAGTTTAACAAGGGCAAGTACCAGATTCCGCACCTGGGATGGGGCAACCCTGGATGTACATACAGACTGGTAACAAGAGGCTGGAGAGCAGCCCAGCAAAAGGGTTCTGGGAGTTCTGGTTGACAGCAAGTTAAATATGAGTCTACAGTGTGCCCTGGTAGCCAAGAAGGCTAACCATGACCTGTGGTGCTAGCTGGTCCAGGAAATGATAGTCCCACTCTACTCTGCAATGGTGCAGCCTCATCTTGAGTACCATGTGTGGTTTTGGGTGCCACAAAATAAAAAGGATATAAAGCTAATGGGGAGCATCCAAAGGAGGGCCACGAAGATGATGAAGGGTCTAGAGCAGAAGCCTCCGAGGAGTGGCTGAAGTCACTTGGTTTGTTCAGCCTGAGGAAGAGGAGACTGAGGGGTGACCTCATTGTGGTCTATAACTTCCTCATGAGGGGAAGTGGAAGGGCAGGAGCTGATCTCTTCTCTCTGGTGACCAGTGACAGGACCCAAGGGATCAGCATGAAGCTGTGCCAGGTTAAGTTTAGGTCAGATATTAAGAAAAGGTTCTTCACCCAGAGGGTGGTGGAGCACTGGAACAGGCCCCACAGGGAAGCAGTCACAGTGCCATGCCTGACAGAATTCAAGAAGTATTTGGACAACATTGTCAGGTACATGGTGTAATTTGGGGGTGGTCTTCTGTGCAGAGACAGGAGTTGGACTTGATGATCCTTGGGGGTCCCTTCCAGCTCAGGATATTCTACAATTCTATGACTGTCCCTTTGAAAAATAAGCCACACTGACTTTGTAAGCATATAATACATATTTATCCATTTGACTTCTGATGTTTCTGTAGTCTTAATTAACATCTAGTACTCCTTCATTTTATTTAGTGAGTCCTTGGAACTAAATTTTCACTGCAGCAATCTCTCCACGAGCCAACATAAAAGGCTCAATAACCCTTATTAGGAAAAAAAAAATCAAGATAATTCCAGTACACTGAGCCCCATCACAGAGAATGGCGAAGTTACTCCATCTCTGTAATCAGTCTTCATCATTGCAGAGTTTATTAGCTTTGGCATACCTTACTCCACTACTCAGAACTATGAGTAGTTGCTGCATCTCCACTGGTATCTTTAGACTTGAGATTCCCACAGAATTAGTTTCTTCATACAAAATATCAAAGTAGAACTGCTAATTCTAATATTACCCTAAAAGGCTACTGAGCAAGGTACAAAGCAGCCTAGAACTCTACAGCATCTTACCTTGGGTTAGTGAGATTGTAGCAGGATTTCCAAATCTGGAGCATGTGTTTACAAGTAAGGAGTGCTTCATCTGGGCCTCTACACAGGGACTCCAATTTGACTTTTGTAAACAGTAATCTAGTGAAAAGAGAAAGGAAATTAAGAGAGAAAGAAAAGACATTCCAAATCAAGCAAAACATTTTTAGAGATAACCATCATCACACCAAACTGGAAAAAACATAACTTTAAAGATAGTGTTTATTTAAATGTTTATGAAGTAGTTACAATAAAGTCAAGTATCTAACATCATCAAAGTAACAGTGCTTTTTACAAGATGGCCTTTTGACTGGACAGAAAGAATAGCTGACAGGATTTTAAAATATTTTTTAGAAGCTAAGCAAGACAAGTAGCTTAGCAGGACCAGTGAAAACAGTACTTCATATAGTGAAGAGAGACAACTTCACTGAAGAAAATCTTTACTTTTACGAGAAAGTATTTTCCATTAACGGACTCAAATGATAGTTACCTAACATATAAGTCACAAAATTAAACAACTCAGTATTGGTGTGAGTTACTTACCTATAACAGGAATAGGCTATACTGAAAGATACCACTAGACTATACACATTCATAGCAGATGGTGAGCATCAGTAAAGTCAACGAGGAAATGTAACTCCACTCTACATTATGTTGCCATCAGCAGGCACTAAATCTGATTTTTGACTTGAATTTTGAACCTTTACAAGTGACAACCTGAAGAACGCACATCATTCAACACATACACAGCAAACTTCATAATGGAAGCAGTCATGTTTGCTGGAAGCCACTATAAATTAATTCTGATTTCAAAGTGAATGCTTCTAATGGCAGCAAGAAAAATAAAATGCATAGCCTCATAAGATGATGACTAAATGTTCCTTTTACTTTCGATGTATAAGTGGAAGATTCTCCACAGGGTAATGGAGACACCTTCCTGAATAATTAAAGACTATAAAGGGAATGTGCCAATAAATGAGCTATTTAATTGGTATGCACATAACATCTTGGAACAGATAATAAAACACTGGAAAAATACTAATTTAAAAGCAAATTTTAGTAAACTGCAAGATTAAAGAGCACAAAGCAGCAGGACAGAATACATATAAAACTGTTACCCTAGTTTCTGTTTTTAAACCCAGGTGTACTTTGGCATTTTATTCCAATGTAACCTTCATCATCCTAAGTGAAAAACTCATATGATTGGTCATATGGTTTCTGTGGGAAGACTGAGAAGGTTGTAGAGAGTGGGCATGTGTGAAAGCTCAGAACTTTCTTATCCCAAATACAAACTTTGAGGCTGCTAATAGTAACTGTAAACTGCCAGGGGGTTTTCTCAAGAATAAGAAATGACATCAAGTGCTTCAGCAAGTTATAGCTGCTAAAGCTTTAGTGTTGCACTGAACGTCCTTTGAAGAAACTACCTAGCATGAAAACCTAAAAATTAATCACACTATTTTAAGTGTACAATGTGTGTTGCTGTGAAAGGGAGGTTGCTAAGTTAGACAGAATGAGCACCTGTGCATAAGCAAGGTCACAGTGAGTCTTATCAGATTTCTTGTAAGAACACAGAACAGTAATCAGCTTCATTTTATTTTGTTTATTTTAATTTATTTTTATTTATTTTATTTAATTTTTTAAAATTAGCTTTCTTCCTATCTGTAGATCATATTTGAGCATACAGGGAACTATATGAATAATCTGAAGTTGTATTTCATTTGGCAGTGAGGTCTTCTCTAGATGTTCACCGAAGTGTGACTATACTACTGAAAGAAAAATGTCCAGGTCTTTCCATCATTTTACTCAAAAGAGAATGAAAAATGACAAATAATGTCCTCCTGCCCTCACACTATTTTACCCTTAACACATGCACACACACATCCTTCCTCCTCTCCCGCACCCCTCCAAACCACAACACCTAGGCATCAAATTCCAAATCCAAAATCACATGCATCTACCTCGTACAAACCCTTTCCTGCTTCTCTATACGTAAAAGAAGAGAGTACATTTAACAGTTTGAAGATCCTCTAGAAGTTCAATTTTTTAAAATTCATGATCATAAAGCCATTTACAAAATTTTGGAAAATAATACATTCAGAGGCAATGAATTTACAAGTCTACTAGAAAGAAGATTATCACAATATATACCTTATTATGTACAGTTTACACATAGACTGAATTTACATAAACAGCTTCCAGTCATTTAAGACTTTCAGCAATTTTGTAGCAGAGAAAAGGCACAGGGTCAGTAAATAACTGTGATTCAGTATGCAAAAGCTAAAACAAAAACTGAGCAGGCAACAGAAAGGGAGGGAACTTGATTATTAAGAAATGACTTAAACACATAAAAAATAGCAGAGGTCTGTGCAACAAAAATACAAGAACCTGGACTGCTAGTGCAGGATTCAAGGGCAAGACAGTAGAATACAAATATACTTGTAAGAATTCAAGCAACACAGCAGAGTTCGAAGCATTTTAGGATGTACTTGGTACACACGCAACTTTATCCCTGTTTCTTACACATTATGGCGATCAAGGGGACTGGATGGTTGCACATTTCCCAGAATACAAACAACAAAAAAGTATGATAGAAAATATTCATAATTCTAATAAAGGCTAGGCAATTGTATCTAATTGGTGGGAAGTACACTGGTGTGGGATTATCTACATTAAACCAAAAATAATCTTTTGAATAGAAAAGGCTGTATTGGTAAAGCCACACAGAGAAATTCTGCAGGTCCAAGAAATATATTCACTATAAATCACTAGCAGGAAGGTTTTAGAAATCACGAGGTAGATCACCTGAAAAAGAATTTTCTGAAATATCAGCTTCAAACATCTGTAGTAACAACTCTTCTGGAATACAGCCTGGATTACTGACACAGAGAATTTTAAACTTTACAGGGACAATTTCACACTTGCTTTTAATATGCTATTAAAAATGAAGAATGTATAAAAACTACCAAGAGAGGGGATGACAAAAATAAAGCTGTATATTTTATAAGTATCATGATGTTTTGGGTTTGGCTGAGATGGAGTTAATCTCCCCGTAGCAGTCCTCAGAAATGCTGTGCCTTGGGTTGAAGATAACACATGATTGTTTTGACTACTGCGGACAGGGCTGGCACAGCGCCAAGGGGATGGGGTGGACAGGCTCTTGGAATGGGACACAACCGAGACAGCTGACCCAAACTGACCAAAGGGCTATTCCATATCATATGATGTCAGCTCAGTAACAAAAGGGGGAGGGAGAGGAATATCTGTGGGAAGACGACGTCTGTCCCCCAAGCAACCGTTATGCATTTCGGAGCCCTGCTTCCCAGGAGAGGGCCACATATCACCTCTCCCGGGAAGTAGAGACTAAAGCTCAGTCTTGCTTTGCTTTGCATGCATGGCCTTGCCTTTCTTTATTTGCTTATTAAACTGCCTTTACCAAAACCCACAGGCTGCTTTCATCTCGTTCTCTTCCCTCTTGTCCTGCTGTAGGAGGTGTGAGGCGAGGATGTGATGGAGAACCTTGGTGGGTACCTGACACTCAGCCAAGGTCAACCCACCATACATGAATTATCTGCTTGTGCCTGTAAGAGTCAGAGGTTGGCACATGTTGCAGAACAAAATATGAGAGAGTAACTACAGCATAGCACGATAGCATTCATGACTAAGAATGCAAGTATTGAGATATAGACAAAAGGCAAAATAGAAATGAAGAGTAGAAGAATGTGTGTCAGTGATACGTCAAATTGGAATAAATATAACAGATAACAAGAACAGAAATATGTTTGGGTCAAATCCCTTGGGGAAAGGGAACAGATTCTGTTAAAGACATCAGACTTAATGGGACTTTTGTTCCAGCATCAGTGTTTGATATGAATGCAGATCTTTAATGTTAGATAAAAATAAATTGAATTATATCATTTTAGGAGACTAATTACCCAGACACAAAATGGAGGAAAAAGCCCTCAAACTCCTAAGTGGAAAGTCTGAGCTATTCTTGAAGCTAACTAGTAGCTGATAAATTTATGAAATAGCTACTGAAGCAGCAAATGAGTCCATCACTTCAAGACTGCTCTCACTAACTAATGAGGATATTATAAAACAGCTGCTTGTAATCTAATCCATATATTACTGGATTTTTGTTTAAATAAAGAATGAAAAATCCCCAACAGGTTTATAACTAAGTCTTTGATAGCAAAGGTTAGCAAAGATATTCAAGATACAGCAGGAGCCTGACCTTTAACACAAAGATGCTAAAACAAATGTTTTAAAAGGATTCACATCTCATGTTGAAGGGGAAAAATGTTTGACAAGGCAATTACTGTTAACATTCTGCAAATAAGATATCAGAAATATGCAAGAATAGCAGGGGAAAGAGAGGGGAGAGAAGAGAAAGAAAAATCAGCAAAGATAGCTGCATCTTAGGTACGTAGTACCAAGTAAAGCTAAATTATACCTGAACAGGTTATTATACAAAGAAGTTAGCCATTAAAGGCTTTAACTATTTATACAGGAAAAAAAAAAGCAAATGGTATACTGAGAAGGGACAATGGAATGAAGATTAAGGATATTCAGGAATGAACCCCCAGTCTCTACCACAATCCCTATTTATGGTGTTTTAGATATGCAAACAATGACAAATGAAGAATAAGAATACTTTAAAAATAATTAAAGTTAATGCATTGTAAAAAAAAAAAATAAATCCTATTTTCAGAATTACGGAAACAGTGACCCATAATATTGTCCTTTCTAAAGCAAAAACTTGCAAGAAAAAATCAATTTTGTAATGACTGGGGAACAGCAACTATACTTTCAATGTTTTTTCAAGACAGAAAGCGCAGATGAATATATACAGTCTTAATAACACACAAAATTAGCAAACAAAAAAATGAAAGGAGTACTAGGTAACATTGTTAATGGAAAAATGAGTTATAGTCCAAGTTTAACAAAGAGACAATACCAAACAACTGTGTAACACCTATTCCAAACAAGAACAGCCCAACCGCCAGGTTCATCAAGGTAAAACAGCTGTGAAGAGAGCAGATGCAATTCTGGAATGTACTTGCTGGAGCAGAAGGAGACAGTGCCATTGTACAATATCCCAGCAAGACCACATCTGGAATGTTATACATAATTCTCATTATAACACTTAAAAACACACACAAGAGAAATTTCAAATTGGAGCAGCTGCAGAGGCAGGCTGCAAGGGTGATCAGCTGACTGGAGACTGCAGAATATGAAAAATACTTCATTAAGTCAGTCTAGCAAAAAAATAAAAAGCTACAAATTCTATCCATAAATACAGATGAGACAAGCATCATGAAGGGAAAAGAACAATTTATCCAGAGGATAATGTTTCCACAAAATTGAATATATAGTATATATACATATAAAAGCAATAAAGATGATTAAAACATTGAGTGGAAATCTCCAGATTACAAATGAAATTGTAGACAAAAACCTGATTCCTCACTGTTTGCTTTGGATAGACTGTAGAAGTGGAGCAAATAACCTACGCTGTTACAGTTGATAAAATCATGAAAAGTATTGCAGCTAGGACAACGTTAATAATGCAGCCTTGTGACTTTCAAGGTTCCAATTCTCTTCCGCAGCAACATTCTTAAAAATGCCACGATATCAAGAAGAGTTAATTTGTCCAATAATGGCTTAAGAATGAAGTAAAAATTCAAAGTAGTGAAGACCAAGCTCTGCTATGCAACAAATAACACTAGGAGTATTGAGAACTCTTAGCTCTGTCAGTGAACAGCTATTGCTCACCTTGGGTGTCATTTTAAAACCAGCTGCTTTGCTTTTAGGATCAAATACACAATTTTCACAAGTTGCTGTGCACCATATGAGCATACCGGCTTGGCTCAGCCATGGCTGGATATCTCTATTACACACACTATTGCATGGAAGAGGTCTGCCTTTCACTCCCCAATTCTTTCTTCAAATCTGGCAACACAACATACTACCTATTATTCTTCCACCAGGTCTGCCTACTCTAGCAGTGTCACTCTGATGGTTTACAGGAAACCTAAAAGAAATTAAGTAGGAGGAAGCCAAACCTTAGAAAATTCAGCTTCTGTTACTCAGTACATACTATCAGCAAGTGTTCTTCTCATAGTCTTGTAATTACTCATAAAAATGCTTTAGAAGAAGAAAGGTTAAAATTGAAAGAAAATCCGGTTCCCAGTATTTACTTCATGCACAGTCCAAAATCTGACAACAGTTTACTGTCTGCAGTTCATAGCTTCTTTTAAAAGGAGGAGGTAGGGCTGGCTGCTTTACGACCCTTCACTTGAGAATTCCACTTGAATCCAATAGGATGCTAATTTATGTATAATACAGCTACCTAATGAAAAGATCCTTAAAACAGCACAGTAGGAACCTTTCCAAACAATTTGTTCAGCAGCATGGCTTAATAGCTCTCAGGCTGGATTTCTTTTTAAAAACCTAGCATACAGCTATAGGAACAAACAGTCTTAATGAAGAGTGCAACTGAAACATACTGCATTGTTTCTTCAGTTTTTGATGTGTTCTTATCAAGATCAGATGTCCTCAGGAAGGTATGCTTTAGCTAAACTTATATTAATATAAAAAACTAAAGCAAATTTAGCAATTTCTGATATTTAGGTCAAGGGATTTAAAAACTGATCCTCCTGACTTCTATTGATTTGAGCATCTAGTTTTCACAGATGTACTTTTAATGCTTTTATGAAAGCTTACAACTTCACATGTGCACGATCATCAAAACACAAAATGACACTTGCAATAATTTAACCTATAGGGAAAATGACAACATGAAACTAGATAGAATATGACATACATATAGAATCATAGTTAGAAAAGACCTCTAAGATGGAGTCCAACCAAACACTACCATGCCCACCACTAAACCACATCTCCAAGCACCATGTCTACACATTTTTTTTTAACTCTTCCATGGATGGAGATTCCTCCACCTCCCTGGGCAGCCTGTTCCAATGCCTCTTGATGAAGATGTTCTTTCTAATATCCAATCTGAATCTCCCTTGACGCAACTCAAAGACATTTCCTCTTGTTCTATGACCTCCTCATAACACTCCTGCTCTAGACTCTTCATCAACTTTGTTGCCCTTCTTTGGACATGCTCCAGCACCTCAATGTCCTTCCTGTAGTGAGGGGCCAAAAACTGAACACAGTATTCAAGGCATGAGCTCACTAGTGCCAAGTCCAGGGGGACAGTCACCTCCCTAGTTCTGCTGGCCACACTATTTTTGATAGAAGCCAAGATGCTGTTGGACGCCTTGGCCACCTGGGCATACCGCTAGCTCACATTCAGATAGCTGTTGACTAACAACTCCAGGTCCTTTTCTGCCCAGCAGCTTTCCAGCCATTCTGCCCCAAGCCTGTAGCTTTGCATGAGACTGTTGTGGCCAAAATGCAGGACTTGGCACTTGGCCTTGTTGAACTTCATTCCACTGACCTCAGCCTAACAATCCAGTCTGTCTAGATCCCTCCATAGAGCCTTCCCACCCTCAAGCAGATCAACACTTCCACTCAATTTGTCATCTGCAAACTTACTGAGGGTGCACTCAATCCCCTCATCCAGGTCATCAATATGAAACAGGGCTGGTCCCAATATTGAGTCCTGAGGAACACACTTGTGACTGCCTGTGAAAGTATAGTATTATAAAGGATTTACTTACACATTCAGTGATTTGAGGTGCATCACTTCTATCCACCAATCAACAATGTCTTTATTAATAGACCACTCTGTAAAAGCACAAAACAACCACCAAAAGGGGGGCTGCGAGTAATGGTGGGAAAAGGCAAGCCCAGCACGAATAGAAAAAAACCAAGCAACAAACACTGTGTTTCATGACTTATTTGTTCCTGAGAACAAATTCATTTAATTCCCAAGTTAGACAGGATCAAAACAAGACTTGAAAAAGCATGTTGTCAAGCATTGGTAAGAAAGTATAGACCAACCTGAAGGACAAGATTTTGGCAAGTCTAGCAGATCACTGCTTCTTATCCAATCATATTTTACTACCTTTTCCTCAAATAATTTCAAGTAGCCTATTTATGAAGGGGGGAGGGAGGGGGGAAGTGCAATACACCCCTGTCCCACAAAACCTCATATGCTGCACGTACCAAACAGCTCTTCTCTTATGCCATTCAGGACAACTCCAAGAAGGAAACAAGGAAATAATTCTGTTAATCAGTTAAATGCCAGGGATGGTAAAAGGCTCTGCAATTCTGGGAAATCTACTGTAGCTCAGAAGAGCCCTTGAGGGTCAGGAAGGAAAGGATTTAGTAAGTTTTCAGAAGAGTGACATATTAACCTGATGCTTCTGTGAAATGTTCTTGGAAGAAAAAAATTTTCATCACACTTCAACAAATGTAAATGTTTGAACTGTGAACTTAGTCTTCAGCTGTCTGCAAACCTGTTACCGTATGTCTTTCCTTTTTCAGTGTACTTAACATTAAAATAACATGCTTGCACCTCAATCCATCTGTTGTTCCCTACTTCTGCTACTTTAAAAGCTTGTCAGCTGTTATCCATTGTAGTTCAATTTTCAGCATAAAATTATCAATTAGTATTTATTATTTGCCTAATTACACTAATGTAATGTGCTCTATTTGTCTTTGAGTGCAGTAACACTTGAAGTAACGAGGGAACCTCAAACAGCTATGATTATCACAAGTATTTCATTAAGAAACCTAACTCTGTCTCCCTTGACAGAGAATCTACTTTTGACTAATAATAAAGTAGAAACAGAAGTGTTGTTTCAAGATTTTGTATCATTCAAAAGACCACTAAGATACAGATTTCTCATAACAAGCAGATAGAAAGACAAGAAAGAGTCATGGAAACGAGTTTATAAATAAGGCTCCTCAGGTAATCACAAATATAACTATACTAAATATACTGGACAAGATACACAAACCCAATACAAACCAGTGCAACACAACCACCATTACCTTGCATCACCTGGAATACACCTTCAGACTGTAATGCACACCTCTGAGACTGCTTATACATTCAGAGTAGGCATTCATCGGATTAAAATAAAATTCAAGGAACACCCAAGCAGCTACAACCTCAAGCCTCCCTCAGTTAAGTACTCTAGTAATTCAGGATATATTGTGGTTCCTTCCTGTCTATGTTCTTTGCTTTCAGGGCAGCATGTCCCTGCTTCTGATTCAAGAGGAGAAATGGATTATCTCACCCAGTCTCCCACACAGTTTGATTGCTAGAACTCTGGGCTGCATCATCTGTGGGTTCAAATCCTGTCAAGCTGGAGATGAACCGAAGTTCACATTTCTACTATGGCAGCAAGTTGTCTAATGAAAACGGTGGAAAAAACAGTTTAACTTTAGATGAATTCAAATGCAGTATAGGACCTGACTGAGATTAACTATTCAGAATGTTTGGTGCTGGCACCTTGTTCCCACCCATCTCACCAAAGTAAAACATTCATAGTATTTTCAGTAATATTAATCTATTCAGTAATATTATGTCTAGAGATCTTTTTGACCCAGGATCAAAGCACTCTCAGATTTCAGGAGGCTTCAGAAGTTAGCTAGTGTTTAGAAGTACATTAATTGTATTTATCTGAAAAACACAGCTAACTTGTTTATGAGTAGGTATAACCTAGCATTTTAAGCTTACAAAAAGTGTGAACTTGCAGTGCTACAGATATTCAGCAAATACCTTCATTTTGATTATTTCTGGAAAACATTACTACATACCTATGTCACTTTCAGAAGTTTCTTAGATTTTCACCAATAGATCTTCCAATACCCCTTAAGGTCTCAAAGCAGATTGTATATTTATGCTGCCAAATATAACAAGCAAAGGAAGAATAATCACCCCTCTGTTCAAAGAAAAAGCTACACCTTGCTGCCAACAGCACAATGGTGTTTTACTCATTCCTTCCACTCTTTTAGATGATGAGATGAGACAGAATTCTTTGGCTCTTACGAATTTCTTTCTATTTGCTGATCGACCATATTTGTTCAACAACTTTCTAGCTTTACAGTGCAGGAAGGTTAACACTAATTTAAGATACAAAGGTATGCTTGCTGCACAGCTCAAATATTGAACATGAATTCTAGGAATGCATCAGATTTTCAAATGTTAAAAACTGACAGACAACAGATTTACTAACTGATTACAACATAAATGTGCTGGGAAGTATCTATTTCTCAGCATGACTCAGTATATTCTATGACTTCTTTGCAACCTCTGGCATTTTACAATTATACAGTATTAAAAGCTTCTGAAAAGTCAGATATTTTTCAAAGAAAAGCAAAACAAAACAGACAGCTGTGAACAGAGCAGGAGAGTACTCAATGAAGCAATGCAATTATAGCATACAGAGGTTTGTGAGTAAGAATTATCAATAAAAGAAATAAAAAATACATAAATCACAAGACCTATGAAAGTCTTGTACTATTTAGCTTACTGTGATTGCAAACACAACATAAAACGTGTTATCTGACGTGCTTACAAAAGTCAATAAAATACAATAGATCAAATGTTTCAGTATATCTAAAACTCAGCAAGCCTTAGAGGAACAAAAGAGGACCTCTTTCCAGTCTGCTAGGAAGTACTGTAAGATCATATTGTTTACCAAAGATGTAGAATAAGAAAATGGAATCAACAATGCACTAAGCACTAACGTTTTATATTTTATAAATATCTGCATATACATATTGTCAAGAGCACCAGACATAGTGTGCAAGAACGTATTGTAAACTTGAGGCTTTGCTGATAAATCCTTGCAAAAATAACCTAGCTACATGAAGGAATCAATACAAATTTGTATTATTGACCAGATGTGTCTGTCTGGCTGTCAATATCAGTTGCAGGGAGCACATAAGTAATCTCAGTCATATTCTTGACTTCTCTGGGAACCAGAAGTAACTTGACAGCACTAAAAACAAGACTGTAGAAGAATCTCTAGAGATACATACAGCGTGCTTTACCTTGGATTCTTCAGCAATTTATGTCATATCTGATGGTAATTCCTACTGCCAAGGTATTACTCTCAAATTCCCTGATCTGTACCAGTAGGTTGTATTATACAATTATACAATACAGTGTTTGTATTATACAATGGGACTAACAATTTAGAACTGTGATTATGTCTCATCATACATTACATATACATACATACTTTATATACATACATATAAATCCATTAACAGAAAGATTAGTACTTTTTAAAACAACTCAGGTGACATGTTTAACCACAAGATGCAGTGGTTACTACATGGCCAAAACAAGTATGGAAAGGCCATGAATCATATTTGAAAAACTTGTAAATACTTCCTGAATTCTCACAAGAATAATTTTAAACATTTTACTGAATGACTGTTCTCTCATTACAACAGGGAGAACTACAATTTCAAGACTGTGATTATTCTGAGAGAACCAGCTGCTGCTTCTTTGTCATTTACATTGCCACTAAGTGGCAGAAGATGAAATAAGAACAGCCAGAAGATGACAGATCATGGTGCTTTGAACATATTTGTTTTTAACAATAAAAGGGTATAAAATTAAGTAGCTGATACTTCAATTGCCTCTCAAACCATGACTTACAGACAGGTCCCTCAGACCTGAAAGAAAGCACAGACATGTTTGGGAGATGAACTGCTAGATAGTTCTGAAATTGTGAAGCATGCGTGGAAGCCCCTAATAAGAAAAGCTACACCTGTGTGGATAAACCAGGAAGTGAGAAACAGCAAAAGGCCACAAAAGCAGTTGCACAGAACTGGCTGCGAGTCACAGATGTTCTGGGAAGAGGTGGTATCAACAGAGGTCCTGGTCAGGTTTATGAGGAGAAATGCAACAGTATCTTATAGAGACAGCCAAAAGGAATTGGAAGGAAAAACAGCTATAATCTCTACTTGCAAACCAGCAATTCTTAGAGAAATCATATTTTTCTGATGTGTTGATATAGTAACAATTTATGATACAGTCATTTAAAAATTAAGATTGAGATACTTCAAAGAATTGTCTAAACAAGCATTAAGGACATGTGAAACACTTGGATTACAACCTTAGTGACTGTTGGCAAAGCATTGGAACGGAACTCTGGAAGTTAATGGTAACTCTCCCTGATCTATATTTTACTGTAAAGTGTTTCCTTAGATTTGCATACAAAAATAAATTTAAAAAAAAACCCTTTAAAACAGTACAAAATCCAAAGGTATTTTAAGATATACTTAACATGAAGAATAAACAAAAAGAATGATTTCTTTCTTAAACAAGAGAATGTCCAACAAACATGGTTATTCCCTGCTCACTTGCTTAGTCATCCACCAGCCAACTTCAGATGACTGGTTATTATACAGGCAAAAGAGAAGAATCCCTGTTATGATGTATTTTACAGAATAGATTCCATACCATATGCATAGAGTTATCTGTAGGATGGGATAAAAATAACCCTTCTAATAGGTAAAGTCCTGTTTATCCTTCTTAGAGTATTGCATAAAAACAAGGACAGGAAAATACTCTGAAGCATTCAACAGGGAGAAATTATCTAAACAAAGTCTGTGGGAAAAACCTAAACAAGATCCACTATCCAGCTCCAGCCTCACTTCCATAACCACATCCTTAACCACTATTTAACAAGCCTTTAATAAAAAGCAGACTTGCATTAAATGGGTAGGGGGGAAGACCGATGGGAAAAAAAAAACCAACAGGACCAATCTTCAAGTCTATCCCCTCTCGAAATGAATGAGAATCTAAATAAAATATGAGAGAAAGCATAAAAAGAACATGACATTCACTCACATAAAATTTTCTGGATATTCACTCAAGGCCATATCAATGATATTCAAAGCATCATGATAGTGTTTCTGGGCTGATAGCAAGAGTGCAAGGAGATGAAGAGAGTTGGCATCATCTCCTTGTAGTTGCAGAGCCTGACGAACATAACCCAAAGCTTCTGGTATCTGATAAAAAAAAGGCAGAAATAGAAAACACCACTATTAAAAGTACAGCCTATTATCTGATTCCATGTCCATAACACTGTCAAACATTCACCTAGGTACCATGTAGAATTCTAGAGAGTCCTATAAGACACTACTCAGAAGTTTAAAATGGACCTGATGCTCTACAGTGAACAGTAAAAATTAAATAACAACAACACTGGAAAATAAGACACACATAATAATAAAATAGTTCCTTTCAGTCCTTTAAAATAATCACTTACTATTATTTTTCAAGCATTGTTTGTATTTCTGTGTGATTTTGAAAATATTTTAATTGTATTACATTAACTAAAATGTACAGCTAAGCCTGCAGCAGTGAATTTTTTTCACATGGAATTGCATGATCTTGGCTGCATGTGCTTTTGTTCAAAGCAAGTACACTAAGTGTTAAAACCAAGAAATTTAATTAAGCAACATGAGAAGTTTGTAATTCAGAAGTAGAGTCTTGCCTGCTCCTGAAAAATACTTTGTGCTATTAAAGTGAAATTCCACTCTAATGTGATATAGTCTCCACTACTCATTGGCAATGAAGAGCAGTCACCTACAACATGTGAACTACTGTGCTCAAAACCACTTCCTCAAATAAAAATGACACAGGAAAAGACTTACCATGGCATACACGAAGCAGCTCCACATTATCCAAATTCATGTGATACATGGTAGAATCCTAAATCCCTTAAACATAATACTTGTACAAGATGGGCTAAGATCTCATCTCTTTTATAGCTTTACAATATTTTCCAGTGTTTTTAAACACATTTTTGTAATTTTGTTCACAATAACCAAACTTCCTACAAGTATTCAGAAATGGCATGGATTTAGCAGATACTTGCTAAGTACTGTCAAGATCATTAAAGCCTAAATTCAAGAGTCACACTCTGGAGATAACCAGTCTATTACAGACAACAGGTAAAAACTGACTTCTATCATTCTCTTCATCCAGCAACATAAATGCTAAAACAAACAAATTGAATGACTTATGTCTTATTTCTGATACTACAGTTGAAAACGCTACAACAGAACTCTGGAAAAAAGTATGAGACTGAAGGTGTTCAGGGAGAATATTTTGCGATTTTGTTCATATAGATGTATATAAGGAGAATCAGGTTTTTATTGAAGAAATATTCATTTGTATTCATCAACTGATATAAATTCTAATCTTCATATGACAGTATGAGGCTGCACTTGTAAAACACAACTAACCTGTCTGGAAATGGCAAGCTGCAGTGCCAAGTAAAATGCTGCCAGATGATCCGTTGGAGACAAACTGTGGGCCCTTACAACCAAAGATACAACACAAAAGAAAACCAGTGATTTTTTCCTGTTAATACAGGTTTGACATACACACACATATATATATATATTTTCACGCATCCATATTCAGACGTCTTCACATATGATCATACTTTGATAAAAGTGGTGTTCCCAGTGACTTTTCACATCATATTCTCAATCACCCTTAATTTAAACTAATCACTTTGGGCCATTAATGAATCATTTTTAATAGAAATTTGCTATGTAATTTCAGTACAAATCTTAAAAATGAGCAATACAGAATGATTCTTCAATTAAAATATACTCCTAAACAAAAGACTAGATGTAATCACCTAAAAACAACTAAAAACAAATTACAGCCTCACAGAATGGTTTGGGTTGGAAGGGACCTTTAATTATCATCTAGTTCCAACCCCCTTGCCATGGGCAGGGATGCCAACCACTAGACTAGGTTGCTCAGGGCCCCATCCAATCTGGCCTTGTATACTGTCAGGGATGGGGCATTCATACTTCTCTGGGCATCCTGTACCAGTGCCTCATGACCCTCTGAGTAAAGTATTTTTTCCTAACAACTAATCTAAATCTCCCCTCCTAACAGTTTCACAGAATCACAGAATCACCAAGACTGGAAAAGACNCTGCATGGGGTTGTTGTGGCCAAAGTGTAAGACTCTGCACTTGGCCTCGTTGAATTTCATACCATTGGTCACTGCCCATTCACCTAGCCTGTCCAGGTCCCTCTGCAGTTTAAAACCATTCTCCCTTGTTCTATTGCTATCTGCCCATGAAAATGTCTCTCTCCCTCTTTTTTATAAGCTTCCTTTAAGTACTACTCTTCGCCAGGGTGAACAACCACAACTCTCTCAGCTTTTCTTCAGAGGTGAAGAGGTTCCAGCCCTCCAATCATCTTTGTGGCCCTCCTCTGGACTCAAGTCTAGCAGGTCCACATCTTTCTTGTGCTGAGGGTCCCAGCCCTGGACACAGTACTCCAGGTGGGGTTTCATGAGGACAGAGTAGAGGAGCAGAATCACCTTCCTCGACCTGCTGACCACTTCTGATGCAGCCCAGGACATTGTTTGCTTTCTGGGCAGAAAGTAAACATTGCTGGTGCGTGTACAGCTTTTCATCCAGCAGAACTACTAAGTCCTCCTCTGCAGGGCTACTCACATTAAGCAGAGGTTTCTTACAGAAAAAGGGAAAAAATCCAAACAAACAAATAAAAGATCCCCCAAATTACATGTCTTCAAAGAGAATAATTTTGTCATCTGCATGAGAAGTACCCAAGCAACTGCACTGACCACACTAATGTACAGATTAGTTTCCCTGAAGCATTCAGGCCTAAACAAAAGCAGGGTTTTCAAGGGTATATAAACATGAAAAAGAAAGATATATTTAGATGCTCCTGAATCTCTGCAGCTTTGCCACCAACATCTATTTTTTCTTTAACTAGTGTAGAGATGTTCTCATTCACCTGTATATTGTCATTTCATCTAAAGAATCAAATGTTTAAGAATGAACTATTGCAATCTCCACAGCACTACTTCTGTGTAAGGCACTTGGAAGACAGGGCATTTGTATTGTCACTGCCTACGCTGTTAAATTTCCAGATGGAATTTTTTTCTTCCCCACTAGCTTACTACCTTCATTTCGCCCCTTATCCACAGCAGGAGGGCCTCAATCATTGCTCTGCCTCTACAGAGATAATTGCAAAAGCCTGCTATGCAATCTGATAATTGACCAGCTCTTCTAGAAACACTATCATATCAAATTATGACTTGAAATGTTGCATCATACAATTTTACCTTCTATATCAGAATAGACTACTCCTTTTGAGCAATTATTTTATATGAGAGAGCAACAGAAATGTCTTTAAAATGAAATAAAAGGAAATCCCTGATACTTCTAATAGAATATGATGAAGTGAATGCTAAAGGAATACATTCTGTACTCATGAAGGAAGACTCCCCAGAGGTGAAATCGTCATTATGTAATCATCTACATGCCCCTCTTTTTAACACATAATAGAAGCTCTCCACTACTTACAGCATAATGAAATGAAAAGATTAACACCTGCTCACCTCTGAAATGCAAGAAGAGCCTTTCTCTGCAAGACTTCTTGCATCCCTCGCAAAGATGCTAAAAAGGATATAAGTAATCAGTGATATGCAAGATCAAAAGATTTCATTGCACATGCTTATTGAGGAAGTTTAAATACATTGACCGAAAGTCTAGTGTTCTGCTAGGGATCCTTTTTTAGGTAACACAGGAATTTCTGAATGTGAATGTTTATTCTTATCTTACCATCAGTAGCCTGCAGACTGTAAGTCAATCCCAGTGCCAAGTAGCCCTTCGCTTTGAACTCTGATGTTTTATCCCCAAGTTCAACAACTGTTTTAGCAAATCTTTCAGCTTCCTCCAACTGAAAATATGATAAAACATTCATGTAAGCCTAAAACTAGTTAAAACTTACATTACAAAGAGAACATACATCATGCGTATTATGCACACTGAGTTTGCTGAAATCTCAGACATGATTGCTTTTAAGGACCATTTATTTTTCATTAGATTTAGTTTCCCTGCTAAATACTGAGTAAAGAACACAGATTTTAAGCTGAACCAACCGCTCCTATGGCTGAGAGAAACTCTGGCACATAATACACAGATCATTCTAAGCACATGGTGGTTTTGCCTTTTTTTTTTTTTTTTTATAATAAAAAAAGGCATTTATGGTCTGGTCCATATATGCCATATACTATTTTTGCATTTCAAAAAATGAATTCTTGCCCTGTGAACAGATTTGCTAGGAAAATCAATTACAAAAACTACAGCTCCAATTCTAAGGAAAAAAAAATGTAGTCACGCAGAACTCAGTACTGCTGAATGTATGCAAACTCATAAACAAACATGTACAAGATCAAGGTTTAATTGCACACTCATGCTAGCACACTATTTAACAATCTAGAAATAAAAAATAACATCTGAATCCATTCCAGCAGAAGTAAATACTACAGGAAAGTACTCCATATAGAGTCAATCCATAGGGAACAATTTACAGAACTAGGATCAACATTAATTACTAAGACTGCATTTCTGTCAGCCTAAACACGTCATGTTTCTGCTACTGCACTATCTTCTCCATTTCTGATTATGACATTATCCTCCTCTTTTCCTCCTTATAAAATACACTTGTTCTTCTAAAAAATGTGTATCTTGAAAACCACATGATGATCTTCAAACACCTTAGTGGTTTTTTGCACAGACACACTGATTTCAGAGTAAACTAAAATACAAGTCAGGTATCACTTTTTAAAAAGACACTGTCCCTACTAGGAATTCACGCTACCTGCAAACATGGTATAATCAGAAGAGTCTCTTGAAAATAAGAATTTGTCTTGTTATATTAAAAAAAAATTTAGTTTCCTCTTGCACAGAGGAAACCAAAGTCTAAGCTGCATTTTTAATCTCTGTATGCCAATGTTCCAATTTCTAATTTATTTTTAGCTATGTCTTATATCAGTATCAAGATACGCTACCTTGATAAACATAACTATTGCTGTGAAATATTTTTAATTGCCCGTGCAAACAGGGATTTACACGTGCATATATGTGTCTGTGCTGTGTTTTTAGAGATGGCCAAGTGCACGTTGTCACTGCAAAAATACTTGCCACATCCCTAAACCAAGATTTTGTTGAATTTAGCACAGCAGTTGCTGAAAAGACAAAGAGTGGTAAGCTTACCCAGTGGAGAGATCCCATACAGAGTTTTGCAGCAAGGAGTGGAATAGTTGCATCATCTGGTTTCAAACGTATACATTCCTTCAAGACTTTAACAGCTCGAGCAGACTGTTAAAAACATTTTCCACTGAAATTACTAAAAGTATAAATATGTTTCACAGATACTAAGATTCCTATTTTCATAATTTAGTTTATTTTTCCCATGTGGAGACATTACTAAACATTTTGTTGGCCATTTGTCACAACTCATGCAAGCAAAACGTAAGACTTTAGGTGCTGCTAAATAAACCCCTATCAAACATCATTAAGTGTCCTCAGTGAAACATTTGCCTAGAATGTAACTCCAAATTGATTATATGATTCAGAAAAGAGTTTTGATATATTTTAAAAATTTTGCTAGGCTTGTAAGCTCACAACATCTGAGCCAGAAAATGAAAGAGCAGGAACAGGACAGTCTTTAGACCAAGCAGTATTTTTACTGTTTTTTGATAGTTACAAGAGCACTTAGGAATAGCTGTGCTGTAAGACTGTATAACAGACTGGAAATGCCCCTCTTTTTTTAATTCATTTGCCTCCATCCAACCACAGCTTAGGAGATGAACTGAACAGAGAATGGGAAGAAGAATCAAGTCTTTTTAGAACCAATGTTCTGAAAAATATTTTCTAAAGAAAATACAAATATTTCCTTTCCTCCATAGTGCAGACAACCAAATTACCCTGACTGAGAATGACCTTTTAGAAAATTAGTATTGTTTACATTACATGATGAATGTGATTTATTTTCCATAACATGACAAGGAAAAGCAAAAAGAACTGCAAATAGAAGACTGCATCTGATAGCATAAGTCCTAGGTTATATATACAAAAAAAAATCCACTTCACCTTAATTGCAAGGAATATGCAGTCTCAAAGACAGTAATATTAAAAAATGACAGTCAGACATTTCCAAAGAAAAAGAAAAGGAATAGCATCATGAATCAATGCTAATTTGTACCTAAACCTAAGATTTGTTTATCAAAACAGCACTTAAAT
Organism: Bucco capensis; assembly: GCA_013396975.1. Classification (NCBI taxonomy): domain Eukaryota; kingdom Metazoa; phylum Chordata; class Aves; order Piciformes; family Bucconidae; genus Bucco; species Bucco capensis. The sequence goes on along the minus strand of VWZO01005905.1, from coordinate 102,908 downwards.
GAATTGTTAATGGATAATATGATGTGGTATCATTCGGCACTTACATTCAATTAGCTCAGCATAAGGTTGTTGGCATGATCGTTCTTACCATCACCTTTCAGTCTTCCAAAGTTAGAAACTACTGAAATAACAATATTGTTTCTACAGCACTAAGAATAAATTCAGGAGTACAGTGTACTAAGCTCATTTACAGATTAGATATTTTTTACAACACTACATATGACTATTATGGAAGTGCAAATGTGGTTATCAAAAGCCATCAATACAAGAATTACATCAAAAAGTGAAGACTTACCTTTCCTGCTGCCATCAAGGACAATGCAAATTGATACCAGAGATGGAACTCTTCAAACGCAAACTTCATGGCTCTTTCTAAACACTAATTTTGGGGGGAAATTGTTATTCAAGGGTACACTCTTCAATTTTTAAGAAGGTATACTACTATAAAAATTTTCTGATAGACTCACACCTAAAGCCATGCAATTACAAATTTAAATCATTCAAATAAGTGATAAGAGCTATCAGATTCTAAATAGAAAAAAAGAAAGAATCGAACAAAAAACTCATTTCCCATGTATTATGTTTGTTGAAATACGCCTGCTGATACTATACTATACTATTCAGTGTGATATAAGGAATGATAAATATCAGCTTACTGAAGGTACCAGCTAGCTGCAAAAGGCAGGAGATGAGTCTTCAGAGAAATGGAAAATGTACACACACTCTTCCTAAATTGCGAATACTTAACAATCAATGGCACCACAAATACTTGTCAGTACCACTTAAAAGGGAGGTGTGGGTGTAAGGAATGAGCCCCAAGTGACCATGCTGTAAGTGTGGGAAGTGCAACTTATGGTTACTGCTGGGACCAATAGGAACAATGTCACTGGGATCAATTTAGAGATACCAGAGTTAATAAAAGGAGACATGTACAAGTTTAGGTGGGTTTTTATTTTACTGTACAATGAACCCAATCAGCTGGTTCCACATCAAGGATATTATGATCTCTGTCTCTCTCTCTCAATCTCTATTTCTCCACCCTCCTCTTCTTTTCCTCTTTCTCTCTCGCTCTCTCTCTTTCCCCCTTGCCTCTTGTGAAGTAGTTAAATAGACTTCCCACTACACAGTTGTTTACCCACAGGGTGGTTAGGCACTGGAACAGGTTGCCCAGAGAGGCTGTGGATGCCCCATCCCTGGCAGTGTTCAAAGGCCAGGCTGGATGTGGCCCTGGGCAACCTGGTCTAGTGTGTGGCATCCCTGCCCATGGCAGGGGGGTTAGAACTAGATGATCTTTAAGATCCCTTGCAACCTGGGCCATTCTATGATTCTATGCTGAAATATTCCTTCTGGATACCAATAATTAATCATGTTCAGCAACAGTACCATGCTGCTGGGTAAGCACTGTTTTGAGCAGCTGAAAATTTGCTCTGTTCAAAGAGCTGTAATAGCTTCTCACGTATAAAACTATTAGCAATACTTGAAAATTTCCTGAAGAATTCACCACAACCTAACAAAACACATAAAAGTCTCATAATCAAACCCAAGACATGGGAGAGACATGGTGCTTTACTACAGAACTGAAAAAGTACTACATTTCCTTTTTATTATTGACAAACCTCTGAAAGCATTTCATATTGGCCTCTTCTTCCCAAGGCTATAGTAAGTAAATCATAGACTACAGATGCACTTTGCAAACTGATGATACGATCATTTTTGTGTTCTGGTATTCTGCTCAATACAGCGTCACGGTTAGCCTGAAACATACCACAGAAAAAGAAACAAAGTCAGTCATTCTAATCTAACCTGTGTTTTTGCTTAAGTAACTACTTTTACAGACCAACAGACAGCAGCTGATATAGGCAATACAGAGGGACAGTATCCGCTACTAACTTATAGATAGCAAGACTCATCAATTTTACACATTCGTGGCAAGATTTACACTTCTATATGGATGTGTTTTCAATTACTTGAGTCTAATTACATAAATTAGGTAATATATTTTAAATTATTGAAAAGTTCTCAGAAACAAAATAATGGTTTATTCAATATAACATATATTCATCTTTTTAAATTGTATTTTATTTTTGGTAAGCTAGTAAAACCTATCAGAAGGATCTTCAAATCCTCTATTCCAGCTTTTGTAAAATATGGCAATCCATTTCTTTTATCTTCATAACACTATAACAACATCCTCCAACTTGTGAGTGGTAACCTACTCAGGATAATCACACAACCACTTTCAGGAGTTACTTTTGAGAAATGGAAACTATCCCTGGTTCTATGCACAGGTTTGGAATCAAAACATGTTTGCAGTAAGGCTTTGTACTTTCAATCCTGTTTTGTGAAAGGCACATTGCAAACCTAATTCATAATTAAACTTTTCCTTTCAAGAAGCAATAAAACCTAGCTAGAACTAGATTAAATTACTTGACCATGTTCGCAGAGAAACCTCTTAAAGAGCAAAAGGATAAAATCCTGGTCTCCCAGTAGCTAAGACTACCTATACTCAACTATGCAGTACTTCTCCCACTATACCATCAAGCCGCCAAAAATACTTTATCTTGATATATTACCTATTTCCACATTTCTAATGTTTAATAGTCCCACTGGTACAAATACTAGTGTGTCTGTTAGTTTGAAGCCAGAAATTTACTATGCTTCTCTCTCCCCTTACCCCCTTTGGTTTTTTTTTTTAATTACACAAGGCAAGGCTCCCTTAATATATTTACTTAAATACACTCAATTTTAATGGGTGGCTTATTTCCCCCTAAGATCCAGGCAAGGAATGACACACATTAAGGGATAATAAATTGCCTCTCTGCTTTAACAGAATAACCTGTTAAGCTCTGAACATATTCCATAGTCAATCTTTAAAAACAGAATAATTAAATACTGAAAGAAATTTTCAGAGAAATACATGGAACATAAAATACACAGACTTTTCAGGAATTATCAACCACTACTTGGTTTGAAAATGCACCCCCCACACCCACATCCCAAACAGACATTTTGCTTTCTTTTGATCAAGAAGTCCTTGGCTTTTCCTTTCTACACTGCATAAATATTTAGTCAACTTTAAGAATTTCTTCCTTTTTAACTCTGCATTTAATCAGTATTTTACTCAATCCCTTGAAAATATAGAACAAGCTATGAACTAGCACTTCTTGCGAAAAAGTGGCTCATAATGCCAAAGCAGTGTTATAGGAGAGGAAGTTTTGTAAGTATGAAAAATATTTTATATATTTGAACAACCATTTTCTGTGTAATTATAAAACAGATTGTAATTATGTATAAACTTGAGTGCTCAGTGTTTCAGAACTGCCATGGCCTCAGGCACAAGAAAGCCACCATCAGTTAAACTGCAATGTGTCAGCTGGCCACAGGCTGAGAGAGCTGGGACTTTTCAGCCTGGTGTAAAGAATGCTCAGTGGGAGAACCTTATCATATATGCACAAATACTGGAAAGCAGGGTACAAAGATGATGGAATCAGGCTCTTTTCAGCAGTGCCCAGTGACAGGACAAGGTGTAATGGGCACAAACCAAAACCTCTGACGATCAGGAAACACTTTTCCACTGTAAGGGTGACTGAGCACTGGCACAAGTTGCCCAGAGAGGAGGTGGAGTCTCCTTTCTTGGACATATTCAAAAGGCATCTGCAGCCTGCTCCAGGTGGCCCTGCTTGAGCAGGGAGGTTGGACAAAATGACCTCCAGAAGTCCCTTCCAACCTCAATCATTCTGTGTGGTTCTATTACTACACCTCAGCTGACATGCAGAAACATGTACACAAGCTGTAACAGGAAGATGTCAGTCCTTCAGATACCATGTTTCTATTCATTCTTGCCTAGATAAGGAAAGGCTGGTCTATACCTCACAAGTATAACAGCTAGAATACAAGGACATCTTTCAGTAAGAGTGATGGCAGAACTGCAGCTGACTTTTCTCATTAGGCATGATGATACATCATAGCAGCACTCGTGTCTAAAAGAGATATTTTGTACTCTGACATGTACCTCTAAAAGAATCAGAACACTTGAAAAGCACAGAATTATCTTTCCCAGAGAATTCCTTTCATAAATATTACAATTTAAAATCTTATTCAAAGCTCCCTTTCTGAATTTGGAAATTAAGGAAACTCAAGGTGATGCGTAGCATTTGTAATCCACTAGTAAGATTTAATTTCCTGGACATATGTTTTACTAGACCTCAATCCACTTCACTCCTACCAGTTTGATGCCAGTGCCAGTAATAGATGGCAAGAGCCTGGGGAGCATGCCACTCCAGCCAGGAAGTCACCTTCACCGGCCACCCAAGCTACACTATCCTACATGGCAACCTTGTCTCTAAATTGGAGAGATACGGATTTGACAGATGGATGACTTGCTGGAAAAAGGATTGGTTGGATGGTTGTGTTCAAAGAGCTGCAGTCAACAGCTTGATGTCTAAGTAGAGACCAGTGATGAGTGGCCTTCCTCAAGGGTTGGTACTGGGACCAGTGCTATTTAACATCTTTGTTGGTGACTTGGACAGGGTGATTGAGTGCACCCTCAGCAAGATTACTGATGACACCAAGCTGTGTGGTGCGGTCAACATACTGGAGGGAAGGGATAGCCGTCCAGAGGAACCCTGACAGCCTCAAGAGGTGGGCCCATGCAAACCTCATGAGGTTAAATGAGGTCAACTGCAAGGTTGTGCACTTGACCAGCAAGTCAAGGGAGATGATTCTCTGCCTCCATTCCACTCTTGCGAGATCCCACCTAGAGTATTGTGTTCAGCTCTGAGGCAGTCAACGTAAGAAGGATTTACACCAGTTGGAATGAGTCCAGAGGAGGGCCATGAAGATGATCAGAGGGCTGGAACATCTCCTCTATGAGGACAGGCTGAGAGAGTTGGGGTTGTTCAGCCTGAAGAAGAGAAGGCTGCCGGGAGACATTATTGCAGACTTCCAGTACCTAAAGGGGGCCTATTAGTAAGCTAGAGAGAGACTTTTTACAAAGGCATGTAGTGCCAGGACCAGAGGTAACGCCTTTAAATTGAAAAAGCATAGATTTAGATTAGATGCAAGGAAGAAATTCTCCACTGTGGATGCCCCCTCCTGGAAGTGCTCAAGGCCAGGTTGGATGAGGCTTTGAGCAACCTGGTCTAGTAGAAGATGTCCTTGCCCAAGGCAAGTGGGTTGGAACTAGATGATCTTTCAAGTCCCTTCCAACTCAAACCATTCTATGATTCTATGATTAATCCAAATAAGAAGAAATCATGTTAGAGTGCACCACTTCCCTGAAATTAGCAGTATGATTTAGGTCTGTAAATACACAGTGATTTGATTACTGTTACTTACACAAATGCTTCTTGTAAGTCAGATCCCTATTCTGTTTTCCAACATTTACTTAAGTTCTTGAAGGACAGAAGTCTTGATGCTTTATCTGTGTTTTTACTAATTCATAGACTAAGCAAGAAAGGGATCATACTACTTTAATAACACAATACCAACACTTACTCATCTTCTGGAACTGTTATAAATTCTTTCTCAGATACTGGTTTCAAAATCATAAATCACATACTACATAACTACTACAGCTAGAAAGTTAGCATGCACTGAAGAATCAGCTCTCAACTCTCAGAAAGATAAGTTTGTAGTGATGATGAGTATTTTTATGCTCAATCTTCCCCTTTCCTCTCCTCCAACGCTAATTTGAACAAATGCCTTAATCGAAGTAAGTCAATCGTGAAAGATTTTATACTCCTCCAAAACAAAATTTTTTCCTCAGAAAAACTACAATAATCCCTTTTAAAAAAAATAAAATTTGAGGGCTTGCTAAGGATATATGTTCTACAGTGGCAAGCATTTGATATAATTAGGCAGATCTAATTCACAAAGGAAAAACTACAAGTAACCTGAAATGAGACTTAACCGGACAGTACTTTTGTTTTTTTTGGCTTCCTAATGCTGATTTGGAAGGAAGTACACATGCAAATACAGTAATCGGTAGTCAGATCTTGCAGAACTGGGACTGCTTCCACTTCACACTATGACCACAGTTCACATCAGAGTTGCTCAGGCGCCTTACAGAGCAATGTTTACTAAAATGTTCTGATCCTATTTAACTGTATCAAAACAGAAATTATGCCAGAGCATGAAAGAATGTGAATCACCTATAAAACTTAAAAGTCTCGTTGATGTGTAGTGAGACAGATTACTATATGCTGACTCAGATTCTAGAGGTTCCATCTCTCCAGTTAGAAAACCAGCAAAAATTTCAGCTTCAGCTTTTCATTTCTGCCATCTGAGAACATATAACTGACCTGGTATGAGAATATCAGTACATGGCAGTTGACAGATGACTAGTAAAATCATACCAGAGCAAAATATGAAAGGCTGATAAAAGGCACCATTGAAATGAATCACCTATTGAGGAAATGACATTTAGAAAAAAAAAAAAATCAGTAGCAAAGGCCAAATGCCAGTATCATTGAGAATCATTTACAAATTTAGGTGACATCTGAGGTTTAATGCAGAATGGGAAATATTTTTTTGGCTTTGCTTATTATGCTCATTTAGTAGTTCTTCGATTTGTTTTTTACAACAAATATAGCTTACGTTTTGAGTCTGTTTGAATGGTAACCAGCTGATGTTAACTGGTTTGTACTAAGTGATGCTAAATGAAAGACTTGGCTTTGTGTTCACCTGCCTATGGTTAAAAGGAGGCTAGGTTCAGCCATTCTAAAGGAGAAAAACTCGTATTTATAGCACTTGTAGACCTCATCTTGCTGGCTTGAAGGACTAGAAGCTTTAGTTTCAGAAGTTACTGCCTGCTTTCCTAACAGAAAATGAAACATGTCATAAAGTAAGCTATGACCAAAAAAAAGTTCTATTTTCATTTAATAAAATGTAATTTAAAAACTGTAACAAAACAAACAAAAACCAGAAAACATACAACACATACAGAACGCATACATTCGTTCTATTTTACCTACCATAGATTCACTAATAAGCAGCAACAGTAAGGCTTCTTCTGTATTTTCTTGAGGACAAAAGATGCTGTTCAAAATAAGAATTTAATTATTTCAGCAGAACATACCACTCTGAAGAGTAGCTTGCACAAAGACAATATAAGTACTGTAAAAACTGGAAAATTTCCAGAAAAAAGAACAGAGAGTAATTTGCATAAAAAAATATCTGGTTAAAATGCATTTGTTTGCAATGCTCTAAATTCACATTTCAGAAAAGTTGGCCAAGCACAATAACAGAACAAAACCACCACAACTATCAAAGTTGAACACATTCAAACACCCCAAAACTGCACATAATTTGACAACTGTAAAAAACATATCCATAGTTTAACTAGCCTCTCACACCTAATCTACCTGAGCTGACACTGATTCAAAGGTCAGCAACAAGGAACTCTCATAAGAACAGGATAACTTTTGCATTTTAGGCAATATGTAGAAAAAATACTTCCTCTTCCATCAGATATGCTTGAGAATTGTTTTCCTAATGCATTCAATAGCTGTGAATATTTTTTTAACACAGCCATGGCAACCTCTGCCTGCTTGACATAACCACTGTTACCTCCAAGCAGTTAAAATATTTGGTTTTAATGAAGTATACTTCCTTATTACTTAATAGTGAATGTTTCCATGAGACTACTTTGCAAACTCTGCTGCTACTTCTGAACACTGTGTGCTTTCTGAATACTTTTCCATGCTGCTGGACAAAAACAAAACACACACAAAAACCTCACAGTGACTGTTTTAACTCTTCAGATTTCTTTCTCTAAACTGTTGCTGAATTAAAACAAGTACTATCTTCTGCTAATTCATACCAATAGCTCCACAATTAAGTGTTTAAATGTGGAAAAGCAATTCCTATAGTCCCAAGAGTGCTTAAACGGCAATAAATTACAGATGGGAAACAAAACTTGTCTGAGATTAAAATATATATATTTTTTTTTTAATTCACTAGAAATCTAAGTAGCAATTAAATTCCTGAAAGGAAATGGAAACTAAACCACATTTGAACTCCAAGCAGTTTGAAAGCAACACTGTGAATCTATTGTGGTAATATACAGTAGCTAAGACTCAAGAGCAGTTGTTTTGTTGTTGGATTTTTCATTGACACAAGTTGCTCACCAGATTTTGAAGAGTATTCTAAATCTTAGAAGACTTTTTTTATATAACAAAGAAATTTCAACAATTCTCATGAAAAAGAACCACCCAGGATAGGGAGTGAGGACTCAAGAGGAAGCAGCAGAGAGCTCGCCATTTACCTGGAGGGTCTTCAACGTAGAATTTAGCAACCTGGAAGCAGATTTAACCTGACTGACTGGCAGTGTTTCCCAGAAAGCAAAATAATGATTGGAAACTGCTGCTGAAGAAATTACTTTCTCACAGAAAAAGTGAAAGATGCCCCAAAGAGAACTACCAAAAAGTCGCTCAGCAAAACGAAAGGAAATGTTATTTTCTCCTACAACTTTTGAATGTATTTTGTAAACAAGTTTATGTTTGTCTCAAACAGTGAAGATCCTCTTCATGCAGACATTACTGAGAAATTTCTTTCACCTGTTTAGGCAAGAAGGTCAATTTACTTGACTGAACTCAGACATTTTCTTTGTCTCCTGACAGATGCAGGCATATGAGTAAAGTAATTCCAAGGTAACAGGAAGTATGAAATGGCTACCAACTAAAGGCACACCAGGAAGTTTAACAGTTCTTCATCAGAAGATAAAGAAAACTGAGAAGGCAATAACACAGATATCTACAAAAAACATAAGTGGTATTAAACAAATCACATTCGCCATCCTCAAAAGAACACAATGCAGATACTTAATGTATAAAGAAACATATTTAGGAAAAAAAACCCAGTACATCTCAGACTTGGGAGCTGGTGGTCAAATGAATATACAGGAAAAAGTTTTCTACATATCTGTCTTTCATTGTCTTAGGTACTTACTTTCAGTCATTGCTGGAAATGAGATACTTGGCTAGACATGTTTTATCTGATCTGGTATTAATCAGTCTGATGTGACAAATGAAAAGAACTTAATTACATGCTTTGCTAAAATTGTGGAACTCCTCACTTGCATGCTCCAAGAACAAGAAAATTACACTGAACAAAGTCCTGCCTTTGCCAAAAGGCATTTTTCTACAAAAGGGTGAATTGAGAATGAAGAACTTAAGTTTGAAAGACTGAGTCTGAGAAATTGCTATAAGTATTCTGGATCAAGGAAGGAGAATTGCTAGAAATCTTTGAAGATAAAGGCCATTCTACCTGCTAGTAGTAATGACACCATAATTACGTGTAAAGTATTCATTAATGGAAATGCTGCTATCAACTCAAATGCCTGCAGTATGACAGTATTCTACGTTACAATATAAAGATAACATGAACACTAAAACAAAACCTCTTCAGAATTTAAGGCAGGACTACTTCTATAAGCAATTTACATTTGAAGCAGACTCTTTTGCAGAGAAGATAACATTATGGAATAAAGTGTTCATATTAACTAATGAGACATATATACTATAGGAGAGGAACAGACTGTTCTTTAGGATTTGCTGTATGAAACCAAGTAGTTTGAATGAGATAATCTGTGACTTTATATAAGAGATTTCCTCATGTCTGGGCAATAAATGCATGCTCTTTAAGTGCAGTGATCAAGGTGTATCCACAAACTAGGTATTTTTTCCTACCAAAAAGGATGCCTCTGTGTGTAGTTTGTTTATTATATACTTGCAGAGAAACACAGTAGTTATTCTGGCAAACAATGTTCAACTCTGTATCTGTATCGTTTCCTAAAGCTCAGCAGACTGCTTTTTAATGTTTTAATTACTTTATATCCTAGGTGTAGTCAGATAAAATTGAAATTTAACAAAACTCACAACGCCTGGGTTTTAGTCCAGCTGGACAACAATATTAAAAAAATTATTTTCTTTGAGAGTCAAAAATTTCACATGGAACAGACAGCAGTCTCCTCTAAAGTGATTCCCAGATCACATAAGATTTCACAGAATTACAGAATAGTTGAAATTGGATGGAGTGTCTGATGATCACCTAGTGTACTCCTTCCACTCAAAGTAAGGTCATCTGGTAGGTTGCCCAGGACCATGTCCAGTTGTATTTTTAATATCTCCAGTGATTTTCTCCAGACTCCAAAACCTCTTCTATAAAATTTGCTTCTGAAGTTTTGTGGTGGGTCGACCTTGGCCAAGCGCCAGGTACCCATCAAGGTTCTCTACCACGTCCTCGCCCCACACCTCCCNGCTTATCTCTTTCATATTGTTGTACCATTTAAATTTAGATAAAGCTATTCTTAGAAATTCACTGTCTGCGTGCCTAGTGCTTTTGTTTTTGTTTACTGTTGTCCCCGTCTTATTGGGGAGAGGGGGGTCTTGGAGACCTTTCCTCAAAAGATTGTTCTTTTGACCCTAGCTTCCGGTCAAACCAGGACATAAGCAAAAAAAGAAAGGCAAGGCTACGCACGCAAACCAAAGCAAATTGAGCTTTAGTCTCTACTTCCCGGGAGAGGCGATATGTGGCCCTCTCCCGGGAAGCAGGACTCCAAAACGTGTAACGGTTGCTCGGGGGATAGATGTCTTCTTCCCACAGATACTCCCCTCCCTCTGCCTTTTATTACTGAGCTGATGTCATATGGTATGGAATAGCCCTTTGGCCAGTTTGGGTCAGCTGTCTCAGTTGTGTCCCCTCCCATGATCTTGTCCACCCCACCCCCTTGGTGCTGTGCCAGCCTTGCAACAGTCACAGCATCACAGGTTATCTTCAACCCAAGGCACAGTGCTTCCTAGAACTGCTATGGGGACATTAACTCCATCTCAGCCAAACCCAATACAAGTTTAAATAGAATTCAAATCTTCTCTATCTACATTACTTACACTGTCCTACTATGGCAAACCACAATTTTGGCTAGATAATTATCCCCAGTGCTACAATCTATTTCTCAGTTCTCTGGCTCACAGTGCTTTCCAGCGTCTATCAAAACAAGCAAGCAATAAATGTTAACTGAAGTATATACATACATATATATACACACACACAAAATAAAAGATCCCACAAAGACGTGTGTGTAGAATACATGCGGCAAGGGTGCAGATTATGTAAAACAAGCATGCAAAAAAGATTCATTAGATCAATATTAGTATCAATGGCATAAATAAATTAAAAAAAGACAATGCCATATGGTTAATATTTCACCAGTATGCCTTTACACAAGCATGTTACTCTCAGGCAGTAAGCTACACCCAAGGACTGAAATAAAGTGCAACATTTTGTCAATATATATTTTTGGCACTGTCAAAGAGTGTTTAAGGAAAACAACTTTACCTTAGAAACCATTTTTTATTTGATCAGATACAAACAATGAACTATTAATTTTCAAGAGAAATCTCAAATTTGAGGTAATGGATACCCATGTTTAACACTAATACTGATGGTGATCAGTTTTGAAAAAAAACCCCCACATTTTCAAGAAGGAACAGACACACATCAAAGCTACTCGAAAATTAACCATGGGATACACTACACAAAAAATAATCCATAGCATACCACTTATTTGAATCAGTGCAAGAATAAAACTCAGCAAAACCTCAGAGAATTGCCAAAGCTAAGTAAAGAAGATTAAAAGGTTGCTCCTTTGGGAAATAAAATACCTTTGCAACTGCTAGGTAAATTGCTAGATATGTTTTGGTTTCTTACAATGTTTCAGGAATCAACTTGAATCTCTGTATTGTTAACTCCTTTCAATGATAAAGCAGAATAGAGGTATAGAAACAGAACTAAACTTTTAAAATGTGCAATCTGAGATTTGTCACCCAGTTCATTCATTGTTTCCTTTGTATTTCAGATATAAAAAAGAGATATTGATTCTACCATAAAACCCAGGATAGAAAAAAAAATAAAATTGAGAATTGAGAACAAAAGGTCTTCTGCATACAGTGCAAACTTCTGCTTGAAGAAGCATATTGCTTCCACTATTCTCTTCAGAGAATATAGATATACACAGCATGGGAAACATTCTCATTCTCATTGCCCAATTCTTTCTACATTTTCAAAAATATAAACTAAATTACCCAGTGCACTGGTAACAATTACAACTATAGAAACAAGAGAGGTATAAATTCAGGCATACTTTTCTCCAGTGTATACCCGCGGTCTTCTACTGAGTGCGTAATTCTTAGTATTTGAACCTTTTCGAAGTGGGTCATCTAGGGGGGATTGGTGAGGAGGATCTTCCAGTGGATTCCAGTAACTCTGTTCACACATGCCTCGTAACAAAATTTCAGCCAGTTGCCTTGCTATCGTCTGTAAAATGAAAGATAAATCATTTCCTTAGAAAGGCTGAATACAAACTCTTCAAAAATTATTGGATTATTTCTAATGAAGAGTAGTCATATACAATATATTTTCAGTTATTTTAAAACACACAAAACCCCCTGCATACTGCTATTCGAAAGTTATATGTACCCAGTTCAATATTCTAAATACAAAGAAAAGAAATGGCAATAGCAAACAATTCTTCAATTTTATCAGTTAAATCCAGGTACCTCTGAAGTGTCAACAAAACCAAATGTTGCTCCTAAGAGTGGAGCATGTCCAGGTATATTTTCAGATGTTTTGTGCTCAATAACCTCTACTGCCTCCTGAGGTCCCAAAGCAGATGTTTCTTTGGAAAAGACCCCAGTGGACCAGATGGCCACACTGCAGCCTGCCAAGAGAAGGCCCCAGGGAATGGAGCGTGTTGATATCCTCTGAAGGAACTGCAACCCACAGGAGGGACCCCGCACTGGAGTAGGGAAAAAGTGTGAGGAGTAAGGAGCAGCAGAAAGGAAGTGTTATGGACTCACCACAACCCTCCACCCACCATGCACGACTCAGGGAGTGAGAGGGTAGGGAGAGGAGGTAGAAGAGTCAGGAATGAAGGACTGAAGTTGAACCTGGGGAAAGGGGGTGGGGAGAAGGTGTTTTAGTTTTTGTCTTTGTTTTCACCATCCCACTCTCTTCCCCCAAGTCAAAGCTGTTTTGCCCATGACAGCAACTGGTAACCAAACTCCCTGTCTTTACCTCGACCCTCAAGCTTTTCTATCTTATTTTCTCCCTGTCACGTTAAGGAAGGGGAGTGAGACCAGCTGAGTGGGCTTCTGGCAGCCAGCCAAGATCAATCCACCACAGACAGTTACAGTCCAAATCCCAACTGACTGGGGCTTCTGACAACTTGTACTTGAAGGTGCTGGTGTTTGCTGTCGGTAAAGTTCAGCAAGAGTGGAATGAGGTTGTAGAGCAGCATTAAAAGCTTTTTTTTTTGTGACCAATCATTCTTGGCACCATATATTTAGGTGTAGAAATACTTACATAAATATTATTTAAGCAAATAATGTTAACTTAAGCCTTTGAAGTCATCCTGTAACATGCATCTGTCAGTTTAATCTCTTTAATGTTTAATACAGAATCACAGAATCGATCAGGCTGGAAAGACCTCCAAGATCATCAAGTCCAACCCTCCATCAACTCAAATCCATTTACTAGATCATGGCACTCAGTGCCACATCCAATCTTTGTTTAAAAATCTCCAGGGATGGTATACATATGCATACAAGCAGCAAGACTATATATAACAATGATTAAAACTCAGATATTAATACCAGGGCAGTAGAAAGAAGGCAAGATTTACATTTGCATCAGAATTGGCAGTATTTCCCAGCAATACTTCCCAGTAACAGATGTGTACTGTTTAAGTCATGGACAGAACTATGTGATATCCATATTCCACCTTAATTCCTACACCATATGAAGTCCATCATCTTCTGTTCTATTGAAGTTCACAATATTATCACTCTCCATTCCTATTCTTACTAGGAATCAGCTAATAAATTAATTAAGAAAACAATTATCTTCCTTATTATATTATATTATTTGGAAGTTTTAAAGGTCTATTATTAGGAAACTGAGCTAGAAAAGTTTGAAAATCATTACATTAGAGCAAAAATATATATGCCTTGGCCTTTCTTAAATTAAAGATGCAAAAAAAAGACACATCACTTTTTTGATAAAGATTTGTTTTCTGACAATATAAATAAATCTTAATGATGTTGGTTTTCAGAGGCTTTATCACAAAAATGAAGAAATGATAACTTGATAATTTCCTGCTTAACAGAACACACATTAAAGACACTGCACTCTGTCCTCACTTTCATTACATTACAAAAACATGAAACAACAAGTAAAACTACGGTAAGTCATAAAAAGGGCAATTATGATTAAGGTTGAAAGTATGGTCAGTCAGAGATCATTAAGACTTTAACCATAACCATAAACAGGAAAGAGACACAGGGGAGAAATCAGGTATCAAAAATTCCTTTTTATTTTAATCATTCATGTGAGCCACGAAATGTAACTTATAAAATAGTCCTGATCAATATGCTGTGTATCTGATTGTCTCTAGCTCATCCACTATATTTATGTTTTACCTGCCTAGTAAAATTCAGATGTTGCAATCAGGGTGCGGTTTAATGTAACTTACCATTCGCAGATTTTGTGTAGTTCTTGTTTCGACAGCTCTTAGTAACTCTCTAAATCTACCAACTCCTCTTGTCAAGTTCCTGTATATAAACATAGAATTTGACAGTATTCCAACTTGGATATAGTAACACCTTAATACATTACTTAATAAAGTTGTTAAAATCCATGCTATCATTTTTTTTCTTGCATAGCATCATCACCTTTCTGTGAAAGAGTGGTGTGGGTTTTTGTTGTTTGGTTTTTGTTTGGTTGTTTGTTTTTTTTAATCTGGGAACTCAACCACCAATTACTGTAAAAACATTCCCTGTCAGTTTATTGAAAAAAGAAACATTTTCATTATCACTAGATAGTTCAAGAGAAAGCAAGGAGAAGTGTAAGAAGTGACAACCCCATAAAGGAAAAAAAAAACAAAACTGAAGTTGGTCTTACTACTAAAATCCTTTTAATTTTCAATTACATTAGGCTTCAAAGTATAAACTTGGGGGGGGAGCATTCCAGTTTAGCTGCCTCTTGACACCTTAAAATAGGGAAAGGAGTAAACCTTGTAATCCTTACGGAAAGTAATGTAAAATTTTTAACTCCTTTTCAGAGAGAAAAGAGCAAAAACACAGCAAGGCCTACTGTGTGGCCAGAAGAGGACTGGGGAATCAGGGTTCTGTTCTCAACCCCAGTTGGCTTTTGGTATGGCTTCTGCAACTCCAGTTTCTTTGTCTATGGTTCATCCACTTCTGCTGCCTAAACAGCTTTTGCAAAGACAATCAAGACCCTCAGAAAGAAGGCATCATTCATATTAACAATTTTAGCAGATGTGAACTGTCTTCTCAAACAATAAGTGGTATCACAGCTTTATCTTTTTTTTATCTCTATATCAGTTATCACCACTATCTGTTTTTTATTGCACTTAAAAGCAGTTGAGAATATTTTATTTTATATTAATACAGTTGGGTTTTGAACTGGTGAAGGACTGGGTTGGTTTTCTGCTGAGCTGAGTAACTGAATTCTGCAACCTCAACATGTAACATAGGACAGCCCTTTCACTATTCAAAGTTTAGTTGCAAAACAAAATTACCAAAAGTCTGTTTTGTGTTAAATCATTTTCATTACATCATATACTTGTATTATCTTCAGAAGTGATTTTAGGTGGAAGTTGCATAAGATGTACCTAAGAGACTCAAAAGAGAAAAGAAATACTACATTTTGTGTAAGCCTTTCATAAGAAAATGCACTGCACTATAAAGCTGATGTTGAAATTGCCTTCCTTACTCTGATGTCTTTAATTTACAAATGTATTTAAATTACTGATCTTCCGAATTCCAACTCTTTAAAAATTAAAAAAAAATGAAGCATTTTTACACAGATGCTTTCTTTAAATTTAGTCCCAGAATACTTGAAACCAGGGTTTGATGCAGGAGACGCTGCTATAGAACTGTAGAACTCTTATCAATTGCCTAGAGACCTACTCATTTACTTTTCAGATTAAATGACAGAGGTCATCTCTGTTCTATTTTACATAACAAAGCATTAGCAGGGCATTTTAGAAACTTTAGTCTCCATCATCTTCAAAAATACTCTTATATAAAAGCTCATTTAAAAAGAACTTGTATCTCAAAATAAGAAAAGTTGTATGAACAGGCTGAAATCTATGGCAAAGTAAGCCACCAGTTGATTAAAAAGAAATAATCACCAGTCACACAAGGCATAATAATTATTTGCAAAAAGTTCCACATTTTTCACAACAGAGTGACCAGTTACTACATATTAAAGAAAACTAATCTTGTGTATGTATCTAACATGAAAACTGCATGAAAAATTGTATTTATTTCTATATTTCATGAAGGCAGGTCTCCTAATAGCTAATGAATACTATACAGACTTCATATACTAAGTACAGAAAGTTAGTAGGCCAAATTTTAGGAAAGCCTCTGAACTCAATGGAAGCTGGACACCTTCAGCACCTTTGGAAAACCAAAATACATTCCATTCTGTAATAAAACATGCCAAATATTTTAAAGAGCCAAACCCAGATCACTGGAATCCCAGCTTTAAGTCCTCTGTTCTAAGTGCGTATTTCCCACGAATGGAGCTTTTTCTCAAGAACTGTATTAAAAAGTCACAGATGTGTCCTCATAACAAGATTTTAAAAACCAAACAGACTTGCCAAAAAACTGAAATGTTCCTTGCAAAACTGTCAAAAATCAGCAAAAGCAAGAACCTGTCAGCTTGAAACACTCATTTCCCAGTACAGGTGAAACATATTCTACATAGTAGAACTTCAAGTCACAAGAACTTAAATCTTTATGAAATTTTTTGAATTAACATCTTTTTTCATATGAAGTTTACGTCTTTTGATGTGTTACAAGAACAAAAACAACAAGAAAGACTCCATGAAAATATCTGCAAATTTTAAAAGTCCTTAAGGTCTTCATGACAGATTGTTTTCAGTTACTTATTACATTTTTATAAGCATCTGCAGGCAACTGAAAATTGTGACTGAAGTTCTACTGTATCATGGAAAAAGCAGTAATGCTGTACATGAAAAAAGCCAACTTAAAACACAAAATTTGGTTTTGCTTCATAAAGCATTTAACGCTGCTCTACTGCACAAGTGAACAAAAAACCAATACAGATTGGTTAAGTATCTTCTTCATGAAGAGTACTAAAAAAAATACACTTCAAAACTACAATCTAAGTCACCCAAAAATTGAGTTAAATGCTTTGAGATACAAGTAACGAAGCAAAATATACCATGAAAAATATGGTAGGTCTCCACATTGTACTGCTTTTAGCAAAGTACATTTCCTGTATTTGTTAACAGTTCATGACACTGGGGAGAAGACAGGATGGTGGCTATTCCGGCACATACATTTCCCACCTAGCCTAGGAAGCAAACAACTTTTACCCACTTTTCACTATGATGTGCCTTCATGTTAGCAGTTCCACCTATGCTGATCAAATGCCAGAGCAAATGGGCAGGTCAGCTTAGAAAACAACATCTCACAGTGTCTGTAAATGACTTTGAGATCCCTTTCGTTCTTGACAGAAGGAATTTTAAGGTATATTAACATGTGCTTAGAGCTGACATGTTTTCCTAATTTCAGACATGACAAAGACAGCCCACAGACAGATGCTACTAGTTACATACATGGGTGTTTATATCACTGCCTCTCATGAGAACATGCTCTAGTCTGGGCCTTTGAATTAGAGCTTCCTAGTTTTTAAAGAATAATTAAAATGTTTGCTGCTTTAAATCTTGAAGAAAAAAAACAATAACTTAATTTGATGCTTTAAGTAGTACTATAACAGTTAAAAACTAAGAATCAAGATTTAAAGATACCATCTACTTCAACTATAGAGACTGATGCCCCTAGGACTGTTTTGCATCCCTGTGTCTACACATTTGCATCCTAAACCCCAACAATTTATGTTAGAAACTAATTAACTATTCTGATGTAAAATCAATTTCCATGTTCCTTTAAAAAATTCAGGACGCATTTTTATTTAGAATAGTAAAAATATTTTAACTACATCTATGCAAAGAAAGAGAGAGATCAGTAACTTTAGATATGACATAAGGAAAAGGCAGGAAGAAATGAAGGAGCAGTAAGGACAAACTTTCCATGTAAGGATCAGAAGATAGGAATATCAGCATGGAGTCCAGCAGTAGCAAACTTTTGTCACAAACATATTTGTCACCATCACCACCAAGAAGTCTCATTGTTTTAAAAAGCATGTTTGGCATCAGACAACCCAGTGTTATGGCATTAGTGGTCATGATGAACCTCACATCATACACAAATACATCTTATCTTCGTGGTTTTAAACACACACACACACACAAAAAAGTAGAAAAGAATGAAAGAAACTGCTCAGTGAGAAGCAATCTATATTTGAAAGATGTTAGGATAAAAAAACCAAAGAGTATTGCTTATAACAAAGGGAGTGAGATCTAATCACAGTATATTCAAAACATACTACAAAAGAAATGTTTTAAATTTAACCTCAGAAAGGATAAGATTAATTTACTTTGTACTTTTACAGCATATTTTGATAGTATCGTCTCCATTAATGTAGAATGGCTTGCTTTGTCAGGTACCTTCCTTATGCTTATCGATTAAAAAATACAAATATTTAGTCTAACGCTGCCTTTTATAGATCAAACATGGAATCAGAATAAATCTTTGTTTACTTCGCTTAGACCAAACCTTACCAGCTCTGCAATTTGGTGGCTAAATTGTCAGCATGTCTCCCATTTAACAGAGAAAAGTAGATCCAGAGCCATGTCAGTGAACAGGCTGTTACTTATACTACTCTGCTTGCTGAGGCTTACTATTTTTTATTTTAAAAATATTCATGTTTTAAAAGGAGAGAAACCAAGAGCAAAGAGATCTAGATTGCTTGATCAAAATGAACAGAAATTTCTTTTGGAATTGAGCCCACTTCCCAAATGTGCATTCTCTCTTTTTCTCTCTCTGCATTTATATACATAAAAAGAAATGGAATATTTGTAAACTCAGTGGTATAGTGTAAGTTTTAAAGTTTGGGGTTTTCTCACAAGAATTCAAATAGCAAAGAAAAAAAGGTATTTGTTTTAAATGAAAAGAGTAAGTGCAGGTAAAACTCTTGATACACATGCAAATCAGAACACTGGTATTTCAGTAACTTTGGTAAGACTGACATACTTACAATCTAGCTAATAACTTTTGTCCAATTAAGAGTAATTTACACAGTATTAAGACTAGAAATTATTTTACAATTAAGTTACTATATAAGCAAAAATAAAGAAACGTGACAAAACAAGAGACTAACTCTTCAGCAGTAACAGAAACACATCGTAACACTGAGGCATGCCATTTACCATATTAGACCAATTGCTTTATATAGCCCTACAAGGATGAGTTTAAAAAAAATAAAATTAGAAAGGACTGAAATTCTATGGCTTTCTGCAGTATCCTTATTAAAGGCCTGACCAAATGGACAAGGCTAAGTCTTCTGCACAACTGATGATGCTTCAGATAACTAATGTCTGTATCTGTTTTACCTCAGGTTTGAGGAGAGGCAGGGAAATGGAAGCACAATTTTGTCCACAGTTGGACAAATGATGGATCTAATGCAATCTAAGTCACCTCAAGCAAATACGAAGGTATGGTTTAGATATTGATCTCCAAAAACAGCTATAGCTTCAGACAGTTCTCTTTTCCCTGTAAGGTTCTCCTCTCTTCCTTTCATACTTTGAATATTCTCACAATACTGTGTAATTTCCACAAAACATGGATTATAACTGGGTATCACTTTCTGCATGTAGAAAATCCTTTATTTCTTGCCAGAATCTGAACTACTCTTTTTTTTTTTTTAAGCACAGGGGGGGAAAAAAAAAAAAGAAAAAAGCATCATGATACACTTCTCATTTTACCCATTGTTAACTCATGCAGAAAGAAAAATCCCAGGTATCTCAAATTCACTAGAGAAGATCATGTTTGCTGGATGCTTGAAGGTTCTTGATTGATGTTTGGGCTTATAAATGAAACATCTTCAGTGTGCCATTACAGCTGCACAACCCAAAGTATTTAAAGCAGCCCAATCAAGCAGCAATTCTTGCATTCATGCATTCAAAATTAAAACACTTATTGCCTCGGCTGCAGTTCCACTGGTAGTTAAGCCTACTTAATGGTTCACTACTGAAACAGAAGGTCTCATTTTCCCCTTTTGGTGTTTGTTCCTTTTTTCCACCACTCTTCTTTCTTCCCATGTTCCTACTTTCACTTGCATGGTAATCACCTTTCTTTATACTCCTCCTCTGTTCATTGTGGGTAAGAATTTATTCAGTATTCCTAAGCATAAGGCTTACAGTAACACTTTTTTCAGGAAGGAGGACCACCTCTATAAAACATTCTGTCAATAGTCTTATAAAATTATCTGCTAAGTAAGTGAAATTACTTCACAGCTGAGTTGCTTACCAGAGGTGTCTGAATGTTATCTCTGAGGACCTACTTGCTTCAAAGAAACTCTGTTCTAAAATACCCACACTGCAACAATGTTGAGGGTTTGGTAAACATGAAGGCTCTCAATCTTTGTCAACGTTTATACGTATGCACTATGCTTATGCACAGGAGAGAAATAAAATGTGCAAGGGCACTACCATACATGCAGAGAAGGAAGTGTTACTTTCACCTTCTCATGGTTAAAATACAGGGTATCAAATAGGGGTTCAAATAAAGGTCATTTGGAACCGCGGCCCAGCACTGGAAGGAGAATTTGGAAGGCAGAAAAGCTCAGATCTAAGAGGTGTACCAAACCCAAATAGAAGTCTTTCAGTACAAACACCAAAATGCCTGCATGTCAACCACAACCAACCAAACCAAATAAAAAATAAATTAAAAGCACTCCTCAGATGTGAAAATCAGGAGATGAAAAGGGGAATTTTCCAGTACTCATCCGAAAACTTAAAAGTAAAGCTTGCCAGTCTTTCAAGTTTCAACTGGTGGCTAGCATTCCCATAACATGTATTATGTCTCCGAGTTATTCACAGCTGTGAATACTCACCATGGTCAGTCTAATGCTGCTTCTTACCTTAACAAAAACAACTTTGTACATTGTTTGGCCAATGACCAAGAAATAATTTGACTACTGGATACTTTGACAGAATTGATGATTTTTCAGATACTTTTAAATTCAATAACAAATGAAAACAGACACACACAGCCTCAACCTGGACAAAATTCAGCTTTTCTTAGCACCGTACCAGTCTTCTGTTCACTGATCTCTGAATATATAAACACACTGGTACAATTTGATTGCTACAGCACTGACTAGTGCTCAAGAGGACAGTGTTAAATGAGTCAAAGTAATTCAACTAAAATGGATAGCTCATCATAGTGTCTTGATATGTATTTATGTAAAGCATTATCATGTATTTCATCACTTGAAAATCTCTGGTTGTGAGCCCTGTATAGGCATATATCATAAAAGAAACAACTTCTACACAGACAAATCAATTATATGCAGAAAAACTGATTGAACTGTTTTGATTTGGTTTGTTTTTTTCTACTGAGAAAAAGCCAGCCTCTGAGAAACAAATTCATGGAGAAGACTAAGGTGGTCTTGCTTTACTGCAACTGTATCAGCACAGGTAACAGGAGTACAGATCTGGTCCAGGTTCCTCAGGCTTTGATTCAGCATGTGAATCAAGATGGGGGTTAGACCAAACTGCAGTCTGGATTCTTGAGTCTTACAGAGCAGTATCCTTGGAAAGGGTGTGAAATGTAGGAGAAGCCAGAAAAAAAAAAGCTCCAAAAGCTAGCTGAGTCTGGTTTTCACATGACAGCCACCTGATTTTAGACTTCAACCAGAAAGCTCTTTTGCTTTAAAAGCATACGCTTCCAGTATATTTCTGAAAACTACCACCTCAAAAAAAAAAACCCAACAAAACCCAACCAAAACAAAAAACAGCCATTTACAATTTACGTTTGTCTTATCTCATAACATGAATACAAAGCAAATACTAGGATAGAATTATTACTGGGTACATAAACTTCTGTGCTTGCTCTCTCAGGGGCATTTTACTTGAAAATAGCTATGCTAAAATACTAATGTTTTGATGAGAACTTCTGGTTCCTCTGCAGGAAAAAAAGCTTTTCCTGCAGTAGCATCAGGACTTTGAACTCCTTCAATCTGAAATTACAAAGCAACTACTAGACTAAATAGAAGTTGCATAATCAGCCTGAAAGACATTTAAAGTTACATATTTCAGAATGTGTTTTTAAAAGCACAATAAACTCTTAAGTTTTAGAACAGCTTCCTCAGCTATTTAGTTACTCATTTCCAAGCTGAAATGTTCCTCTGCTCCCAAGTGAAAAATGCGTATGTAGTTTCATTCTTTGCTAAAATTGTGTACACTTTGGGAAGAAATATTAATTTCAGATTTGTGTCTTAATAGAGCACTAAAAGAACATTCTTCCCTTCTCTTTATGGGGCTGGGTTTTTGGTTTTGTTTTTTTTTGTTGTTGTTGTTGTTGTTAGATAATTGCCTTTCCGTGTATTTTCAAAATGCCAGCACTTAGCAGTTAGGCAAAGTTAAGTTTCAAACACTTCCTAGTTTTTCATGCAAGATAACACATACCTGAAGGATAGTCAATTAATCCTCCACAAAACTTGATTTCTTGGCTTAAAAGAAAATCTCTGTAGAGTTTGTGATCAAAAGGGAAATTTCAAGTGGAATTTTCTGGGTGGGTAGCAATACTCCCTACAGTACTGCTAAAATTATGCTCTTGCATCTAGTACAGAAGTTATCTTACTGTTTTCTAGCATGTAACTAACACACATGAAAAAAAAAAGATGCTTTCATTTCTAGTGGAAGACATGTAATTAAAAGCAGAGATTAGCCAACTGACCTCTAGATACGCACCAACTTCAAAAACCCATTCCACAGAAAAAGGACTTCAGACAAATTCAATTCTCCAATAGATTCTGAGAGGTGGTAATTAGTACTTGTTGGAGTGGAACTGAAGCGTAAAAAACCCAGCAAGAGATCTATAAACATCTACACAGAGTTTTAGCGTGCGCTAACACATAAATTACTATTGCCACTATGCTGGTAACAGGATAACATTTGAACTGCCTTAAACCAATACCAGGTTATAGTTTGGTGAAAGGAGCTTTCATTTCAGATCAAATGCTTCTTGAGTGTCAGCCTCACGTCACAAACATACACAAATAAGAGATTGTACTGCATCGCAAAATGAGTAACAAATTCAGTCTGCCTGTAAAAACAGACAAGGACACTTTTCTCCTTGCACATCACTTGCAAGCAGTTAATCTCTGGTGATTCCCTGCCTCCTCCACAGGATTGAAGCCCTTTTAACATCTACAGCTTCAATTAAAAAAAAAAAAAAATTATTTAGAAGAAATGTTTACATTTCTAAAATGCCAATGTTAAAGACATCTGCATTTCCTCTCCTAGAAAATTTTCATATCATCTAAAATTTTAGATTAAATTCAAACTTGAAGTACGTTGCAAAGCTTAATGGAAAGATCTTGAATCTAATTTCTATAAACCTAACATCAGGAGAGATGACAAATTTAAAAACCAAGCAAAGCATCCTTAACATAAATGTATTAAAAAGTGACCCATAAAAGCAGCAATATAACTAGCAGCCTGGAACAATGACCATATTAGGATATCTTGAAAGAACTGGGATTGGCTCTAAATTAAGAAGAGAAACTAAAGGATATAGTGTCAGGAATATGTAAAATAGTGATTGGCACAGAGCTATTTTTTCCTAACACCTTATTTCCTCTCATACCACCAAAAATGTAGTACTGGCCAATGACACTGGAATAGAAAAAAAAATAATTAAATATATAATGTGTAATTAGCTAGTAAACTGCAAGTGATCATTGCACTAAAGACTAAAAAAAATTTGCTCATGTAGGAGTTAAGAACACCAGCATCTTTACTGTGAAGGATTAAAGTGTACATGGAATACCATCAACCTTTCAACGTTCACACTAGACCAATTGATACAACCTATGAAAAACACTCCTGTGACCAGGATGTTCCTTAATAACCCACTGCATGACTTTTTTGTCATGTATAGGGTTTTTTTTGTTGTTTTCTTAATCTTAATCTGCTATGTCTATTACTGATTGAAAATAAAAATTATATTTTTAGCTCTGGTAAATAAAAAAAACCCCAAACTTTCAGAACGCTCTGTTGCTCCTGCAATTAAATTGTGAAAACAGAACTAAAATGTAGCTCTCAGATCATGTGTTATTGTAGCACTACTTCATTACTTTAAGAATGAGATTTCAGAAGCTAAGCCATCAATTCCATGCTGAAATCCCTGAACAGTCTGAAAACTTGGATAGCCTTTTGTCACCCTACCACCAGTACATTAAAATCTCGAACTCTTTACAGACACTGCATGATTTCCCTTCACTTCCTGTTTATGTATTCGAAATAGTAAGAAACATTTTTGGTACAGAACAGTAGTTGCATCAAGAGTTTTAATATTTCAATCAAATAATGTTTTCCTAGTGAAATAAGAAGCCCTGTAAACAAATTTTTAAACTATGATTTCAACAACAAATGTCAGAAATGTACTTAAGAACTATTTGTGCCAAGTGTTGAAGCTCTTAAAAATTGAGAGTTGTACTCCATTTTCCATTTTCTGCAATATCTGAATTTATTTTAGGCTTTTGAGGGAAGCCTTATTTAAAATTATAAAGGATCTCCCATGCAGAATCTAAAAGGATCTACAAGGCAGGTACAACAGAGATTGTATACATACTGTTGATCTTCATGCACATTTATCCTGCAGCATAATGTTAAAATAAGTGATAACTGAAGAGATTTGGAAAAAAATTACAAAATCAAAATTATAAAAATCAAGAGTATCAATATACTATCAATCACTAACTCTAGTAATAAAGTAAAAGATATTTCAAACATGTAAAGTTTAAGGTACTTTAAGTTCTCACAGTAAGTAAAGACATAAAATGCTTTTTGTTTAATATACTTTGATTAGACAATTTTATGATTTGTAAATAAATGCAGTATGTAGCCTATTTCAATCAAATGTTATTACTTCATTAAGAAGAGGCCTCATGATTACACAACCCACAATTGCTAAAAATCATGGCACCCCGTTAGATCACAAATACAAAAGCTCTAGCTCTAAAAGGCGAACAAAAAAAGGAGTATCAAATCTTACCCGTTCTTGAAATATAAAACATGTGCTCTCTGAAGTCCTGTTTCTAGGAAAAGGCCAAGTTCTTGTTCATGTGAAGTGGGCCCTGGCTTAGGGCTTCTGTTTTGTATATTGGCATTAATTACCTAAGAGAATAAAAGAAAAAGCAAAAAAATGTATTTCGAAAAAAAATGCAATCAAGTTTTGTCAACTTTCACAGAGAAGCTAATACTTAATGTTGGAGAAATCTTTTTCATTTGTAGGTAGTGGCTAGTAGAATATTTCCCACCTAAACATAAATCTTTTTGCTTTTGGTTATATCCTTAAAGGTGATTTCTTCACCAAGCAGAAATGCCACTAAAAAACCCTGTAATACTTGTTTTCAGAAATTTTTGTCAAGAAAAAATACAAACAAGAAGTATATGAAAAAGCATGTTTGCAATCTTATTTAGCAGCACGAGGGGATGGCATTTGACATCCAGGTTAGGAAAGACTGCTGCAGAAAGCTGTAAGATTAAAAGTGATCTCCAAAGAACAATTTTGAAATTATTTAATTTGTATCAGATCAATGTTAAAAATGCTCCTTCATTTGCCTTCATACTCACTGCACATAGTCTACTACCCACTAGAAGACAATAACAAAACAAACAAAAAACTCTCAGAAAATAAAAAAGTGCATGTATTTAAAAAATAGTGAGAATTACTTTCCCCATCACATCAAAGTTTTCTTTCCCCTTTTTTGCTTGCATTTTGAATTGAACCCTTTTTAAGAATTATGTGGAAAGCTACTAAGTATATACGTACAGCGTACATATTTCAACATGTATTTGAAAGACACCATAATACAATTTTCAAAAACTAACTACATGGGTTAACAAAAGGCCACAGGTCAGCATCTTGACTAAAACAGTTCAGAGGAGCTCTGTCCCTTTTTAGACTACTAGTACTACTTTCTAAGAGGTCAGAATGAGAGAACAGTCAGAAGGACAGCTACCAGACATCCCTAAAGGCAGACTAACTTATTTTCCAATTTTAAGTGTCCACTCAAGTCCCAGAAACACAAATATTAAGCATCTTTTAGTTGAGTTACCCAAATGTTGGTAACGACACATCAATGAAAGATAAGCCATAGGATTCTTTAATTAAGCAAATAATCCCAGCTTACCCTTTCTATCTCCTGAAGGTACAAAAGAGCAATATCTCCAGCCTTCTCATAGCATGTGACAATTTCTTGTTCACGGTCCACATGGAGGTTGCTAGCCGAAGAAGAAATTGGCAATTTCTCAAGACAAAGTCCTGCGGGGGGGGGAATATCACATTTAAAAAAATAAATAAATCAAACGAAGCATCAAAAACTAACACCATATAATACTATACCTAAAAAATAGTCCAGGATAAGCCCCTTTGGTCAGAAGAAGAAACAAAGAAAAATATTACCAAAAACTTAGGAAGAAATGGTCCTCTGATACAGACACCACAATTATGTAAACAAGTGACTCAATAATTATAAAACCAGAAGCAGCATTTTTTAAGGCAATTTTGATTTAAAAGACATTATAACAGTCTACCACAAAAGTGCCTAGTGCCTTTCTATACTACTTACAAATTACTGAATACATCTTCACTTTTCCAGAGTGATCACAGAAACCAAGGCAGGGTGAAGAAAGATACTCAAGGTAATAATAAACTGTGTAAAGCACAACCATCTCTAAAAACAAATAAATTTCAAAAAAAAAAGGGGTTAGAAGTGTAATTTTTGTATCTAAATTTCGTAAGAGGTAGCTCACTCTCTTCAAGGTACAAGTCTTTCCCTCTCAAGAACATCTAACATACATTATCTGGTACCTGAAGAAAAAACAAGGTCTCTGCTTGCCTAAAGAAAAACACAACAACTCTTACTGATCAATGCTATCTTCTACACAAACCACTTTTATTACTGTTGTTTTCAAGATAATTAATGAAAACAACTTGAAAGGACCAATCCATTTATGTGACCAAGGAATCAACCAACCCCAGAAGCTTGTCTAACCTGTTCTTAAAAGCTTCAGACAGTAGGATGCTTGTACTTCCTATGCAAATTATTATAAAGCCCAACTACTCTCACAATTAGTATTTTTCCTAATGTCCTCCTTAGATTAATTACTTAGTCTTCTTCACAAAGCAATTATTCTTTTCTTTACAAAAATTTTCTTAATGTTTATCCAGAGAGTGGATACTTCTATTTTGACGCACTGTGCCAAAACTGGATACATGGCTCCACTTGAACCTCAATAGCACTGAGCAGAGAAGATTAAAGACTTCCTGCCTTTGGTAATAGCATACATTAAAACAAACAAAAAACCAAACCAAACAAACAAACACACACAAAAGCAACCAAAAAACCCAAGCACTTTTGTGTGTTCACTTACATATTAGTAAAACATTCTCTTCTTTTTATGATTTGCAACAGATCCCCAGATTGTATTCTGAAAGCTAACTACCTCAACAGTTACTTCACCTTACATTTACACAGATAATTATTTTATATTTGAAATGTAGCACTTTCCAAATGTTCTTACGAGATTTATTTGAGGTCATTCTTCCAGCTTGTCAGCAGTAAACGCTGATCCTAAAGTGCCTTCAACAGTTCCCACATTAATATCATTCACAATTTAAATGAACATATTCTCTATTCATTATCCAAAGTTTTGAGAATCCACTGCTGGAGAAACTAAAACCAAAATCAACAACAAAACATATAGTAATATACTGGGCAGATGTCTGTAATGCCAGGTAGTACAAAACTCCAGTTTGGAGAACAGCTCATCAAAGGATTTTTATCCATCAATACTGTAAGGTGGGGACAGTATGTTTCCTTGTAGTTACAACAGTTTTCTTACTAAACAACTTAGGAAGACACAGCCGTGGAACGTGGTGTTTATTTATTAATAAATTCAGAAATGTGCAGTATTTGTGATCCCCAGATTCTTTTAAAACATCTATCAAGTTTCAGTATCCCCCTGTAAAAGTATAATTCATATCTGTGTAAAAAAAAAATAAAAAAATCAAGCCATATTTCTGGCTTAAGAGGATGCCTTAAGTCCATAAGAGACTTTGTTGGCCACCTTTACCTTCCAATCTACCCTTTTATCAGGACAAGCAACATATTACGTACAGGTCTATTCGCTAGCTACACATCCAGTTAAGATAAAATCCTGACTCCTGTGCTAACTGGAGTCTGCTAAAGACAAAATAAAATTCAGTATACTTTTCAAAATCCTACACACACATTCCTAAACTACAGCAAACATACAAGTAGTCTGTTTCTTAAAAACCTGCCAAATCTGAGTACAACAGACACTGGACTTTTCTGACATGTTACAGTTTTCACCTAATATATCTCTAAAAATTTAACTACATCTGAAAGTAGTCTAGAATAACTTATGCTAATCTCCTTTCTTTCAATTTTTCAATCAAAAAGTAAATATCTGTGAGTTGTTTTGTTAACTGTAAGTCACAGACCCAAAAGCAGTAGGACCGAACTACAGATAAAGGTGTTACCCTGCTGCTGCAGTAGGCTTGAACATATGCTACGAGAAGAAGATCTAATCACAAGATTGATGCTGGATAGAAAGTTTGCAGTGTCCTATACAATCACCTTCAAACTCAGACCTAGAGGTGACCATAAAATACATTAAATGAGCTGCAATAAAAATGTCAAATGACTGAAAGCACCAGATAGTTGTAAGCAGATCACTCCTCCCCCCGCCCCTTCTCTCCTATGACATGAGTAGCCAGTGCCCCACAGTAATCCTCCACTGCATGAAACATATTACTCAAATGGCTATTTGTAGATTTGACATGGATTTATTATTTCTATTTTTATACTTTATGGCTACAACTGTAATCTTTTTAATCTGAAAAACTCACTGTAAGAATATTCTCCCATTTTAGCTGAGAATTTTCTTGAAGATACGCAAGCCCCTCAGTGCTCTGCCAGAAACTTTGAGTAATGTAGAAGGGAAGTACAATGTTCTACATGTCCTCTGATAAAGTATATAGTATTATTTCTTAGAGTGACTTTATTACATAGCTAATATTTGATCTATATTTTCTGGTATGTCTATTTTAAGCATGCAATGCTTTGGAGGAGGAAGTTCATTTTGAGAACTCTGCTAAAATGAACACTTAACAGGATCATAGAATCATAGAATGGTTAGGGTTGGAAGGGACCTCTGGAGGTCATCTAGTCCAACCCCCCTGCACTGGGCAGGGACATCCCCAACTACATCAGGTTGCCCAGAGCCCTGGCAAGCCTCGCCTTGAATGCCTCCAGGGATGGGGCCTCAACCACATCCCTGGGCAACCTGTTCCAGTGTTCCACCACCCTTGTGGTGAGGAACTTCTTCCTAATGTCCAATTTAAATCTCCTCCTCTCCAGTTTAAAACCATTGCCCCTTGTCCTTTCACTGCAGGCCTTTGCAAACAGGCCCTCTGCAGCCTTCTTATAAGTTCCCTTTAAGTACTGGAAAGTCACTATTAGGTCCCCCCGAAGTCTTCTCTTCTCCAGGCTGAACAATCCCAGCTCCTTCAGCCTGTCCTCATAGCA
>VWZO01005905.1:8271-72874 GCA_013396975.1 Bucco capensis | reverse complement strand
AGTCACAGTATCATAGAAAGCCACTAGGTTTGTCAGACAGGATCTGCCAGGATGGCCTGGACACTTTATTTGCTTTGATAATACAAGGAATAACTACCACTCAGTAATATATTAAAGATTAGAATATATCAACTAGAAGAAAACCCCTGAAAAAATAATGATTTTTGTAACAGGCTAAAATTAGAGGTGCCCCACACACTATTCATTTAATTTTTGTCTTAAATAAAGATGAAAATTAAGCAATAATGTATTAAAGTACATTAAAGTATTATTTCATTTTAAACAGAAATAAATAGCAACATTGCAATAACAACCATATAATATTCTTTGTAAGCATACTGAGAGATGATAAAAAGTTAAATAAGATTATATTAGACCCTTGAAATAAACAAAAAGTGGTAACATACAGAACTGAGAAACACATGAATTTCAAAGAAATACGTTGCCCTAAATTATCTGCTGCAGACTTTTGCATATATTTAGATAAGTCAGTTCTTCTCTTTGTGCTTGTTCCCACACCTTACAGGCAGGAACCTCTGCTCCCTCAAAAGGGCAGGAATTTCTTGAACCGTTTTATAAACTTCTTTCAGATATTCTGAGAAAAGGTGCATTGTACTACTAAAGAACACTATTGCATTACTTGTAAAGTCATAGCTATTTGTTTATTTAATGCTTTTTTAAAAAAAATTTGCATTGAAGTCTACCATGTCAATTGGTTTTACAACTTGACTTTGATATTGATGGTGCTTAAGTTTAAGCCTTTCCAGTCAAAATCACCTTCAAATAAAAGCTTCCAACAAACAGGGTCATCTTTATTTTGGGAATACACTTATCTCATACATATCTAGTCCTGAGATCAAGCAAGATGACTCCTGAGGAAAAGAAAGTGAGAAGCAGTGAAATTAATACGAGTCCTTACTAGTTAAGCTTACATGCCTTGCAGAGTAACACTAAAATTGCTTGTCAAAAGAGCAGAAGAGCAACAAACAGTACTTGTAGAAGGAAAGAGTATGTCTGATATTTAAATTACATTATAACTTACAAAGGGTTTGTTTGTTTGTTTTTTAATCTCCAAAAACTTTATAAATCATCTGTATCTGTAAAAGATTCAGAAAATAGAATCACAGAATATTCATGGTTGGAAAGGACCTCTCAGATCACCAGGTCCAACAACAACAAGAAAAAAACCAAACTCAAAAACAAACAAACAAAAACCCCAAAAAACCTGCCCTCCATGCCTGCCACTAGAGCACCACATCTACGCGTTTCTTAAACACCTCCAGGGATGGTGACTCAACCACCTCCCTGGGAAGGCTGTTCCAGTGCCTCACCACTCTTTCTCTAAAGAATTTCTTCCTAATATCCAATTTAAACCCGCCATGTGGCAACTTCAGACCATTCCCTCTGGTTCTCTCATTAGTTACTAAGGAGAAGAGGCAACACCCACCTCTCAACAATCCTTTCAGGTAGTTGTAGAGGGCAATGAGGTCCCCCCTCAGCCTCCTCTTCTCCAAATTAAACATGCCCAGCTCCCTCAGCCTCTCCTCATACGACTTATTCTCTAAACCCCTCACAAGCTTGGTAGCTCTCCTCTGGACACGCTCCAGCATCTCAGTGTCTTTCCTATAATGAGGGGCCCAGAACTGAACACAGTACTCAGATGAGGCCTCACAAATGCCAAATGCAAGGGCACGATAACTTCCCTTCTCCTGCCAACCACACTATTCCTGATACAAGCCAGGAGGATCCTGCTGGCCTTCTTGGCCACCTGGGCACACTGCTGGCCACCAGCAACCCCAGGTCCTTCTCTGCTGGGCAGCTTTCCAGCCACTCATCCCCAAGCCTGTACCATTGCCTGGGGTTGTTGATAGCCTTGCCTAGGGTACATGTTTTACAAGTGCAGACCAGTCCTACCACCACACATGCACACACCGTCCACTGCCCAGAAAGGAAGACTTCTGAGTAAGAACAAGTGACTAACAATTTTTAAGAGGTCCTCATATAATAGATGTGCTTATTCTTAGATAACCAACCGTTTTTGTGTTAAGGACAATGACAGTAATTACTTTTTATTTACAAAAGCAGACTTACAGGTTCTGTGAGAAAACCAAATAACAAACACTCCCGTTTCATTATACAGCATAAACCAAAAATTACTCTTGAGGTTCAGACCTTTACCAAGTGCTCCTACAACCTAAATCACTACTAAGACCATTAAAAACAAAATAAAAACACAAGGCTGAGAAAAGCCTATCACATCTACTGCACTGTATACCTGAGAATTTTCCATTATGCCAGACTGTACCATGTCTGTATAAATTTTAGAGATCACAAACAATAAGGGACCTTATGGCTTACCTACTGTTTTCAGTAGACAAAACAAAGGGCAGAGGAGAAATGGCGAAAAAGTTTGAACTAGACATAAAGGCTGAGAAAAGGACTGATAATCATTGTAGATTCTGAAGCGAGTGAATATTTCTCTGACAAGCCCTCCCCAAAGTAGAAGAGCTACACACCAGTATATGGAGTGGTCATCAAGGAAGCTGTTCACTCAAGAGAAAGGAGATAGTTCAACTATGGAATTTAAACTGTATGGCTGTAAATTGTCAGGATTGCTCCTGCAAGCACCTCTGAAGAAAAAACACCAGGTTCTACTATGGCATTGGTTCCTCCTGTGGCATGAGAAAAAAAGGCCAAAATCACTACTTTTTAATTTTGGCCCAATATTTTCCACCTCTCCTCACTCTGTCCAAGGTAAGATTCTGAAGATTTGGAAGAAAGTAAGAACAAGAAAAACACACCACCAAAACACTGAAGTCATAAAGAAGTCTATTTTAATAAGAAGCATATTATTTTCATTCAGTGTTTGGATTTCAAATACCAGAGCTAGAAGCAGCATTAAAGAAAGCAGGACCCCACAGTCCCTGCTTCAGCAAGGCAGAAGTCATAAAAATAGACTAGGGAAAGACAAGCTTCAACAAACAAAGTTTTAAGTATCTGTAGCACAAGCTTCTTAACTCTGGTTTGCAAAGTGCTTTCTGACGGGCTGTAATGTTTTCACGGCAATATAGGAGTAGGGAACTTGAGTTCTTGACCCATTGCCTAATGAGGTTAGAGATCCCCAGTATAATTACTAAAACAGCTTTCATTTAGCATTCTTCCATGAAGAGCTGCTTGGTGTCTCCTGACAGAAGCTAACAGTGCACAAGATCCCATTACAATCGTATATGATTAAAGTTAAGCACAGCATCTTTTGCTAACTGCAAAGTAGCAATTCACATGCACCTGACACTTCCACTGAACCTAATGAATATTTCCGTGTTTCTGTAAATAGAACTAATTAATAGCCAATCATTTAACTTGGTAAATGCAACATTAAATTTGAATATGGGTCAGCCGCAGTAAAAACAGTCTCACCTTACTCAACATACATTATCTAAATATAAACACAGTTATTTGAACAGGCAATATGAGATGTAGAACAGCCTGCAGCAACAACAACTGTGTAATGGCACAGTCTGACTTACAGACAACATCCTTCACATACTTAACAAGAATTCGTTACTGCAATATAACACAGTCATCTTGACAGATACCTGGAGCAGTCTATTAATCTATACACTATAGCAAATAAAACCACAATTTCTTTACTAATATCAAGTTTACAAAGTTGTAGACTTTAAGAAACATCAGACCTGTAAATGTCTATGTCCATCTATAAGCATTTGTAGAAAGATTCACTAACTTGTAATGCCAGGTGGATAAATTCATTTCTAAATTATGTCTTTGACTTATACAGCAGCATCAGAATCTGAAACCTAGGATTTCCATAAGCTTATTTCCTACTTAAATATATACTTGTTATTTCAGAGTTACTGACAAATTGCACCTCCTCAAATTAACAACTCGATATCCCACTGTGAATGCATCTTTGCTTCCATAAGCAAACAAAAATTGATTAGAAACATAGGCTATATTGCTATACACAGTATTTGAATAATGCCTGTATTTACTTTCCAGTGTATTACCTCATTCATAGACTGCCGAAAACCAGCAGAAACTTAATTGTCTTGTTCCTTGAGGCCACAGCCCTATGAGAATATTAGGTTGAGCCATTATTAAAATGGATTCTAAATATATGCCTCTGTATGGTAACAGCATATACAGATTTTTTTTTCTGGGTAGTCTGGTAAGAGAAGGGTGTAGAAGTTAGAGCTAGCTACAAAAGCCTAATGTGAAAAAGGTAATAAAAAAAAGTCATACAAACAGCCTTTAATTACTTCTTCATGGATTCAGAACTTCTCATTTCAATTCTTCCTAAGATTTTCCTCAGTCTCAGAACTGAGCATTGACACTTAAATGGATCTAGTGAAGAAAGTAAACAAATGGGATACTAAAGAGACAAAATTCACTTCTTATAGCAAGGGAACCTGCCCTACTTACCAGAAGGTAGTTATTCCTATGCAGTTACTTAAATATCAAGTATGTAATACAGCCAGAAACCCACCCCTGCCCCCCCAAAAATCACTGTAACATCAAAAAGTAAGTATGCCTGTCCACAAAGTTAACCACATAAAAGAATACAGTCCTCCACTACCTGTTTTTAACTTGTGAATTTGAGGAAATGGTGAAGAAAAGCAAGAAAATATCAGTTTCATTATATTCAGCATACTGTGTGGTAGCTACCTCCTCTCAACTTTCGCAGAGGGATGTCTAAACAGTCCTGACCCGTGCTAATCAAGTTTCTGGGGCTTTGCCTCATGTATATCCACATGACTAGTCTACTCTCTGCTGTTCTAATGGACACAGCAGCAGATAACTTCTCATCAGACCACTCCTTCACCATCCTCTAGTCAAGATAAGGCATAACACATCACTATTAGCATCATTTTTTCTTGCCAGAAGCCAGAAAAAAACAAAAGTAAACAACAACTTGTCCTATTCCTTGAATTTCTTTACAAAGCAAATTTTTCCTATTACAAACAACTGCCCAGAAGTTTCACAGCCGGATGAAAAACAACAGTTCCCTTATCACCATATTAACAATTTGAACATCTTCCCTAGAAGGAGCGACAGACTGGAACCACTTTCCAGCATTGCTCGGGTACTAGGGCTGGAGTGATTCCCTGCCCATCACAGGCTGGCAAAGAGCTGCATGTAAAGGAAATGGAAAAGATTCCAAAAGTAATTTGAAAGGATTTTTATTACAATTTTGTTGAAATTTTACAATGTTGCATTTTGATAAATCTACTGAGAAGCCTCCTTCGGAAGATCTGAAGTAGCATTCATTAATTAGACATAATTCCTTACTGGGTTTGAGAGCCTTTGAATCCTTTGTATGACTTACTACCATTCCGTATTATGCCTTTAATTCATTTACATATCACAAAATGTGAGGATCTCCTTTGTGAGTGCATAGCAGGCACTAGATGGCTTCAGTTCTTTGGTTTAATGACAAGAGTTATTCCAAGTTGAAGATCACAGGGGTACAAAGACACTGACTTTCATGTTCTAGACTACTGCAATGAAGACTAATGTTATTTAATGAACATTTTGCAGTGAGGTTTACAAACAGCCTTGATGGATAATGCACTCACTCTGGAGAGTCACATCTTGCTTTCTAACATAAAGACATACAGACGTATATTTATATATATGCATATACAATTATATATATATATGTATATATATATACACATATACATAAATAAATACATACACTCTCCACATTTGAGCAAGTGTTTGGGGATTCTTCTTCCCCTGTCATGTTCCAGTTCAATTTTCTATCCTCACAGTTGTCACTACTGCTGTCCCTCTTTCCCCTCCTTTCTAGCCAACAAAAGATAAAAACTCCAGCAAAATTTAGCTTGAACCTGAGCTTGGACTCGTTTTTGCACTTTGTTGCATCCATACACACATGCTGAATCATCCTTTTCTGTGAAGGACAGAAGGATATATGTTCCATAAGCAAGAATAAGATGGGACATATGGAAAACAGGTAATTTCTAAGGGCTTGTTGTTTTAACCTGTAATTGTCTAGCATAACAGCATAACATGCTCATTTAAGTACTTGGTAACAACTGCAGAAGAAGAAACATTGTCAACTCAAGCATCCCACTCAATCTATCACCTTTGAGGTTACAGAATGAAACCTCAGAGTAAAAAGATAAGCACTTGGAGGTGGCCACACCTTAAATAAGGATAATTTTTTTTTAGACGATTAAAAACTACCATTGGTTATCTGTCCTAAGCTTTTGGTCAGAGGTAAGCACATCAGTATCAGACCACTACACAACAGCATACAAGACTGCAAATTCACTGCAAATGGATTTGCCCCAAACTACCTTGAAATGGGGCAACCAAAACATGTTTGCTCAGTTAAACTGGCAGACAGGTACTCGGTAGACGTGACCAAACTAATGAAGTCTGATCAAGATTAGATCAGGCTTAATATGACAGAATTCAATGTTTAAGTGTAATACTTAAAATCAGAAGCAAAAAGCACCCCACCATATCTAGACAGAAGACATGCTGGGTTTTTTTCTCTTTTTTTTTTTTAATAAGCTGAACCTACAAAACATTCCAGAGTAGAAAAGATATATATTTTACCATTTTCTAATGAATTATTCTTATGTTAAGTAAACTTAATAATATTAATCCTTTTTGAGGCATTTATTTTGTTTCAACTGGTTTATATCCTTATGAGATCAAATAAAACAGTGCCAGAAGAGTTGAATTCTGGGGAAAGAGTCAATTAAATTCATGAGACTACTTGAAGATATAAGCAAATTCACATTCTTAAAGTTGACCAAGTCCAAGATAGCATTTTCATGGAAAGAACATGTAAAATGCAACAGACATCCTCATAGATTTGTGAAACAAAACAAAACAAAAATCAAACCCCCAAAAAACAAAGCTGAGTAGAAGTCTACCCATATCAGACATTGCCAAAAAGGCCACAGAGATGCTGTATAAGAGAACTGGGCAGATTTACATGATATACAAGAACTGCTCATGTACTCCCTTCCCACTTTAATTGCCCAGATTTAGGAAGCACCCTTTTGTCTCTGCTACCAGTTAGTTCCCTTATTTCCTTGACATCATTATAGAGAACAATTCATGCTTGCCTATACCAGAGGAAAATAGTAACTCTCTTCAAGATTAATGTTAGAAACAATTCTTGACCAGCTGTCGGTGAGTGCTATTGAAGTCTCTCATAAAACGTTTGCAGACTTTGACATTGCTCTTAAAATAACAAAAAGTACATATGAACAAACCTAAGCTTAAATAGGGCAGACCAAACCAAACACTTAGACATAGCAAATTCTAATAAACCTACTGCATACAAACTGCCACTCAATACATTGACCCAGCTTAGTCTATTCATGAGTCTTCTAAACTGAAGTGGCACTGCCACCTTAAGACAAAAAGCTAGCATTACAGTTTTCAATATATCGTAAAAAAAATAAAAAAACCTAACTTCACTGAATTTTTTTAAAAATGATATTAATGTAAGAAAAGTTAAAAAATAAAACAGTGCAAGAAATGCACTGCTTTAAGTAATTTTATCATGTTATTACTATTTTTCTCAAGTAGCAGTTTAGTTAAGCAATTTAGCTTAGGTTGAGCGTTTTAACATTTGGTAAAAGGCATTATGGTGAATCAAGTGCAAAAACTCCACTGCTTTTCTAACTCTTAACTTACAGAAACTGATAATACCTTTAGTATCTTTCCATAGTTATTGTGAGATTTACATATGGAAGGACTTTTAAATACATCAAAAATTTTACTGGTTGACAGCACAGTTAGGATATTAATTGAGGTAAAAGTCTTATCAACCTAGCACAAACTGAACAATTTAAAGGATACAAGTCATCCTCTCATTTATCCACAAGTGGATTCCACCACTGTGTTGATATGCACACCAAAAAATTCTTTAACCTCAGATAAGATATGAATTAAGATTTTTAAAACCTATTTCTACATTATTATACTGGAAAGAGCAACCTCACCTTTAGTAGAATATGCTTCAGCAATCATCCGTAGCCTATATGGGGGTACTGCAGCTAGCTGCAAGTCATCAACTCCAACTCTGGCATATGTGTTCAGAGCTTCTTTGTAATCACCTTCCACATAGTTTAATTTGGCCATAATTAGATTAGCTTCTTGAAGGAATTCTGGCTAGAAGGAAGAGAAATAAGAAAGGGTTTTTTACCTGATAAATCATACCTAATTCCTTCTGGTAATTATTTTTCGTCTGTTTTCTGCATATATTCACTGTAGAAATACTCAGGGTATTTCTTGTAACAGAGAAAGAAGCTAACAAAATTCTGTTTTCATGTAATATTTGGGAAGCTTGCGAGAGGTGATGAGTACACAGAATCCACCAAGCTACTGAAAATCATTACCAGTCATGTTATATATTCACATATTTATTTACACATGCACCTGGAATACCTCTCCAAGTCAGAATCCAGCTTTGCCAGGTAACAAAACTATGTAAAGTCAGTCTATCATTACAATCCTTCCAATGGTTTTTTTATAGCACCACAAGCACAGCTGAAAATCACATAGCATCAAAACTTAATGACATATGTTCTACAGTATATATTTTCCACACAATTTCAAAGTATCAGGGCAGAAGAAATGTCTTGGAAAAAGGACTCATTGAAGAATGAAGAAAGAAAAGTAAGATAAATTAATACTCCCACAAATCATAGGTAATAAAACATTACAGATGACCGTAAAACAAGGTCCTTTTGAGCTCTCAGAAGATGGACATAGAGTATAGAAAAGATAAGGTGATGTAGTAGCTACAAAAACAGTTAAATAAAAGAAGGGCCAAAATGGTTAAGAACATCAAAAGGTTATGACAGAAAATGCTCTCAAGTATTAACCTCACTTTCTACACCTGCAAACATAACAGAATCCTTCTGAATACTTAACACTATTAAAAATTATAGGTGTGCAGATGTGGTACATGGTTTAGTGGGGAGCATGGCAGTGTTAGGTTAACAGTTGGACTTGATCTCAGAGGTCTTTTCCGATTATAGCGATTCTGTAACTCTCTGATTCTGTTAAAAAAATTTAGGAAGTATTCTGCATTTTTTTAACACTCCTATGTAATGCACTACAGAGAACAATATAATTATGTACTCCAAGAAAAACTTTCACAAAACAGGCTTTAAGTACTTCACTAAAGCATGCCAGAAGTCAATGACAATTTTCTTATTCTCCTAATGAAAGAAGGTAAGAGAAATTTATCTGAATAAAAATCCAGGAAGAAACAGCCACGAAGCAGCATAGTACTGATGATGTTTTGGGAATAGTAATGGTAACACAACACCACATAAGCACTTTCCACATTTTTCTCCATGATCAGCAGAGTACCCCTGTCAATCTCACCTTTTCTAATCCTTGCTCAGGCTGACTTACATACCTTTAGGTTTCCCCTATCAAGTGCTGCTGTGAGATGTTTCCTGACTTCAGTCAGCTTTGGGCGGGGCCCCCGTGGACTACTACTCTGTTTAAGGACATTTTCCTTCAGAAATTGTTCTAGTTTGGACTCCCCAAGAAGAAGTTCTGCCATGTCATCTGTAAATAAAACAAAACACGTTAAATATTAGAAATCATTTTATTTCACTAACATTTCAGCAGAGGCAGCCATTGCATGAATTTTAAACACAAACTAAGCAAAACACACAGTGTCAAGTATTGAAATTCAGTGGAAGTCACCCAGTACCATGTTTGACTTTTCAATTTATCTTCTACCTGCCTGACTCATTGCAGAATCAAGTGTCCTTTGTTCTAAGCTATAATGAATCAGAAGACTAACCTGAAGTCAGTAATTTCCCCTTCCTCCTTATAAAGCAACGGTTGATTCAAAAGCTTTATATAGCTTTCTGAATGTGACAAGATACACTCCCAACATTCATTTCAAAAAAAAAATGGCCTGTGTTTCACAAAATGCCTAGTGTAGTTTCAAATATGAATACTGATACTCATTTATGCAACCAGTTTTAAGTTACATGCTCCTCATGATGTCTTCAAGAATGGAGATACCACTCAGACTTTGTTAAGGCTCCAGCCATCCCAAGTCTTCTGTGTGAAAGTCTGTTTTTCATCATCCTTTCCATTTCTTAGGAGGCTTACCACCGCTTCTCAAATATGAAGGAAGAATGTAACACCAGATTGGCCAGCAAAGCTTTAATTAGGACATTTGCTGAACGTCAAGAAACTGGCCATCCTCTACCCTGCCCTTACACAGAACAACTAAACTTATTTTACTGAAATGTGCTGAGTAGTTGTTCCTCTAGTGAGAGCTGTAGAAGTCATCACCTCACTATTCTGGCATTTGCATGTCTTGCAAACAGTAGCTGAATAACTCAAATTTGAACCAACAATAAATAAAACATTTTTAAAAGGGTAAAAGCAAAAAAAGCTAGCAATCAGAAGTGCTCACCACCCTGTAACCTTTAGCACTGTCCCAAGTGGTTATGGGAAGGAACAAGACCAGGATATACAGGAGTCAGTGTTACTGCAGAGCAAAAGCTTTCCCTCAAGAAGTATAAATGCATCAGCATTACCTCACCTTTTAAACACAGTAGATTTCAGTCCTGTGTCATTTGGACTAGTATACAACTCATGCACAATTCCGTTACACGGTAAGCTGTAAGAACAGTGCTGTTCTGTAATATATTCTATCAAGTAGGAAGTTAAAAACTTAGAAAGTTTTTTTTTCTTTAAAACCTTCAGCTAACTGCTGATTCTTAAACCGCAATTTCTTAGAGATAGCTTAAGAGACCAGACAAAAGCACCAAGGGAGTGCTTATTTCCCATTTATGTTCTTTATTTTGGTGTTCTGGGAAAGATATCCATAGTAATCTGGACATTTATTTGTTCTCAACTATTTTATTTATTTTATTTTATTTAATTTCCAGGCAAGGTAGCTTCACAATGAAGACAATGTCTGTTAGATTTCATGTGTGTCTCAACAATGAAGATGGTATTTGGAATAGTTACTCCCAGTCACTCATGTTTTACTGTTTAAATACTACTGCAGAAGGGAAAGATCTCAGCATCCAGATGAAGACAAGCCACACCACAGATGCGGCCTGGTTACCAGTCTGTTTCATTCCTTTGCCCACAGAAGTTTCTCCTGATACTTCAGCTATACTCATCTCTAGATCAGACAATATCAAATAATGTCACATGTCACTTTCTATATTCACCTTCCTTTAAGAGCACCTTTATGACTCTTCACACATGGGGGTTTTTTTGCCTGAACTGTGTATCTTATGTTCCATCTATCCTCCCAACAATGCACTCTGGATACAGCTTTTATACATGCTAGCCAAAAATGTTCATTCAGTGAAAGATAAGAAAAACAACTATCTCTCTGGTGAACTTCAGAAACATTTGAAAAAACAATGACATCTTTCAAATACATATCAAAAGCACACAATTCCCATTTAAAAAAATATATTACTATCAATAATATAGCTAATGTATAATAATGAAATCTTATTAATCACTAACTGCGAACCAAAACATGTTTTTATTTACCTACAAAATGCTCATATAGCGAAATGACAGTTTAACCTGCATCACTAAGTCCATCACATAACTCGCACATCCCTTAAAAAAAGTTCATCAGTGTATGGTGATTAAAAAAAAGAGTGAGCCTTGAAAATAATACTTGAGGTCAGCACAGTAATGTCCTCCTGGGAGAAGAATAATGAGAATTAATTTTGCTAATTGTATTTTTAAAGCTGACCAGTGCCTGAAAAACAGGTGAAAATGTCAAACATATTATTTTAAGTTTTAAGGGATGTATAGATCCTCCTTGATCTGTACTCATCAAAATCAAAGTATTTCATTTAACCAGCAATATTCATCGTTCATTTTAAAGAAGGTTGAAGACATAAATATCAAACACAGAGTGCCATCAGAATTCCTTGTAAAACCAGTGCCTTAGGTTCAGGAGCTGAAACATTAAGGCTTTTTGCAATGAAGAGTGAGGTCTATCACTGACATTCTTCAACACTTCAGATAGAAGAATTTCAAACACACCAAGGAAGAAAGTATCGTACATGCCTTCACTCTCACATCTTTAAGTAGGTTGTGGAGAGGCAAGTAAAAAAACACAGCTAGGCTGTGCACCGGCTGCCAGATGTTTTGTTTACATAAACTCCAAAATTGTCATGGAAGCAGGAGAAACTATTAGTTTGCATAGTTATAATACATTAGCCGGTATCTTGAAAAACAGGTTAGACACTATCAAAAATGAAAATAAACTTGCACTGTTAGGTGTGAAAATGCATTCCCTGAGGCATGAGGATTCTTAAAATGATGGGCTGAAACCATTCCTATTACTCAAAGGGAAAATAATCATTTTGCTTGTAACCAAAGAACAGCACTAGAGACCTTATTGTGGCCTTCCAGTATCTGAAAGGGGCCTAGAAGAGGGCTGGGGAGGAACTTTTTAGGATGTCAGGGAGCAATAGGACCTGGGGGAATGGATATAAGCTTTAGGAGGGTAGATTTAGGTTGGATGTTAGGAGGAAGTTCTTCACCATGAGGGTGGTGAGACAGTGGAACAGGTTACCCAGAGAGGTGGTGGAAGCCCCGACAATTCTATGATACAATCAAGAGCAAAGCCTTAAGTTCATGCTGGAACCTTAAGATGAGAATCACAGAATGGGCCAAGTTGGAAGGGACCCACAGAGATCATCAAGTCCAACTCCTATCTATGCACAGAACAACCTCCAAGTCACACCATGTGTCTAAGAGCATTGTCCAGATGCTTCTTGAATTCAGTGAGAGTTGGTGCCATGACTGCATCCCTCAGGAGCCTGTTCCAGTGCTCCACCACTGTCTGGGTGAAAAACTTTTTCCTAATAACCTGAACCTCCCCTGGCACAGCTTCATGCCATTGGCCTGGGCCCTGTCGCTGGTCACCAGAGAGAATAGATCAGCACCTGCCTCTCCTTCATCTCTGGTGAGGAAGTTATAAACTGCAATGAGGTCATACCTCAGCCTCCTCTTCTCCAGGCTGAACAGACCAAGTGACTTCAGCTGTTCCTCATATGGCTTCCCCTTCAGGTCCTTCACCATCTTCATGGCCCTCCTCTGGATGCTCTTTAACAACCTGATATCCTTCTAGTACTG
This sequence comes from Bucco capensis, assembly GCA_013396975.1. Lineage (NCBI taxonomy): Eukaryota > Metazoa > Chordata > Aves > Piciformes > Bucconidae > Bucco > Bucco capensis. The sequence continues at coordinate 59,704 of VWZO01005905.1, read as the reverse complement.
AGTTGTGCAAAACTGCACACAATACTCAAGATGCAGCCACACCAGCACTAAGTAAAGTGGGACTACCACCTCTCTTGATTGGCTAGTAACAGAGTGCTTGATGACCCCAGGACCCAGTTGGCCCTCCTGGGTCAAAAAGAAGTCTATAGAACCCAGATATTTTGTTCCCATCATTGATGCAAGTTAGTGAAGCTAATGACCCATCCACAAGCTAGGGACAGTCATGGTGCAGCACTATATATTACACATGCTTTCCTTCAGAAGACAGACGGAAGGGAAGAAAACAAGAGACACAACTTACAGATCAGATTAATCATCAAAACAGAAGTTGTTCTTCCAGTTCACCCATATACAGCCCAACTTACCCTTCCCCTGTACCATTGCTTTATATCACGGGACACAGTACTATCAGAGAAACAGTTATTGTCAGACTGGGTTTCATCACAGAAGTACTGCACTTGCTCAGCTGCTGGTCACTAACACTGGAAGACAACAGGTCCCAGAACGCAAACCATAAAAGTTACTGCAAACATGTTTTTTCTTATTTACTGAGTCACTCATCTGCTAAGTCAGATGGTCAGCATCAGCCATAGGCAACAAATTTTTAAATGAAATTATGACTGAGGATGCTTTACTAACAAGGTTTTGGCTTGAGGCATGTCATTCTGGGCCAGCAAGATTGAGCCTCATTGGTGCTTGTAGCAAAATTCCAATTCCATGGACATTTCTGAAAGAAACCATTCATGAAACCAGAGAACTAAGAGAGTTTTTAATCAGTATTAGCTATCCCTTAAGACATCCTGAAATAATCCAAGTAATACTTGAGAAGCAACTGCTTTGCTTCTTCTTCCAGCACAGTGTGAGCAATTTAGATTATATTCTTCTATGAAACACTTTTATAAAGTCAGAATTAAACTGTGTAAGGTTTCTAGATACTCTGAAGTCTAGCATTCTTTCAGCCAGTCTAAATAGATGTATCAGAAGAAAAACAGTTAGTGAACAGTTTCAGTACCATGAAAACCACTTTTCCACTTCCAGAAAACGCAGATAGTTTTGGATCAATGTAAGATTCTTGATCAAAGGGAAGACTCCCTCTTATTCATCCAGTCATCTGCTGAAGAGTTCATCAGCAATAATTACTTAGTAGAGTTAGGGGATACTTGATGACTTACATCACAACTGCATTGAAAAATCATTTCCTAACAGTGGAATCACAGCCCAGCTTGCCCATTTGTTTCACCAAACATGGCAGCATCACTGAAATAATCCACCTGCTAACAGGAAGTCCTCTGCCTATAAGCAAAGACAAGTGTGAGCACCTTGGAACTGCAAGACCAACTGAAGGATGCTTTAGGTAAAATATCAATTTCTGTTATCACTGAAAGCAAAAGTAAAAATCCCATACTACTTCTACACATGCAAGTTTTCTTTTACCTTATAGAAAGCTTAGACATAGTCAGATAAAATGTCCTGAGAAGAACCTTGTGCAGACATGATTATCCCTCTTTTCAGTATGGATCAACCCTAATCATCTTCAAAAGGAGAATAAAGGTTGACATAAATACAGAGTGTGGGGTAAAATCACACATGATGATGTGTCTATGTAAAATAGTATCTAAAAATATCCTAATGATAGCTGCTTTGCTACTTGATTTTTAACATCTGCTTTTTGAAGCAAAATTGTTACCCCACTATAAGGATTCAAAGCACTTACTTTCAGAAAAAACAGAGAATTAAACCAGAAGGTTAATCATTTATCCTGGGTTAAGAATGATGACAAATACTTACTACTATTAGCTTAATACCACAGATTCATCAACTCATTATGGTTGGAAAACACCTCTATGATCAAGTCCAACCATCCACCTAATAACACCATGCTCACTAAATCATGTCCCCAAGCACCATATCTACATGGTTTTTGAACTCTTCAGGGATGGTGATTTCACCACCTCCCTGGGCAGCCTGTTCCAGTGCCTGATAACCCTCTCAGTGAAGAAATTCTTAATATTCAACCTGAACCTTCCCTGGTGCAACTTGAAGCAATTTCCTCTTACCTGGGAGAAGAGACCGAGTCCCACTTCACTACAATCTCCTTTCAGGTAGTTGTGGAGAGTAAGAAAGTCCCCCCAGGACTCCTCTCTAGACTAAACAACCCCAGTTCCCTCATCTGCTCCTCATAACACTCCTTCTCTAGACCATTCCCTTCTTTAGACTTGCTCCAGCATCTCAATGTCCTTCCTGTAGTGAGGAACTCAAAACTGAACACAATACTCAAGGTGAAGCCTCACCAGTGCTGAGTACAGGGGGACAGTCACCTCCCTAGTTCTGCTGGCCAAACTATTTCTGATACAAGCCAGGACGCTGTTGGCCTTCTTGGCCACCTGGGCACACTAGTGGCTCATGTTCAGCCAGCTGTTGACCAAAAACCCCAGGTCCTTTTCTGCCCAGCAGCTTTCCAGTCATTCTGCTCCAAGTCTGTAGCATTGCATGGGGTTATTATGGCCAAAGTGCAGACCTCAGCACTTGGCCTTGTTGAACCTCAGCCCACTGACCTCAGCCCATCGATCCAGTCTGTCTAGATCCTTCTGTAGAGTCTTCCCAGCCTATGGTCCATCTTGACTCATCCACTGAATCACATGCTTAAACAGAAAAATATCAGGTTTTTGATGACTGCTACCATACCACAGCCTCTAGACATTTGATGAAGAACTCAGGGGGTTCTGGCTTCAGCAAGCTCTGAGGACAGACAGGGGCTCTGTCTCTTAACTGCAGAATCCCTCTCCCAGAGATGACTTTAAAAGTTCATTCAACTCCAGAGTACACCAAAATACGTCCACAGTGAATGGTCCAGTGCTCTCAACAGAACTGCTGAACCTGCTCCTTGTTGTTCTGGGGTGTACCAAATGGCTGCTTCATTGAAGTATTATTTTTCCTGTGGTGGTTTGATAGTCTTGGATAAAATACTAAGCAAAACACTAAAGGTTACCTAGGCCCACAACTACTATCTATGTGTTTTTTCTCAATTGTTCCTAATATTAATGTAACTAATAATTACTGATTTCAGTTTTATTTTTAACATCACAAGGAAATACTCAAAAGGTACAATGCAAACACGCCTCTCACAAACAACATAGTTGCTATCACCTCTACCGCAACAACTATCAACAACCCTTGTCCTCCTATCAAGGCTCTATGCACAACATGCTCCTCTGCAATGAAACATCCATGTCATTCATACTGCTGTGGTACACTGGCAAGAATACCCATCATCCTGTGCTAACAAAGATAGTTACACATAGTGAAGCCTCAATAGCACAACATCTAGAGCAAGGAAGAGTATGGGGGAAAGCAGTGTTTTCTTCCTTATATGCCAAATGGCATAGATTAAAGTAGTAATTTTAGTATTTTGTTTCATTCTCTTCTGAATTACAAAGCTGCAAAAAAAAAAAAAAAGGTGCAGAATTGGGATAAAATCTCCTACCACTGAGATTTAAGCAAAGGGACTCAACTTGAGCCTCAAACCCTGAGGATCTGAATTTGAATAGGAAGTATTTAGGAACAGAAGCTATAGAGCAAACTAGCTACAGAATCTGAGGTGACTGGCCAAACAAACTTTAATCTTTCCTTGTAAGCAAGCAGATAACAAATGTAGAAGCACATTGTATCTCTTCACCCACTCTCCATCAAAACATTCAGTATTTCAGGTAACATATTTCAGATTCTTAAAAAGCATGATTGTCTGAATGCACTGAAGTTGAAAGATAATGATTACCTTTAGCTCCAAATGAAGATATTGCATGAGGTGAGATCCACTAGATGAAGCATGGAGTTGTAAGAACAGAAGGTGCTGCTGCCTTACCTGTGTTATACTGGAAATAAGCTCAAGTCTTAACTCAAGACTTAAAACAAAAAAATGATTTTGATTAAAAAAGCAGATGAGAAAAGAGTCAAGGGGTAAAAAGGACAAGAATGAGATTTCCAGTATCCCAATGGGACCATAAGTTGATGTGCAGGATTCCAGCAAGTTGAGACTTGCCTTATAATCTCTGTTCTGGTGCTTTAAATCTTTAAATCCTTTAAAAATAAAACTGAGGAATTTTTATTCAGGAGTGGGATGCAGCAAGAAGGATCCCAAAGGGGTCAACTGTTCCATATAGTACCTAGACAAAAATTCCAGAGTAAAGTTTCTGTAAAAATAGGTGAAAAAGAGAAAAAACTTAGAGCATCCCACAGAACATTTATTAAGAAGGCCAGTTTGAAATGGAGCTTTTTTCCAGAGGAGGAGCTGTAAATCCTGAATTCAAAGATGATTTCATATTCATCTTAAAAAGAAAAATATTTGCTTTGTTCATGATGCATATAACAGTCATTAAGAGCATTGGCTGTACTTGGACAGAAATATTAGCAGAAGTCTCAAAGTACTCATTCCAGTAACTCTGACCAGAAGTTACTTAAACTAAAGTAAGTGCTAATACTAATAGTAGATTTAGATAAGATTTACACTAAAGAAAACAAAACCAACATATGGTATGTTTGGTTTGTGTGTGATAGGGTTTTAATAGTAGGGGAGAGGGCCACAGGGTGGCTCTTGTTTGAAGCTTCTAGAAGCTCCCTCTAAGTTGGACCCACATCTGGCCAAGGCTGAACCAATCAGCTCCTCTGCAATAAGGTATTAAAGAGGGGAAAAAACCTGCTGGGCAACTTCTTTTGTTTTGGACAGGAGGGAGACGTGAGAGAAACAACTATGTGGACACCAAGGTCAGGAAGGAAGCAGGGAGGTGCACCAGAGCAGAGACTCCCATGCAGCCTGTGGTGAGACAGCAGGCTGAGTTCCTTCTGCCTGTGGAGGTTGATGGCGGAGCAGGTATCTGCCTGCAGCCCATGGAGGATGCCACAACAGAACTAGTGACTGTGCCTGAAGAAGGCCATGACTCTGAGAGAAGTCTGCACACTGGAGCAGTTTGTGAGGATCTGCAGCCTGTGGGAAGGACTTACATTGGAGACATTCGTGGGAAACAATCTCCAGTGGGAAGGACCCCGTGTTGGTGGAGGTAAGGACTGCGAGGAGTCCTCCTCAAGGAGGAAGGAGCAGCAGTGACAACATGAAACAAACTGAATGTAACTCCCATTCCCTGCCCCCCTGCACCACTGGGTTGGGGGGAGGTATGAAATCAGCAGTAAAGCAGAGTCCTGGAAAAGGGAGGGGTGGGGAGATATTTTTAAGATCTGGCTGTATTTCTCATTATTTTACCCTGATTCGATTGGTAAATTGGTGGTAGTTTTATTGTTTAAATTAAATTTGGTGGTTCCCCCAAGTCGAGTCTGTGTTTTGCCCATGACCATAACTGGTGAGTGAGCAGGCAAGGTGCATGGTGCTTTGTTGCCTGCTGGGTGGGCATGTAGATGTCATTTATAATTCCATCATCGACTACTAAGTAGCAAGAATTCACAGCATCACAGGATGACTGAGATTAGAAGGGACCTCTGGAGATACATAGTCGAACACCCCTGCTCCAAGCAAGATCAGCTAGAGCAGGTTGCCCAGGATCTTGTCCAGTCAGGTCTCTGGAGACAGCAGAAGAGTAGCTAGAGAACATGTGCAGACCAACATGCACTACTGGCAGAAAGGCTGCAAACTGATGCAGATGATATACATGTAAAACAGAAGCAGAAAATAGAGAGTCTGCTGCTCAAAGAAACTTAATTCTACTTACTAACATCTTTAATTATACACAGTCGTTCACTCCTCTGCCTCTTAAGTACACAGAGAGCATGGCACCCTTTTACTGTGCAGATAGGCAGTATCTAGGCAAATTTTCCTGCTTGACAGCCAAAACTCCTTTGAAGAAAAATGTTATAGGTTTATCAGACTATTTATGCATTAGCAAATTTACTTCCAAATTATCACTACTGTAGAAATTTATTTTATGATGGTACATATTAAGAAGAATTGAAAACTGTAACAATCGTTTCCAATTATATTATTTTTATGTCTTTTTTTTTGTTTGTTTCGTGGTTTTTTTGGTTGGTTTGTTTGTTTGTTTAATATTCAAGCTTCCAAATTTTGTGAAATGTTAAGACCATCAGAACAGTAAATAATCTAGCCGGGCCAGCCACCATGTATCATCTATATTAATGATAACTTTATGTTTGAATTAAACTCGGCCCATTCAGTCAAATGCAATGTAAAACCAAACAATAAGAATGGGAAGCACAAAGTGTAGGGTATCAGACCACCATCATCTTTGGGTGTTTAACTGGAAACAGTTCAAGAAACCACACTGAAGGAGAATGATCAAAATTCAGCTTCTTTCTATTTATGTTTGATTTAGGCTACAAAGAAGATCAAACAGTGACTTGGAGAACAGGAAAAGCACACACTGTGATAGCTAGGAATTCTTTTCAATCTTGTTTCTTGTCATGATTTTTTTCTCACAGGACAAACCAGTTTTTCCGTCACTGCTAACAACAACAAAAAAGATTAGAGACTATTTAGAAGGCAGGCAAATCTAAACCATGTCATGGGGACAGTAGCTCTTGCCCATGCTCTACCAAACAGCTACATTGCAGCAGAGTGCAAATTTTACAGATGATGATAATGGAATCCAACTTTTATTCTCCCAAGAAGGTAATGAAAATGGTTGACAAAATAGAAGAAATAAGAAATTGAAGAAATCCTCACTCTGTCCAACTTCTTATACATCAGGAACACTTCCTTACTCCTAAACTTCACCATCTAGAGATTCTGGTTAGTATCTTCACTCTCAGTATTAATCATTGATTAATTGTCAGGTAAGAAGAGGGACATTTTTCATATATGGGATGATTCAAAACTCAGACGAGACTCTGTTGCCCAGAAGAGGAGATCTAGCAGTTCTCTACCATTTCCAAAAGCCAGACACTCACAAAATCCAGCCTTTTCTTGTCCTCTTCTCCTTTTCTCCTCACTAGCTCCAACTGGGAAATCTCAAATAAATTCTTGAAAGGCAGTAGCCTATACCTGTCGCTCTCATAAATGATTGTCTCAGGTACATAACTACCAGTTTTAAGACAGAATGCATCTTTTAGTGTTCTAAAAGAAGGAGGTCCCCTACTTCTGCCTTTCTAAATCTGGCTCTAAAGCAATTCATTAGAGCCTTGAATTAAAGCACAGCGTTTTCTCCCCAATTAAGGGAAAGAGACTGTAATTAAATGGTAAAAAGAAAGAAATGTGGTTGGAAGCCCAGCCCCGGCAAACCTGAATTTTAAATAAAGCACACTAGAAAGATAAGCAGCAACTTGTTCATGTAATTAACTATAGAAAAAATAAAAGGAGACCCTGGAAGCTGTTGGTGTTTCCATGTCTCAGTTGCCTTTGTACAAGTTTTACGAAGATAAAACAAGTTACTGGGCCCGGGTGTGCATGCCTTCAGGATTTCTCTAGAGCCAAAGGGGATTTCCCACTCGCTTTTTGTGAAAAGAGGACAGTTTACGCCTCTTTTGGGAAGAGGCAAGGTAAGTCTACTGTGAAACCTGGCAACGCTCTCCGCCTCAGGACTCTGCATAATTACATAATAGGTGTCAGTTCCCCAAGAAGCTGTCTGCAGCAGGGCTCCAGCACCTAACAAGCTCAAGGCTGAAAAGACTACTCTTTATTCTAATGAAGGGGAAGCTCTAATTCCTATTGTCAAGGAAGTAACCAGCTTAAATGGNTAAATGATTGTCTCAGGTACATAACTACCAGTAACCAGCTTAAGTAACCAGCTGGAAGTAACCAGCTTAAATGCGGTACTTACCAGTAGAAGAGCAGCATTTGCCAAATACTGTAACACATAAGTCCTCTTTTATTTCCTCCTTTCTTTCAGTGCAGCTTAAACATTCAGAATCTACTTTCACTATCAAAGAAACAACTTGTAAGTAACTGTAGGGCAGATCCTGATCCTCTCATCTTTTCTAGACGATACAAGCATATGTTTCTAAGTCCTTCCTCTTTAAATGTTACACAGTAGAAACATCAGCAGTAGAGCAGCTAGATCAAAACTCAAGTTGTTGATTAATCATTGTTATATATGTCATCTCTAGAATACTAATATGGGTGACAAACTTAGTAGCAGAATGCTTAAGGCAAGCAGCTTTCTTCCTACTACAGTATTAGAGGTTTTACAGATTTCTTACATGATAATTCCACAGGCAGTGATCAAAATAGTAATAAAGACAGAATGAATAATTTGACAAAATATTTTATTCTGGTCTTAAGATTTATGGCTCTATCTCCAGATTTCTGTGACCTGAATGAACCAAGACCCTGATGGAAAAAGAAACAACATACACCCTATAAAGCTGTAGAAATATCTGCAAAAAGGAGATTTTAAATGACTTGACAACTACATTTAAAAAAACCCCACCAACTTCCATGTATTCTCTTCTCCTAAAGATAATGAGATTACAGTAAAGCATTTCTGTTTATGCATACACATTTTGAGTGGAATCCAACCAACCACACACAGATCACCAGTGGTGTGGGAACTTGCAGAAATTCATGCAACATTTCCTGAAGCAACAGATCAAATGACAAGCTCTGATCCTCTGATCAGAGCAGCTTACTAACAACTGCCCATATGCATTCTGCCACATACTTGCTGACACCAGAGAAATGCCCAGATGCAGCACTCTTCATCCAGAGCCTGGAGCAAGATCAGCTGCTCTCCAATGATTAAAGGTCTTGCTACCAACAAACATAACACTAAGCCACACATTCTAACTCTCTCCAATTTATCTCAACATCCTACCACTTAGCTTTTTACAAAGTTATTGTCTTCAGTCCCTCCTTATCAGATCACCAATTAAATTCTGTTCAGTGCAGAGAATCACAGAATCACAGAATGGTTTGGGTTGGAAGGGACCTCTGGAGGTCATCTAGTCCAACCCCCCTGCAGTGGGCAGGGACATCCCCAACTAAACCCCTACGGCAACCTGGTATTCCCCGGTGGTCTCCCATCCAAGTACTAACTGGGCCCAACCCTGCTTAACTTCCAAGACCAGACAAGATTGGGCTTTCTCAAGGTGGTTTTCTTAAGAAAACTGCAGATAATTTAACCATCATAATCTAATATCTGATTATTTACAAAACAGATTTGTGGAGAAGGCAAATGGCACATATTTAATGTGGTTAAGGACCTTCTGCCCCCTTCTTCATTACCATGCAAATCAAACTCAAAGGGAAGTTGTATCACTGATCCTGAGTTTATGCTAATGAACTTAGCATAAAGTTTCCCTACAGAAAAGTTAATACTAACCTTTAAATCTTGAAGTTAGGTTAAAGGAACCTAGGACAGCAATAATACAGACATATAGCAGTATACATACACTAAGTCAGGCTACCATTTCTTCTTATAACTTCTAAACAAAGCAACAGAGCACAAACAACATTAATATGAGGTGTCTAATTTCTAAAATAATTACATTCATAATATATGGAAGTATTCTTACAAATGTAAGCAGCTATCAGCTCTAAGTACCCCAAAGTACCTAGTTCATCCACTCAGAGCAGTTACGTGCTTCCTCACACTGGAAAAACAAAGTTCCCTTTGCCCTTGCCCTTCACTGGCTGCTGTCACTGCTCATCTTCCACCAGCTGTTACACTCTTCAGACCTCTGGGGAAGCAAATCTGCTCAGTAAGCCAGCAGAAACTAAACCCAGAAAGAGGAACACAGAATTTTCTGCTGGCCCAGCACAGTAAGTTCCACCCCTGGTGTTCAACAGCACAAGGTAGATGCCAGGAACATGTAACCAGGAGAAACCACATAAAAGAGCAGCTTGAGTACAGGTAGGAAGAGCAAGCTAGAAGCAATAGCAGTGAGGTGTAAGACCAGCTTGGTTACATGTGAAATCATGCTGACTATGCTAGCATTTACTCTTCCACATGACAAGTCAGTTGGAACACAAACAGCAGATCTACATCATCACTTAAACTGTTGTAACACCCCTGGCTATCTGAAGAAACTAAGCTGTCTATCAAAAAATAAGACAACACATCTTAGTACTGTCACCATCTTCAGTCTTCATTCAGAAAAACTCTTGTCCTCATTATGCTGGTTCTGTAACTATGATAGCGAACACAATAGAAGGAAAACAAAAAAAAAGACAACAAATGAAGACAAAACTTAATTTCCACTTTTGTGGAAATGCAAAAAGACATGTATCATAGTCTGCAAACTTTTCTGGTAAAAATGTACATCTTTTCAGAAAACTTTGCATATGTAAACTGCATTATAAGCTCTATGTATAAAAATCCAAACAAATTTGATAAACACCTTCTAAGTAGGGCATGAGTCCTAAGAGGTTTAGAAATCCCTGGTTTACTCTGAGGATAAGCTTTAACCATACAGATGAGGTCTTGTATTTCATAAAGGAAGAAAAATGCATGAAAATTGACAAGATGTGTCTATGTATGTGCTTCTCATATCCAGATGAAAAAACAGCACAGAAAGTGACAAACAAGAGAGATACGTAAAATACTTCCTGATCCTTTGGTTTTGCTACTCTATTCCTAACTCCCCTCTGCTAACTTATGTTGCAAGGCCAAATGTAAGGAAAGATATAACAAACTACGGAAACAAAGTATTGAGGGGAAAGGTAGTCAGGAAAAAGATCACACAAAAATAACAACAGAGAGAAATGGGATAGTAACGATAGTAAGAAATCCACTTGTTAAGAAAGCTATGTGTTATAAGGCTGGTGTATTTCCATCAGCAAACTTGATACCTGTAGGTAATGTTCTATTTTCATAGCAATGTCACAATGCTGTTGGTAGCATAAAGATAGGCGAACTTCCAGGGTGTGTATTCTCTCCCCACAGTAGTATTTCACACTGGCTAAGGTTTCTACAGAACTACATCATTCTACCTCGGTTGAACTATAAATATTCGCCTCCTCAGTGCTTTTCCAGACAGAGCCAAACATCTCACTGAACTTGAGCAAGGTCAAGTTCTGATGCAGCAACAATGAATGGCCGGAAACACCCAGAGAATCAAGGAACCTTTATTTTACCCATTCTGATTGCCACTGAACTGACCTAAGGTTTCCTCATTGTTTCCAAATGAAACATTAGAGCACTGACGTCCTAAGAATGCTCTGAGCAAGCACTATCTTCATACTGAACTCCACAGTAGAAGCTTCTTTCAAGATGCTACTGTTTCATCAAAAATTCATTACAGACTTGCAATTGGCTTTGCAATGTGATTGCTAGCTTCCAAAATCATCATACAAACACCACAAAATTCGAAGCACCCTGAGAATCCCAATTCCCAAAGCTACAAATGACACAATTAAAACTGTTGCTGAGAGGTTTCAAAACACAATCCTCATAAACCTGAACAATTTAACTGAGTTACATCATAAGCGATCATGAAAAAGAATCATGACTGGTATTTCATAAGCCTTCTTTTTCAATGCTTGAGAAAAGCAACTTAACAGTTCTCTTAAAAAAGAAAAGCTTCTAATAATAAAAACAACCAGGGATTTCAAATACATATGATCATTAACATCAAAGTGTTGTGGTCATTGCTAGTTATTTTGGAGACTGTTACAGTGAACTGTGATATTAGAGAAAAATCTCTCTCTTATGGCATGTTGCATTTGATTCACACAACTGTGTTTTTGATGCCAATCAAGTTTTCCAAGACGAAGTTGTACACAGTTCTCCCACAGATGAATGCCTTAGTTAAATAAAGAAGCCCATTCAGACTGGCTTAAAATATAAAAGAATCCTATAATAAATCCTTCCCAATTCTGAACACACTTTAGAACATATTCTTACTAATTTCAGATACTTAACATTTACTATTTTACCTCTTCCAATAATATGTGAGCAAGCAATTTTGTACTTGGAACTTTCGCTAACTCTCATGACTGTGCCTCACCATCACACTGTGCAATTTTAGACAAAACTCAACAAATTGAATCAAAATGTCTTCAGATAATCTTCTTAGAAGGAAAAGTTTCATCAGCGAAATCTTTAAGATTTTATTTCTAATAACTTGCAGTTTGCCTCAGTTCTATTTGAGAAGTGATACTCAGGAAAATGACACCTTTCTCACAACCAAACACCATACAGATTAGCCAAGAACCACATCTTTGTGAACCTCAGAGTAGCACAATGATTTCTATGTCAGCTGCTACAGTTTTATAAATACTGCTGTACTGGGTGTAAACCCCATGGTGCTGGCAGTGGCGTGGGGGCGGGAGGGGGTGCTGCAGGGGTTGCTCCTGTGAGAAGAGGCCATGGGCTGCCTTGTCCCAGGCTCAGCCAGCTCCAACAGGCACACAGCAGCACTCAGCTGAGGCCCTCAGCCAAGTTGGCACACCTCTGGGAAAGCATACTTAAGAAAGACAGAAAATGCCACAGAGAGGAGGAGGGAACAAAAGGAGTGAGAAACAACAGAGGGAACACCAAGGTCAGAGGAGGGGAGGAGATGCTCCAGGTGCCAGAGCAGATATCCACCACCACAGCCTGGGAAGGACTCAAGCTGGAGCAGGTGGACATGCCCTGAAGGACCTGTGGCACAGGAAGAGCCTGTGCCAGGGCAGACTTTTTCCTGAAGGACTTATAGCCAGCCAGGAGCCCAAACCAGAGTACAGAAAAAAAATGTCAAAAGGAAGAAGCAGCAGAAAGAAACCACCTCACACCAACTATAAGCCCTTTTTCCCCACACAGGAAAGGGCACAGGAGTCTAGGACACAGGAGTGAAGTTAAGCCTGGAAAAGAGAGGAGGAAAAGTGTTGCTTTCGTATCTTCCTATATCTGAATCTATTTCAACCAGCAACATATTAAATTAATTTTCCCCAAGCCAAGCCTGTTTTGCCCACAAGAGTAAGTAATCTCTCTGTCTTTATCTGATGCCTTGAGTCTTGTTCATCCTATTTTCTGTCCCTGTCCCACTAAGGAAGGGGAGAACTGGGCAGCTGTCTCTGTGGACATTTGCTGTTTAGCCAAGGCTAACCCCCACACCTGGAAAAAACAGTTTTGACCCCATCTTTCACAGGAATGCTGATGAAGCAAGAGCTCAAACAGAGATTTGCATTACATGGCATGAATCTTATTACTGCTTAGTCCTGATTCTGAAGGAGAGAAACATAATACAAACTGGCTAAGTGCCTAACAATTCTGAGTTAGGTTAACGACCCTCTTTCATCTATCTACCCTTGTGAGAAACAGTGCAAGTCGCAGACTTGACACAGAGCACACATGATCCAAATTTTGACTATTACTTACAGAATAGCAAAAGCAGTGACCAATCTATTAACATTTCTCTTCCCTCTTAAAGCTCAGTAAGCTCACAAAGCCTTTCAAATACAATCCATCAGATACAAAAATTTTTCCTACTAAGTGTCATTTTTGTGCATTCAAAATCTTACGTAAACTGCCATTTATATTTGATGCACTGTCAGGTCTTATACAGACTCCTAATCCAATGAAGAGCAGGTAGGACCCATCAGCAGAAGAAAACAGAGAAAACAATATTCAAGTCCACTCAAAATAATGCACCTCTTAAGTGCTGCACTCCTCCAGAAGTATATATATACACTAGTGCCTTGTGCATTCACACAGACCTTCATGAAGAAGCTATTTCTTCTTCATCCAGTTTGGATAGTAAGCTTCAAGGGATGGGAACTTGATAACAGGATGCACTACATAAATGCATGACAGTCCAAATAATAATCCAGCCCATTAAAATTTCTGTTAAGTTCTATAATCCCCATTTCCAAATAGAAGACAAAATTAAATCCTGGTAAAGTCCATTCTTTTGCAACAGTGCAAGGATGAAGAGATTACTTGAGGTCTTCCCCAAAGGATTCCTTCCCATATGTGTTCAAAGAACAATAAACCAATAGTGATATTCTCAGGTAAAATGGTCCAGCATTCAGTCATAGACAATTCCCTAAACACCCATATATGGACAGAATAATGACCCTCTTCCATCTTTTTCCTCCTCTCTCACTTTTATAATATTCCTATGACATATTGTTCCATATTCAGCTAAAAACCCAATCTTTTGTTATCCATTCCCTAGCTGACCTGTAAAACTGAACATTACTGCAGAAGGAAGCAGTAAAGTTCTGAATACTTATTTTTCAATTAATTGTCTCAGATTAACTAACAACAGGGATATGCACCGGAGCACCTTTTGGTTCGTATCTCTATTCACAGATGGAACAGAGGCATTGCCTCTACTTCTTAGTTTCACTAGCTGATTACCTTGGCCTGCAACCTGTTAGGGTACACCAGGATCTAGAACAGTAACTTACAGTTTTAGACACTCAAAAGCAGGAGCATGTATTTCATTAAATAAATTACTCTCCTCCTGTGTTACTCCACTATGAAAGAAGAATCCCTTACCATCACTTAGCCTACTGACTGTTGATGTTCTCAGCTAGAAATAGGAAGCTGTGGACATTGATTTAATCACTGCTGTGCTGTCAGAAAAGGCCAAAATCTACATATGGTACTTCCCCGTGTTTTCAGTATTAAGAAATGTTCCAATAATTTTTATTTTGACTGGTACAGAATCTGGAAGACACCATAGTATGAAAACCACATAAGTGTAAAGTTATGCAGCTGTATAATCTTCTCCGATATGCTTCAGTAAGGTGAAAAGTATCCAGGTCAGAGAAATTTAAGTCAAACTGCCAATAACATCTTCTGCATAGCTCTACCTGTCTGAAATACTTCAGTACATCTTAAGCTATGAAGATCATGCTTCTCAATCAGATAGCAAAAAAATTTGCCTTTGCTTGAGCTTATCTCCAGCTAGTTCATAGACTTATATATAACTCAATGAAGCATGTCCTTAAACTAAACTTATCTTCCACCTTACACTCATGTTTTAGTTAGTGTAATACCAGCATGTTTCAGGATCATCACCAAATTGTTCGTAATGCCAATGTATGTAAGGTTGTCTACTGTGTATCCATCTATTCTTAAACTCTTTCTCTTCTGTTTGATTCAGGCTTTCCTCTTTTATTTGTATTTCTATAGACCTGAATCATGCAGTTTTCTTCCCTGCCTAAACATGCAAAGCTATCACTGCCTTTGCCACACACTCCCAGTGACGCCAACCTTATGCCTCATCCTCTATGTTAACTTACCACCCTTGACAAGTTCTGTCTCTGCAGACTTCATTTCTCTCTAAAAATACTTCCATGTTCACCACAAACAGATTAGTGAGTCCAGAGAGGTAGACACTATCCCCATGACTTTTTTAACACACAGAATAAAGGCACTCATGCCAGACAATTTTCCTGCACCTCCCTTGTTCATTGGGTGCTTTCACACCTCAGAATAAAGCACTGCTTTTCACCTCCTTCACCTAAACATTTAAAAGTTTGTGATGTAAGAAACATGAGACCAAGCAAACCATTCATAGTTTTTCTGAGAGATTAAATGAAGCTGCACCATATTGGTAAGGCAAGTTTTTAAGAAAAAAGACAGAAGTCTTCACACGGCACGCTATGTACAGATATTCTGGCTGTGCAGAGAAGGCAGAAGGACATTTAGGGCTTTATGCACACTGTCAGCATGTGTGTCTGCAAAATCTGCAACACTCATGTTAAACCATCAGACTGTTCAGGACGCAAATCCACAGGGCCCCGCTGCCGGCGAGACGAAACGCAGCCTCCCTCAGACTTCCGAGGGGTGCTCAAGCGGGGGCTTTGCGCCCTAGCCTTGCGTCCGGGGACGATTACCGAGGCGCCCGCACGCCAGGGTCAGGCCCTCGACGGCACTCACCTCCCCACCGCCCTCCTCGAGCTCCAGCTCTCGCCGGCCTGGCTGCCCGACCCGCTCCCCGCCCCTCCAGGGGCCCCCACACCCCGCTGCCTCCCCNCGGGGCCAGGAGGAGGGGGCGGTCCGGAGCCCGTCCGGGGCCCTGCCGTGACGGAAGGGAAGGGGAGGAGGGAGGGAAAATAGGAGTGAGACTGCTGGTGAAGGTGGTGGCAGCAGGGCCGGTACAGCCAGGATCGTGCGGCCACCGGCAGGAACTGCTGCTGTAGAACGATTTATACACGAAGGGTGAAAAAAAATAATTTCATCTAATGTCGTCCTTCCACAAGCTAATGATGAACACACACCATCGCCCAAGCTGCTGTACTTCTCCGCTTAGGCAAAATGTAACACAAAATTCGTTCCTGTCCCATAGCGGTCAGTCGCCTCTTGCTCCTCCTTGAAACCACTCATCCGCACTCGCTCTAGGGATTTTAATGCATTCCAAGATCTCCTCGCCACCCGCAGCCCACACCACGCTTTCTTCTGCCCTCTCGTTCGGCTGATTCACTCTTTCCCATCTTGTGCAGCAGAAAGGTGGACCTCGGCATGGTCCACCAGCCCATGACTCACTTGCTCCTTTAGTTAAACGGCAGAGGGTAGAGCAGTGCCTGCACTGTACGTAGATTATGCTCTGTGTTTAGAGAAAATAAATGCATTTCCAACATTTCGGTAGAATACAAATACTAGCTGAAACATTTTCAGTAAACACTCTGTCTCTTTGTCAAATGCTTAATCACACATGTATGACATACCAGTTCCACAAACACATACACCTCAGAAAACAACTGCCATGACTGATTTTCACTGAAAAATGTAGCAAAAAGACCTAAGACTGCATTGAAGAAAGGTCTCAAAAACTGTTATTTACTTTTCCTAAAATAAGGATACAGCCCACTGACAGAAAGAACAGGTTCTGCAGAGATGCAGTGTAGTCTGCCACATTTGACACAATACAAATTTAAATAATTTAAATGCCTTGCTCCACATCCTTGGATTATAGTGCAGACTTGTACAAGTGATTCTCTTTATCCCCAGAAAGGATAAGTCAGTGAGGCCAATAAGTATTTGGTTGAGTTTGTGAGGATAATTATATGTCTGCTGGTTTGAAGATTCAAAATACAGGGTGGATGCAGTTACTGGTCCTACATGTATTACAGTTCTCTGGTTCTAGCACATTTCAATCTTCAGAAACGTCAAGATCACAAACTCAGAAGTAAAAGCTGGGCAAACATAACACTACCAGCCTGAGACAGGTCAATCATTGTTTCATAGTTCTTAAGAACAATATAGAATAAACCTTGTGAAACACGATCTCCAAACTCTTAGGGATTAATACTATCATTAGTCACCTTTATGTACTGTTATATAAATAGATCAGTTAAATGTAAACATGACATGCCTATGAGCATTGGTAGAGCCCTTGTCCATGTAGCAGATTTTCTAAACAATTTTCTAGTTAGTGTGTGTGACATACACCAGGGACAGGTGCTTTCTTAAATTTTGATTATTTTGATCATCAACTGAAAGATTAGAAAAAGGATCCATCTCTTTAAAGACAGGAAATCAACAATTACTATCAAATCATTAATTGATCAGGAACAGACCCAGGCTTGGGTGACTAAAAGCTTGTCCATGTGTTCCCCAATTGTATCCTCAATGCAATAAACGCCCACTTCCTAGAAACATTGCTTTGCTTCTATCCTTTCTCTTTGTCAGTATTTCAACTAATTTCCTTTTCATTCCCAGTGCTACTGAAAGAATAATAGCACAGAATTCAGGTATTATAATCTGCCTTTTTTCTCAAGTTGCTGTTATATCATTTTCAAGTTACAGTCTCATTTCAAACAAAGTATCCTTCAGATTATAAAAAGTGAAATAGAAATACTTGCAGAACATAACAGTGTTTAAGAAATACAATGAAGTACTGCAGGCGTGGAAAGAAGATTTAATACGGTAAAAAAAGCAAAGGGAGAAATACATAATGAAGCATTTTTTTTTGCTTACATGAGGTTTCAGTAGATCCAGAGAACATTAAACTGATTACAGCAGAGTGATTTACTGGAAAGATAAAGCAATTAAATTAAAAATTAGGCAGGAAAGGAACAATAACTCAAAATCTTTGATATCATAACCACTAGTTCTTTTACACAAGACTATGACAACTAAAATTTCAACTTTTGAAAGGAGATAATCTTCTTATGAAGATTATTCATATTTATTCACAATTTTAAAACACTGTTAGCACTGTTCATTTCAGTAAAAGCTACCAGCAAAAGAACAGTATTAAAATATTTACATAGCAGTTCATCAGTTTATTATCTAAACAACTACTACTTATGAAATGAGACATCTAGGCAAAAGGAATTAGTATATTTTGAAATGCAATGAAACAAATAGGAAATGTTTTAACATTGATGAAACTTCCATATACCTAACACTGTTCTGAGAAGATTCCATTGTAGATGACCCATAATCACATACAATAATGGATCTGGAATGAAAAGCATAAAAGTGATACAGAAAAGAAATCTGATCCTGCATATTTTGTCTATTGTCACTTATTTTTTTCAAACTGAAACAAAGTGTTGGTGTCTGGAAATGGCCTATTTAGTAAACTATTTGCACAGGCTGAAGCACACATGCACTTAGCTAAAAATAAGAAGTTTGCTTGTAAGGTGAGGTAGCTGGCTAGCTACAAGATAATGGAAAACTAAAATGCAGGAAAAGTAACTAAGATGTGCTGGTCAACCATTTTGCCTTATGCCATGTCTCCCACTCCAATTCTCCAAAACACAAGGCAAATAAGAGAAATGATGGATTGTTCAGTGCAGCTTCATGAGCTTGGCACGAAGAAACAGGAACTTGCAGTACACAGAAACATAGTATGTCTGGTAACCTGAAAATAAACCTGATAAAGAAGTTTTCTGCACTAGTACTCCATACAGAACTATGAAAACAGAAGTGATGGGGGTTTAAAATGGTAAAAGTGTAAAAAGATTAAAATGTATTTTAATCTCTACTAAAATATTAAACATTCCATAACAAAGAATCAGAAAAAAAGTCAAGAAATACTTGCATTTTTAGAGGTAACATATTCAAATAAAATGCTAGGAACTTGCGGGGGGCAGAGGGGGGTAAGAAAACTTAGGAGTTCACTGGGTTTTATTCCAGATTGAGTTTCTGCCGCCTTAGGCAAATACAATTCACTGTTGAAATGGCAGGAGAGGAACCAAACCTCACCTTTGTTCTAGCTTTCCTTTATTAAAAGAAAACAACAAACCAAAAAACCCACACAACAAACAAACAAATATCCACAAACAAACAAAAACTTTAAAACCAATATTTTCATGACAGCTCTCACTGGTATGAAGACCCTTGAGAGAACAAGGTAATCAAAATTTAACATCCAATTTGTGTCAAAAGCTATCAGTGCTTAATGGCAAGTATTGCTTTACCATCTACAGAAAAAGTATTTAATATGTAAGTTTACCTGCTACTCTGATTTTAGTCTGGCACACTGACTAGTGGTTTGGGGCTTTTTTCTTGTCCAAAGCTGCTAACTGAAGTGCTGATTATTAAAACTATTTTCTTCCTCAGAGTTTCTATAGAATACATCAAAGAATGATGATGATCTTGAGGGAAATATAACATTACAGAAGTCAGCACAGAAGTCTTTATCTCCACAAAGTGCAAAATAGAATTTAAAAGTTAATATTAAAAAGAAGCATTTCTTCAGCACACTTATTTTACCAGTATCTTAACTTTCAGTTCAAACCAAGATCTCAATGTCTGTTGAGACATACTCCATTGCCAGTGATCAGAGATGCAATTCAAATATTTGTATTTTAAAGCAATCATATTCAACTCCTACTACTGCCTGCCATTTTCTAAAATGTGATGTGCAAAAATATTCAGGCTAAAATACATTAATGTGAGAAGTCATTTCTCTACAGTGGAGAGCACAATTCATAAGCATTATAGACTTAGATTGCAGTAAAAATTTTGCTTCTTTTTTTTTTCTTTTTTTCAGTTAGCACAACACTGTTAGTGAAAAAAGGGAACTGCAGAGTTCTCCATTCCTATTGGAGACAGTAATCTCTGAAGTTTAGAACTGATCATATGAAAACTGTTAGAGAAAATAATTTCACAATGACACTTGGTTCCTTTCTGAGAGTATCAACTTGCAATTTCAAGGGAAGGAAAGCGAGATTGAAGAGCATTCTGCAAAATGGACAGTTTGACAACATGCACATTATAAACCTGCCACCCCTGCCTCACAGCAACGAAGACAGTCGTATAAGAAGTGATATATGCTTTATCAAAGTATGCCAACATTTCAAGGTTTTGTACTTAGACAAGTTTATTTTCTTAAAGATGAAATATTGACATCTGTGAATGCACATTGTTTTGTAAACCATTAAGCCCTTACTGCTGTTCGAAAGTTAAAATCATACACAAAACAATTCAGGAAAATCTAGGAACCTGGAAAGCTTTTTTTTTCCTTCAGAATGGATTTTTTGATCTTCTGGTTTGTTACTTTCAAACCGATTCAACTCATACTGCAGTGTCATATAATGGGCAGTATAACCGATACTTAATGTATGCCTATACAATCAAGCATATTCTTATTCTTCACTATTGTATGAAACCTGTTGTTGTTAATTCTTAGTCCTAACAGCCATTGCTATTGAGTGGCTGAATCTGAAATTCAATTACTAATTGTTCTGCAAAAGACAAAAAGTCAGACTTCAAAAGAGATCCTTTCCAACCTCATTCATGCTAAATGAGAACTAGCATTGCCAGTCAAAGGGCAACAAAGAGTATCACTCAACTGGCAATACATATTAAAATCATACTGTTTCAACCCAGTGTTTCATACTGCATTTTAAACCTGTCATACCACTTCTGGAAATACCCTCTGCATCACAAATGCATATATTTACAGATGCCAAAAAAAACCAAACCCAAACAAAAACCTAATCCTGAAAAAAGGTCACCTCTCAGAATCCCTGTTTTTTTACAGGCTGAACTGATGTATTTATATCCAAACTGCTACTTGTTCCAGAACTGTATTTTAACAAAGCTATATTCCCACTAAAGTTGCTATCCTGTATTAACATGTTATAACTAACAGAAAACAAAATGGGGGGGAAAAAAAATTGTAGTTTCTCATACATATTGTGCCAGGGTTAAACTTTTCAGCCTTGTATAAAGGTTTAAGTATTTCAAATAAACGCTCTAGGCTACTTTCAAGTTCAGGGAAGACCCAAGGTAAGGTCTGTCTTTGCACAATAACAAAACTGACAGACAGTTCTGCTAAATTCTAGATGTGATCCAGACTAAAGTTTAATCTCTTGCTTGAACCAAAAAAAAACCAACCAACCAACCAACAAACCACCAAAATCCTAGACAAATTGAACCTCAGTAGCAAAGGTATTTTTCTATTCTTTTGACTCATTTACGCAAAGTGTCCAGAATAGAACTATTCTGGATTTTAAAAAGTAAAAATTACGTATTTCTAGAAAGATGCAAGCTTCTCACACCTTCATTAGTCCATTGTCTTTCAGTTCCTTTTATTCTATCCAGCATAGAAAATAAGCCGCGTACCATCTTTAACTATTTGTTAACAGCAAAAACAAGCTCTCATCTATTACATGTTAGGAAATTAGAAAAGTATATTTTAGTAAATATGAACCTCTACTTAAATCTGAGAAAGTCTCTTTAGCTAGCAAAGCAATAATGGCAGCTCTTCTTTCTGTACTACTATTGTTTGATTTCATTACATTATAGATTAAAATCATACTTAGGTTTTATTCCCAGATCAGTTTCTCCCTACACAGGAATCACTGTGTTCATATAATTGCTGCTTCAAACTGCACTACTGTGGCCACTTAAGAGAAGATGAAGATCAGGTGTTTCTTGCATTTAACTTACTGAATGCAGAAGCTAAGTTACATCTCCTCTTCAGTTCCTAAATTCAATCCCTTTAAATAATTTCATTGTTACATACAAGAAAATATTTGAATTTTCACTTTTTTCCCCCTCCAATGTTCCTAGTCATTTATTGGTAATAAAACCAATTTTTATTATTAATAAGCATCAATATTTTCCCCATTGCTATTTAAATGAATCTGGGACAAACAATGACAAGGTAACTCTGGAGCATCTACAGTGTCACACTGCATTCAAACATTTCCTTGCTGCCATCAGTATTAGCAAACAATTTGCCATCTACATTGCCAGACCACCAGAGGGAGTCAAAAACTATGTATATCTGAAAGTCTCTAAACCTATAAGCTACAATTTAAAACATTAACAGAAATTGCTGTATGTTGTCAGCACTATGAAAAACAGATAAGCAAAATGAAATAAGTTTGAGGGATCCACAGAGATAGTAGTTGCCGAGGGTAAAGATTAATGAAAGACATTTAGCAACCACATCAGTGCATTACTATCCAGAGGTAAGAAACATATTTGTGACACAGATAAAGGAACATGCAGCAACTATTCTTGTTCTGTGTTTGGAAAGAATTAAAATCATACATTTAAATTAGATTTTTTTAAAAATTATGTTAATAAATGGAGAGGTCTTAAATTTCAGTAGATCCAGAATTATAACATAAAAGTCCTAAACCAAAGGGTTGTCTCCTTCAGTAATAATCATGTCCCTCTGAATAAGCTCATGGAATGCTAGGGGCATTGTGAGGACACTCACTGGGCTTGTGCCTACGTGCCAAAGGCAGAAGATAGTGGTAGTGCATAGCCTGTCTAGCCTGATGTGACCCTAAAAGAAAAAATGTGGAAATTTGCAAACAATGTTACATCATGATGTTCCAAAAGTAAGGTCCTTAGGAGAGAAAGGAGAGGAGACTTCCTAGTATTAGCTGGGGCAAATTCCAAGAGATCTGTACTCCAGTTGGGAAGAAACTTGTAAAATGTGGACCCAGTAACAGGAGTACTAGCTGCTGTTTCTGCATGGCAAATAGGAGTTAAGAGACCCAGCCAATCAGCAGTCTATTTCTGCTATAATAATTGGCCTCATGCAGGTCTCTTCCCTTTCTTACCAGATTTCTTACACCTGGGGATCGAGAGCTCTTGTGCTCTATGGAAAGTGTCCTTAAAGATCTGCCAGCTCTGCTCTGCTTTCTTATCCTTGAGGACCATTTCATGATACTATAATAATTGGCAGAACCAAAAAAATACTGGATTTATGCTTTGGAAACTAAACTTCATGTAAAGAAAACAGCATATAAAGATAGATTAATAAAGAAAATAAAATAACACCACGAAGTTGGAAACCTGCAACAAATAAATTTATGTAAGAAATTAAGTATAAAAGCTATCAGGATAATTAACTACTTGGTCAAATACCAAAGAGGCAGTGGATTCTTCAAGTCTTGATGTCTCCAAAACACAACTGGATACTTTTCAGGTATCATGAATAGAATCTATGGTTCTATGAATTGATCAAACATTTTTGCTCTACAGAAGACTAACTGATTTATATTTAATAGCCCACTCTACACAGGATGTCAGATAGTAAATCACAGTCAATTCCCCAAAGCCCCTGCTGCACTGCGTAGTTGCAGCCTACAAAACATCAGGAATCACCAGGAATGCTAACTGAGAACAAAACACTGGGCATCATTCTACCACTCTGTAAACCATTGCATTCCTGCATCTTGAGTGCTGCATGTGCTTCTGGTCTCGCTGGTTTGACTCAGTAGGACATTTATTATGTTCTTACAATATTCAGTCATCTTTATACACTGCAACTTACTTTATCTGGCCCTACTCAAAGTTTCAGAATTCTATTGCCTAACAGTTGTTCTCGTTGGCAGAAAGATATACTCTGCTTGTGTCTTCTGAGAGTCTCCAGAAATCAAAATCTTTTCACATAATCCACTATGTCATAGCTCCTATGAAATGTGCAACCACATTTTTCCAGAAAAGGTTACAACTGAGCTATAGTTTATTTAAAATACAGTAATATGATCAAAATAGTCTCTGAAAGGTCTAGAATTTGCCTGAAACAACAGAATGGATCATATCTCCAGTCAGCTTCACTGCCCTGCAGATAATTCTACCTATCAGCACAGACCAGGTAACAAGAGAACATATGTTCTTCTTTCAGCTGCTTGATAAAACTGAAGTACAAAGCAATAATGTTACTGTGACTGCAGTTGGGGATGGATGTGAACTATCATTCTGAAGGCTCTATCTATCTTCAGTTCACAAAGATGATTCAAGAGCAAAGTTTCTGTGGAATATCTGCCAGCTTTTAGCCTCTTAGAACTCCTACTGAGTCCGAGAACAGTTTCTTGAAAACCTGAAGTTGCAGATCTGCAAGATAAGGCAGAATTCTCCTGCATGCTTCTGACCTAACCCTACCTTGGAACAGGCAAATCAGCCAGCCAGATCTAACACCTGGTTCAGAGTATATTCAGGTTCAAGTTTGAAGTGCTATTTGAATTTGTACCTTTTAGTTTGCACTCATTCAAAAAAAAGATAAAAATTAAGTTTATTTTTGAAATTGTTCTTTTTGTACTTCTAATGCCATTCATTCAATCAAATATAACAGCTGTCTGAAGAGGAAGAAACACAGTCAGTATATTTTAAGTTAGGTATTTCTACACGTCTAATAA
Source organism: Bucco capensis (assembly GCA_013396975.1). NCBI lineage: Eukaryota > Metazoa > Chordata > Aves > Piciformes > Bucconidae > Bucco > Bucco capensis. The sequence goes on along the minus strand of VWZO01005905.1, from coordinate 35,253 downwards.
AGGGAAGGGTTTGTTGCATTGCCTTCCTTCATACTTTTATTCCCTCTATACATTGGACATTTGACTAGAGCTCTTTTGGTCAGAAAGATCCACACATTATGTTTCATGACAAGCAGAAAGACCAGAGAAATCAAAGAGATAAGGAGGTCAACATAAATGGAAAGCTCAGGAAAGGAATAGAACCAAGTATACAATACAGGGAATAAAAATAAACAAGAATAATTCAAAAAACTCAAAGCCACAACCAAAACCTGCATAACCTACTTAACCAAAATGTACACTAGAATAATGTGGGATTCTGTAGGTATACTGAGATTTTTACACCATGGGACTTAAATATAAAGGCATATTCACACATTTTTCTTCAAAAACAAGCTCCTGACATTGCTGGAGGATGAGTAATAACACAATACTATCAATCTGTCTTACATACTTGTTCAGATACTTCCCCCTAATGTGATAAAAGTTGTTGCATAATGCAATAGCCAATAAACATCTTGGTTATTACCTACAAAATTGCCTTCATCCAAGTATTACCTGCCTAGAACTCAGAGGTTCATTTTATTACTGTTTTTAATTGTTCTGTAAAAAGAGTTCTCAGCACAACTTCAAGAGTCAGAAGAAATGGACACATATACCACTAGCTATCCAAGGGGAATACCTATGCTGCTGCTCTGCACTATGCACAGCTCCAACAAGAATCTCTCCTAAGGGAAACCAAGCTTAATTTGTTAATAATGACATTATGTACTTCTCCAGATGGTTTTGCATTAACTTTGAAGCCACGACAGTGGTTAACCACACAGTTTAGGACAACAAAAATAATCTCTTCCTATTACTGAATACCATGGCCTGGAGAAGCAAATGGGCTGACTGAAGATCAAAACCTTTATTACAATTATCATTTCAACACAGCTAAAGAACCTGATTTGCCCAACACTATTCATTCTCTGATGGTTAGCAAGACTCAGAAATAAGAGGAAGTACCTCCAAGACAGAAGCCCCAGTAACAGATTTACATAAACCTACAGCTCTGACAGGACTGGCCAACAATAGACTGGTCTTACCATCCTCCAGGTCAGCAGGTTAGGCTTTAATAGCTCTAGAGACAGCATCATTCAGCTGACATCTGGTCCCACAAATGTTCAATGAGTTCTCAGCAGTCTTCCAGAAAACATCTTTCTTCTATTTCTTCCACCACTGCATTCACAGCATGATTCTCTCTTCTAGTCCTTTTTCACATCCAAAACCAGAACTCTATCTTCATTCGTTTTCTGAATATCCTGATATTGGATAAAATAAACCATTGCAATTACTCATCTTGCTTTTTGGTAAACTTCTGCCACAAGGTTTTGCACTTAGTTGATGTGACTAAGAATTTTAAAGCAGCACATGCTTGTCAGAAGGAAAATTTCACTGTGATCTGTTGATAACTGGCATATAGTGAGTTAGGGAAATCAAAGTCCATGTTGCTGCCTTTACCATCTAAAACTGGCATCATTTCACGCCAAGAAAAAAGTTGACAAGTGAATGTTTGGGGGTTTTTTAGAAAGAGACTACTGCTTCTTCAAAAGCAATGATGTGCAACCAGAATGTCCTGTATATTACGGGGAGGCAAAGCACTCAGAACTCCTCTCTTACCATTTCCTTCCCTCTCCTCCCTTCCTGCTCACACTTACACAAGAAATAGCATGCTTTGTTCCACATACTGCAAATTAACATAGCCTGCTCCTTTACAACCAGCTGTCAGCATCTGTCACCAATTCATTTCTTACCTTTACACCTTTATAGATAGAGGTAGAAATTATGGATGATCTTTGCTACTGGGACTCCAGCAAAGGATAGGTTTTTTCTGACAAGAAATTATTTTGCAAGTTTCTTTCTCTACAGATGAAAGAGATGGGTAAACATATCAGTATGCATCAAAATTTGCTGCAGTAGCATCTTAATAATAGGACTGTCAAGGTTGAAAGCCAATGCCATGCTTGTATTCACTTTTGTAATCCAGATTAAAGGCCTGTTCTCACTTTGGTGTTGAAGTAGATCTCGAGTTGTCCTTTCAGAGTTGTCCTTTCAATCTGACAGCTTTAAAATTGAACTAGGTGACCTGTCAGGCTTGCATAGGGATGGAATGGCATGGCAATACATACTGAGTAGAACAGTATTAACACGTGAAAGTAAAAGCAGCAGGGCTATAGCAACTTGAGTTCTAATTTACACAGTCACTGTACAATGAATGCATCAGTAGACAGTGGGATCCTGCTCCCTTAAGTAAACATAGCTTCAATAGGGTAACTGTAATGTACAGCTGAGCTATATATTTCAAGGATGAGAACTTATTAAGGAGATATCTGATAAAAGCTTGAAGGTACATGCTGCTTTTGTAAATTAATATAGTTTCTCTTCTCCACTGTATATTGATTTTAAAGGAAAAAAGGAGACATACTGTTATTAATGAGTAAACTTCTATAGACAACATGATGATAATACTGCCTAGTAACTTAAAGGCAAACCTTGAGCATCATCTCCTTTGCATCATCTTTAAGTACAACTTACCCCCTTTCTTCTCACTTTGCTGTAATTCCAAAGACTAGTTTACACTTTAAAGCTTTTTTAGCACAGCTAAATGCATCACAGCAAATCACACCTATAGTGATGTAAAATGTAGTTGGTTAGATGTAGTTATATCTGCAAACATTAGTTCAAAAATGCATATATATTACTGAACTATCATTAAAGATAATGATTACCTTTCCCAGCAGCCTTCTGGTTATTCACAAGGCCTTAGCCTAAATCCTCAGATTTTCTCTTATGAAAATAAACCCAAAAAACGCAAGGAAAATCAGATGAACACAAATGAGATGCCAGTTTTAAGAATTTAAGCTTGATTTCCTCAAAAAGTAAAATTATATTTGTATTAAGAAAAATGCATCAATTCTGCAATCAGTTTGCAGTTTTAATCTGTGATAGGTTTTTGAGCAGTTCCTGAGCAACTAAAGGAATGTCGGCATTTCAAAGGAAGTTAGCAGACTTCTATATGTATTTTGTGAATACAGCCAAATTGGATACCAATTTTAAAAGGTAATTTTATGTGGATTATCATTAATTCCTTTCTACCTCTGAACAAAGTACTCATTTTCAGAAATTACAGCATTATAGCACAGAAGGTTTTGCAATGCTTCATTTTACTTTTATTTGGGAATAACTATGAAATAAATCAATCCAGTGTTAATCAAAATTCCTTAACTAAGTTCATAGAAAACTTTTATTTCCGCATGTATCTGCTGACTGAGAGGTGATACATCATAACCAAAAAAATAGCAGAGCATGTGGCCAGAAGATAGGATCAGAAAAGGCCCTATGAGTGGCAGTAAGCTGTCAGACAAGCCCACACCATCTCACCTACCTAAACACTTATCATTGAATCCCAGGCAGTTTCAGACTTCCCTTTCTATCACAGAACATGAAGGCTGTCAAAATACATGTTTTTTTCCCCCAAGTTTACATTATTACAGGTGTCTTGTATTTCTCTGCTCTTGCTGCTTCCAGGCACAACAAACAAGACTGCTCCAGCAGTCTGTGTGATTGAAGGCATGATTTTATTTACTAGTACAAACTACAGAATCATCCTAATTTTTCTTTCTTACATAGGTGATCTGAACATCTGGAATCTACTGAACAAGTGATAACTAAAAACACAGGATGGCAGATGAGAGCTAGCCAACAGCTCTGCATTTCTTAGTTTTTACAGAACTGTGTCCTGTGGGTCAAAGCAGCAGACTGGGAAGTGTTTCTCACAGGTAGAAAAAGATCAAAACACTTTTGTATCTTGACAGCAGAAACAGCAACTTTACTTCCTGGTCTACCAACCCAGAATATCCAGTCAACTATCTCAACTGAAGGAAGGCAATGTCATGTTTCACAATGTAAAAATTGGCGCTGAGAAAAACTGTCATATACAGGGGGGAAGCCACCAACTCAACACTGATACCCGCAAAATAACAAAAAATTCCAAAAGATCAAAATGTTGTATGAAGATACTCATGTGTGTAGATACACACACTCACAGATCTGCAGCTAGGAAATCTGTTTATGCTGGATAACCAGCAAGAAAGTTTGCAATTTGGTGTCAGTGAATATTATATGGACATCGAGATAGTGAGGGGAAAAATTTACCCCTGAAAACATCTTCCCAGAAGCCTCTGATCTCTGAGTTCCATTAACCCTCTTCCTCTTCTATGGCAGCCCCCTTGTCTGATCCTCTGAATCTGTACGAGCTAAGAACTCGTTTTTAAGTACAAGTTCTCTTAAACAAGGCCTGGATGTGCAATACACCATCTATCTATATACATGCACAAAATACATGCACAGATTAATGTAAGACACTTGTGCAACACTTCCTCACCACCAATAAGCATACATTTTGTGAATATTTCCTGCCAAGAATTATTCTGTTCCTAGTGAGTGCTAGGGAACACAACAGTGCAGGTATCATTATCTTGTTCAGAAAATAGTTGTGGAAAAGGGCTGAGAAAATACATACAAAAGCAATGCCAACTTGAAGCCCAAATCCATTCTGAGGCAATACTGCATTTTCATATCGCCCTTTCAAAATTGTTTAATAAAGCATTTCTAAAAGTTTTTTTTCATAGCAGTAAACAACACATATGCCAAATGCACTGATCCTTCTATTAGAGAAAAAATATTTGAGCTGCTTTTCCTTATATAAAAGTGTAGAAATTTCACTAAGCCAGAGGAACAGTAAGTCATGTAACTCCCTTTGTAAATCCTTTAGCAGATTTCTCTCAATTACTCATATTTGTGTTTCTATAAATTTTACAAAGAAATAGCTTTAGTACTTTAAAGATTAGATTAACCACACTAGTTATTTAAGTCTTTACTAATAAGAAATCTGATTTTTCAAACAGATCTACCAACAATACTGCTGACTTACATTTCTGACAGTAGAAGAGATATTATCAGACATTCAAACTGCTTGATACATAGCAGCGCTGTGAAGGAAACTTAATCAAAGTATGAACATAATTTACGGTCTAACACCTCTTTACCAAGACAATATAAAGTATTTACAGTACTACTGGAGATCAGCTTGTACACTTCAGATTTGAAATAGAGATATGAGTACGAAAAATTGGGCCCATGGCCTTTGCACGACCTGTAGTGTCAGGCTGGGCAACAGATTAAGCTGAGACAACATTGTTCTGCCAAGAGTAACTTGCCTCCTGCAGGGACACCCGAACAAGAAATTAATGTGCTCTTGAGTTGCCTAGTTTGCAACACAGTTTCATCAATGTAAATGGAGATCAGCAGTTGTTTATGTAAAAATTCAGACAGCTTAGTGTCAAACACACCTCCTCAAGGGCTCCATTACCTGGAGGCAGCAGAAAGTCAAAAGTGATAAACATTTCAGCTACCTCAGGTGACTGGTTCAAAGCAAAGCAAGGTGACATCTAAATGCACTTACCCCTGCCAAAAAGAATTACCCTGTTTTTAAATGTTTACTTAATAACTACTATTTGAGCACAAAGAGGACAGAGAAATACTCATCTATAAAAGTTGTCTCTGATACAAGTGTTGTATTCTACTAATTTTAGTCTCACAACAGTCTCTCAAAACGTGTGAAAAGAACTCTGACAATGTAGCCATTATCTTTACCATTTAGTATCTTGTGCAAACATTCTTCTTGTTTCATCAGTTTGTCAAGCAACAGTTTAAATTTCCCAGCAGGGAAAACAACTGTACTCTGTTCTTAACTTTAAGAAGTTATTTCAGCTGAGTTCCAAATCCACCTGGTATCCAAAAGTTTCTTATGCTTAAATTAAATCAAACCGAAAATTGCTTTTTTTTTGTCCTTAACCCTGAAGACAAATTCCAGTAACTCTTTAAATCACAAACTTTACAAGCAACCTCTTCTCCAGCCACCCAATTTACTTGCAATGTCTTCATAACAAGTATTAATGGTGGATTGTTTGTTGTATTTACAGCACGTTTATTGGGGAGAGGGAAAGTATTCTTTTACAAATGAGCCATGTTCACTACTGAGATTACTTCCAAAGAGAGCATTCAGAAAGCAAACTTGAATATATTACATTGACAATTATTTTTCAATATTTTAACATAGGCCACTTAAAATTGGTTGTTATTAGCACATACACTGATCTTTAAATATACTACTTCTACATAAACAGTGCAAATCTCAATATTCACATCAACCTGAAATTAATGCTGCAATTACCGTTGACATTCACATCAAGAAATTAGTAAACTATTTCACATCAGCAATTCCACAACCTTAGAATGCCATTATTAATATTAAAGAAAGACAGAACAAATGTGTTTGGCTTCAAAGCCTTGTTTTGATACACACAATCCCTGTAAACATGGATGTATTGTATTTGTCAATACTGATATCTGATAGAATTCTATAAATAAACCCACTGATATAAACAATTCCTATAACCATTTTTTTGCATAGGGTTTGGATTAAAGTTACTTTAATATAGACCAAGCTGTTAAGAAAATCCCCTAGTCAATTAGTCTTCCATCACACAAATTTAGGCATATGATTAATTTACACAAGGAGTCTGACTTCAGTGGAATCTTACATATGTAAGCATTTGCAAAACTGGAGTTATCTTTTCCACTTACGTTACCCCTAGTCATTGAGAATATGAGCAATAAAAGAGCTCTCCATAAATTTATAAAATATACTGATTTAAAAGTTTATGCTGATGTTTCTGTAAGTCACATTTATAATTCCAAAGTTATGTACATACTATACTATCACAGTAGGAAATACTTCACTGTAGAACACCACAGTGAACAAGTTGTGAAGCACAGTGTTTAATAAAATTTCCCTTTAGTATTCCCAGTGCATAAGTTGTTAACATCTACACTACACAAGGTGCTCAGGTCTAGTATTTGTTATATACAATGTAAAAGCAAGATAGAAAGAGCTTCGCAGTTTAAAGTAAGGAATGAAAACAGTGGGTAATATACAGGGATTCACTCCTGCAAAGCACAGAGTTCTCCTTCAGAATAACCACAACCACCAAATATGGTGGATTTCAGGTCATTCAACCCAGTAAAACAGTGCTCAGCACCTTGTAGGAAGAGAGATCTGAGTGCACTTTTTTATAAAACATCTCATTTTGATGTTATAAAGTGCAAAAAAAGAAAACACATTCTAATATTTTACAGTAACTATTAAATTGCCGTATTTGCACAATGCAAAATTCAAATAACTTGGTATACATTTTGTATGGACCCTATAATAACAAGTGTTGAAACTGGAGGTTTTGAATCTTTACAAAAACCTTAGTATTTTAAAGTTATTGTGTAAATATAAAAAGAAAATATACATTATACTTAATTCTTGAAATAGATATTTTAACATGTGACCATTTTCCAAATCATTCGATAGGAAATTTTGCTTTCTCTTATAGCATTACATCTTAGAATCTGTAAAACATTTTAAAAGTTAATAACTTCAAGAAGTAGAAATAAAAAATATCATATCACAGTACTAGACAGTACTGCCCTATCAGACATCTGTTAGCCTAGATTTTTTTTAAAAATTAAATAAATAAAAAAAATATCCTAAGACTTATATTCCCAGTTCTTTAGAACAGAATATATGGAGCTACTTTTTAAAACATAAGCATTTCATTTTGCTCTTAAAATTCAAATAAATGGCATAGAATGCAATCACAAATTTAAAAGGCCTTAAAGTACTATACTGCTTTGTTGAATTGTACCAATGATTCTTTACATGCACAAAGAATCAAATTCTATGACATTCTTCACAGATCTGGGTAAAAGCAGAAGATCCAAGAGTTCTATATGCTTTCCAGAGCTTTCCTTTCTTTGAACAGTGGGAAGGAAATGGAGAAGAAGATTCTGACACTGAGAAAGTCTTCCTCCAAGCTGTACCACGAGCAGCGTAGCTCCGTAGCTTGAGCTTGACTGCACGCTTGTAATTTAACCCTAAGAGAATAAATGTTGGTTGTACAATAGTATTATACCATATCCAGTGATACCAAACAATGCTAAAAAGAAATGTATTGAAATACAAAGCTAAAAAGTTATGATTGAAATACATTTTTAAAGCAACAGACATATTCCTGTAGCCTGTAAGCCACAGGAAGGAAGGGTTGGAGAGGATAATATATGTACTACCAAGTTTATAACACTTAAATCTTCAAGACAGGATATTCTCTGCTTTTTAGTCAGAGAACTGGAAGATGGTTTCTGGGTTATTGCTGTCTGTAGGGTTTGTTGGCTGCAGTGTCTTTGTAGGTGTAGTTTTACCATGAGAATGAGAGGAAGAAGAATGTGAACTTTCACTGGAGCTGCTACGTGTCTCTGTGCTTGTACTTGTTTTTTTCATTTTCCTTCTCTTTGCAAGAGGTGCCTTGTCAACATTCTGGAGACAAAATCCTTCCCTTTTGTACTTGTTAAAGGCCTGTTTGAAAATAAAAGGTAATTCTAAGCTTTTCAAGAGTTTTAAGATGTTTTATGGCTCATGGCTTATTAGGAATGTTCTATGGTAAATGGTAAAATAAACCGTACTCTCTTGACAGACTTTACATGTACTTAAGAGCCAATACATAACATTATTAATTGTCATTTTCCTCTCTGTTATTTTTTTTAATTTATTAGTATTTATTAAGCCTCACACCTATTTTAGACCATGTTTTCAGAAACTACACTTAGTTAAATTATAGTTTTATTTTCAGCTCAAGTTATGTTGCATTATCAGGACGTCTCCAAGTAACAATTCCTTTCTCTCTCTCTCGATAAGAATCCTTTATAAGTATTTCAGTAAAAATTGCTCAATTTAAGGTTATTCTCTGTAGAAGGAATTATAAGAATCAATACTGTTTGTGTAATACAGCTGCAGTTCATATGTTTTCAGTAAATACACAATGGTAGACAAGTAAGTCCATTCTAAAAGTATCCATGATACTAAAACATGAACTAGATATGTTCCAGAAATTCTACCTTGATTTTGTAACCATAAGAACAAAAAGCCAGTTACTTAAAATAAATAGAAATTTTATTCTCTTTTTAATAAAAGTTTGAAGATCTTTTAATAGATTTCTCTAAGAAACAAGAGTATTTATATTTCATAAAGAGCTGTCTCTCAGTCCCTAAAACCCCGTCAGTATAAATGTCTTCAAGAAATTTATTCTTGCCTCACCATTCATGTTTTTACTGTACTCAATCACAGATGTTACACATTTAGGAAAAAACCTGCATCTATAAGCAATCAGTGAATTAAAAGGGCAAACACATATTTTTAATTAAGAGAAAACACACAAAAATCTAGATTAACACATTACAAAACTTAGCACATGACATAGGATTTCTTAGAACTTACATGAAAAGTGGCTTTGACATAAGTATGCACTGCAGCTCCTGAAGAGCCTAAGTTATCAGGAGTCATTAGAGGGTTAGATGACAGCTGGCTGCCATCCTGAAGCCATTCGTTGTATCTCAGGCTGGACATTTTAATTCTTTTGTTTGGATCCACTGTTAGAAGTCCTAATAGAAATATATTACATTCTCTTAAGAGCTATTTATCTTTTATGCTAGGTATGCCAATATTTATCCTAGATAAGGCTCACACAATGTTATACTATCATTATCTCCAGAAGAATCATGAAATGTAAGAAATTACTATTTAGCTGTTTGATAACTCGCCTCTCTTTTTACACAAACTCAGAACTACCAAATGATTTCTTCACTTAAAACTTGTCTAGTATGAAGTCAAGACAGTAAGCCTCAGATTCTCTGCATGATCCACTGACATCTGAATCTGGAAAAAAAATCCTTATAAGCCTGCTTCTACAGAAATTCAGAACTTCATCTTTGTAGAATTAATATTGGTGTCTATCTCATGCTGAAAAGAGAATTAGACACTCAAAAGCTTAAGAGGAATCAAAGCATAGCAAATGTGTAGGAAGCAGCTCAGAAATACAGTGGTCTTAGTATACAGATTCAAAAATAGCCTGAGGAAAAATTATAGTAATAAATTCATTTTCTGCAAAAGCTCAGCTTTTCAAAGATTTCTCTCATAACCTGGTATTTTTACAAAAGTAAAAATAATATAAAAGAAAAACTCTGCATTTAAATATGATTTAAAAGATTGACTTCACTTTTTCTGAAGCTCTTCAGTTACTTCTAACAGAGTTAAACTATCAATCAGTATCTCACTACATTAGAAAGCTCTTTCTAGGCATACAAGCCATTTCTAATGCTACTCTGATGTGTTCACCTTTACCCATCAGTTGTATTAGGAGGTCAGTACATAGCTCAAATTGTGGAAGTTACTCTGTCAGGTTAGGCACTCTTGATGACCACAGCATATTGTATAGTTCTCTAAATTCTAGCTTTTTGAAATAAAAGGTGCATAAACTAGTTCAGAATACATACCTTGAATTAACTCTTTGGCCTCTTCAGAAACATTTTTCCAAGCTTCTCCTTCGAAGGAAAATTCCCCCTTCTTAATTTTCTTCATAATCTCCAACGCACTGGTACATGTTAAACTTCTGTCTTGAGACTGAAATGGTACCTGTCCTGATAGCATTGTATACTGTCACAAGAGCAAAAGTAGTATTAACAAATAGAGTATATTTACTGACAACCCTACAACTAAATACAGAGTGATGATGTTTGCATCACCAACCCTAGACAGTAAAACTTTGACTAGCTTAACGTCAAGGCTATAAAAACAATAAATATGCCAGATTTCTCTGCGTCCTTGTTAGAAAAAACATTAATGTGTTTCAGGAAACTATAAAGAAAACACAATAGTATTTCTACCCAGTTTATATCTACTCAAATTAATTTTCTGTAAATCAGAACACAGGCTGATTCCTTCTCTGAACTGAAACTGTAGGAAGAATATATGGATATCTGTAAAATCTCCTAACAAGAATATACCTTTTTAAGAACAAGACTACCAATTATTTTTTCACTTCCCAGAAATATTGAATTTAATTCACTGCTTAAGAAAAAAATCTCCAAACCTGGAAAGCATTTGTCTTTGGAATATATTATTTGTGCAACAGTATTTTCTCCTCACTTAAATTCAGCATCTACCCAATCATAGAATTTGAAATCACAGGTCTGAAATTGTATCAAGTTCTTTACATTGTAACAAAAAGTAAATACATAGAATAAACTTATAACTAAAATCCTCTATCACTCACCAAAATGACCCCCAAACTCCACAGATCACAAGATTCATCATAACCATTATGATTCAAGAGCTCTGGGGCAGCATAGTGAAGAGTAAAACATGGAGTCTTAAGAGGCTGATTATCAGGTGGTTTTAAACGAGCGAAGCCAAAATCAATTATTTTTATTTCTGAATTATCAGTTTCATCTGTAAACAATAAATTCTGGAAAACAAAGACAAAATCAATACCAGCACTGGGTAGAAAATTGGTACAATACTTAATAGTTATTTTTTCCATGTATTTATTGCTACAGAAAACCTCCCATTATCTAGAGAAAAGAGAAACTGGAAGAGACTAGGAAAAAATAGAAAAGTAGAAATAACAGTACTTGGGATGTAAGTAAGTGTGACAAGTTTATCTGCGTCCTGTATATTTGCAAGTCAGGGTAGTTCTGTCTGAGATTATTGATGAGAATGGGTATTTATCAGAGAACAGTGGGGAAAATAATTCAGGGAATACTGATAAGGAAAAAAAGCAAAGACACCAACACAGATGGAGAGTTGCCCTCTTCCTCAAGCAAACAGAAATTTTCTTAAGCATCTACTTCTTTCTGGCACATTGCAAATGACAGCTTTCTTGTGTGCGCAGCTCTGATTACACATCGTGTCTTGTGACTGAATAGTCTTTGGTACTCAAGAGGTAGCACACTGAAGCCACATTGCCACGAGCATAATGCAAAATAAAAGAATAAAAATTTAAAAGCAAAGGATGGTGGACTAGGAAGTGCACCAACAGCTCAGTAGTTGTACCAACCACTGTCTGACACGGATCTCAAAGTCAGTATACCTTCTGTAAGTGACCAGCATTCAAGCACTGAAGATCACACAGCAGTCCAACTGTGAACCAATAGCTTACTCCTTTCACTAAGGTAAAGAAACTTCGGTACAATAGTCCCTAAGAACTCCAGCTTTCCAGAATTCCATATCGGAATGCGACATCTTGGACTTGAAGACAGGTAAGTTATCAGTTTGGAAGAAGATTAAAGACAGTCTGTTGTTCTTTTCATTTGTCAAGAAATCTACAAGAGCGAAACTAAGACTTAGGAGAATTGGCCGAGGCCAGGACGAATTATAAATTATTTCTACTTCCTTCTTGAACTTCTGAGAGAAGAAAGGAGAGCAAAATTTTGCTGTTGCTTTTGCTGTTTAATCTATAGAATGCTAGAAAGAGTCTCAAGATTAGAAATCCTATAGCCCTATGTAATTTTGTAATATATAAAAGGTGAATGTCTCAAAGGAATTAATTTCAAACTCATTAAGAAGGGGGAAAAAAATGATGCTAGACTGCAAGCAGATCAATAAGGAGAAACAGAGATTTCATTACAGGTTAAAGAACATCTGCTAAAAAATAATGTTTTTGCATTCTGTAGATTAACGTACAATCTGAAAAGTCAGTTTTCCATATTGAAACGCTGTACAAAATGGATTTGAAGGAAGCCTAATTTCACCAAAAAAATTAATACAATGAGGATAGTTAGCAAAAAATATTAATATAACAGGCTCGGTCAGCAAAGAACACAGCAGCAGCAACAGTCAGTTCTGTGGCTGGGCAACAGAACCCACAGAGGGTTTCTGGAGCCAGAGAAACCTGAGGGAGAGCAGAGACACCTGCCAGGAGCTGAGCTAGCGATTGCTGGGGAGCAATGAGTGGGCAGGCGCACTGCACAGGGCAGTCTGCATCACAGTTTTTGCAGGACAGCATGCAGGGACAGCCACTGACTTTTACATATATTCTAGGTGCAACAAGGGGTGGCCTTTTACCATACCAAAATGCTGTCCAAACCCAGACAGAGGGGCCACAGCCTCCTCAGGTAGACACCTACATCCTACTCCTAAGTATTGAAAGAGCTGCCCAGATTCTCAGCCATGGGGAACTCCAGAATCTGTGAGTCCCCCAGGGCCTGAAGGCAGATGGGCATCTCATGGGTGCAAGTGTGCCCAGATGGATAAGGTTTTTGAGCAGGCTGCTATGTTGCCTGAGGAGCTCACCAGATAGTGTAGAATTTGCAAGTCTGAGTGGGAGACTGATGCATGGTATCATGTACTGACACAGGCTGAGCCTCTCCTTAGGTCCCCCACACTACTGACATGCCCCTATACAATGGATATGGTGCTCTGGGGCTGGAAGAAGTCCGCACAGTGAATAGGCAAGACCAAGAAAAGGACATTTGTGCAAAGTCAGTGCAACCAACCACCTGTATTAAAACCAGTGCCACCAAGAAGCACAAAGGGTGTTAGTAACTGGAGACTTCTCACTCACAGGCACTGAAGCATCCATTTGTCACCCTGACAATCTCTCTAGAGAGGTTTGCTGCCTGACAGGTGCCCAAACCCATGATATGATGAAGAGGCTTACCAGGCCTGGTAAAGCTGGAAGATTATCATCCATTCCTACTCCTTTACATAGGGTTGAACAAGGACATACCAAAATATCAAGAAGGACTTCATGTCCCTTGGAAATATGTTTAGAACTCAGTTTACAGATTAATGATCACTTCACAGAAACAGTCATCAAATCCTCTACTGAGAGGCTCCAAATGGTCACATATGCTATGTGAATTCTTTATTTCCGTGCGTTCTCCACTTTCTGTCCTTTACTTTTCTGCTATTTTGCACAGCAATATATGTGATCTAATTACTATTCCTTCCTCCGAACAGAAAAGTCTTCCAGTCCATGCCATTAAAAAAAGGCCTTATCCTTAGTGACATATAAACAGTTGTATTTTTTTAAAATAAGACTTACCAGTATCACATTAGATGTCAAAGTTGATCATCAAATAAATCTGACTGGAATTGTTAGAAAAGCAAGAGAATTTCCTAAATATCTTTTTAGAGAAAGGTGCGCTAAACACATCTATATTGGGAAGCCTGCAGATCCCATAGTAAGTTCATGCCTGAACCTAAAATAGTAACTTTCAAAACAACAAGCAGGAAGAAGACAGGCTGGTTAAGTCCAACTTTGTGGAGGCAATGTATTCTGCAAGCTGTTTGCTAACCCTTCATTACTTGGACTTCTCAAGACTTCTGTTCTTGAACACGATGTAGAAATGAAGACTGCCTAATTTACCATGCAGCTGAAGCTCTGCTTTACAGAATCTGGCCTGTGTATTCATCATGGTAATAAGACTAAAATGACAAGAATAGGGAAAAAGGACTTCTGGATTTTGTCCTCTTATTAATGACTTGTTTCAAAAACTGTTTTCTTTCCTTGATGATGCCAACAGAGAAACTTTTTCCAAGAGCCACATTTTCAACTGACACATCATAATTTCACAATAGCCCTGCTTTATTTAATCATTTAGTACAGAGATGTCAGTACAGAGACCTTTTCAAATGCATATTATTTTGCACTGGTTTTCAGGAATAACATCTTAGACTACCTGTTGAATTGAACTACTACAAAAGAAGTAAATTTGTAATATAACAGATGGTACGGTACAAAAGGATAAAACACTAGTAGGAATGGCGGATCATTTTAAACTCAAGACACAAAAGGAGTAGCTATTTGCTGAGGTATGATGACTGTAATCATCAGTACAATATAACTCTCTTACTGGATGAACTAACATCAATCTACACTATTCTTGAGATAAAGAAAACTAACATGTATCCATGTGCCCATTGTTGGCAAAGAAAAACGAGCAAGTACTAGCTCTAGGAAGCAGAATAAAGCCAGTGGTCAACCTTACCATAGTAAACTGAATTTTCTGGAAGGCAAGATATTGCTGCACAGTAAAAGACCAGAATAAGTAATGACTGGAAAATATCAATTAAATAATTGTTTATTGTGGGGAAACCACTAAGTTCAATGATTTTGAATCACACATCTTTATTAGTTGGCTGTGTTAGTTTGTGGTTCATTTTGTGTTTAATTGGGACAGAAGACAAGGGTGTTGCAGCTACCTCCCAAAGGTGGAAATGTACAGACAAGCAACGCAAGCAACCTAGATCTGTTTGTGAATTGTTTTATACAATAAATATATACTTACCATTAGTAAAAACTGTCCCCAAATAGGCAAAGAATGTTTTTGAACAAGTGTAAATTGCTTACAAATTTAAACATGTTTCCTAACAGCTACTTTCACCTATGAGCAGAACAGCATATACTGAATTGCGTAAGTAAAAGTGCTAACGTTTTATTAAAAGCATGGAAGTAGAAAACTCTGTAAAAGCTAGAGGAACAGAAATATGTCACATTCCAGATATTTAATAACATTGCCTAAATATATTTCATAAGCATAAAGCAAGACACTATACCTCAGGTTTCAGATCTCTATGGACTACTCCTACATCGTGCATATGGCTCACTGCTGAAACAAGTCTGCGCATAATATGACTAGCTTCAGTCTCACTGAAATGTTTCTTTTTCTGAATACGTTCAAGCAATTCTCCTCCCTTCAGCAACTCCATTACTAGAAACGTGTGAAGCTGAAACAATCAAGAAAAATACGGCATGTTAGAAATTACAAATCAACATTCATTCAGGAACTATGTGCTATTCTGGTCTGTCTACAAAGTCTCAACAAATAAAACTGCTGCTCACAGCAGCATGTATTTGTAGGAAAAAGAAATGCCTTTCTTTAGGCTAGCAAGAAAAGCTGAAAAAAAGCTAGACTTTTGATGTTTAAGCCTGTTGTTGTGGTTAAGGCCCAGCCAGCAGACAGCCACTTGCACACTGCTCCCTTACTCCCACCCCCTAGCTGGATGAGAAGGAAAATTGGGAGCAAAATGCAAAACCCTGTGGGTTGAGATAAGGAAACTTCAGTAGAACAATATAAAGAGCAAAGAAACAACAGGAGTAACAAGAATACTAATGAAGTAATATATAAAGCAAGTGACATAAAACACAACATTCTCACCCAATGCCACCGCATGCCGAAAACAACCAAGCCTGCATATGGCAGGCATGACATTGGTATGGTATCAAATTGATCTGAATATATTTTCCAGACAAAAGCTCTACGTTCATATTCGGTAATTTAGCAAGCTACTTGGTTATCTGAAGTTTCTAATAAGAAAAAAATGCTAAATATGTAATCTTCATATGCAAGAATTCAAAATTATTTCAGAAATATTGAGATTCATAACAACACTGAGGGAAGATGCTTATCATAGATAAGGAAATGAAGTCATGAATATATTATATAATGATTAACAAAGTAAATCAAGGACAGAACAAGAAACAGAACCCAGGACCAATTCTTCCGAATACTTTCGTGATTTGTGAGAGTAACTGAAACTTCCCTCAAATACAGAACTTCTGCTGTATCCTGTATACTGAGTAGACAAAATCCCTAAGATAAAAGTTGTCTCCACTGTAACAGTATGCTTAACTCCTACGAGTTCTTAGGAAAACACATGGCTATGTCTCTGTCAAGTGCTGATTATAGTTTCTTCAAAATACCTGGTCATGATAAACCTCATGTAACTTCACTACATTCGGGTGTCCTTCACAGAGTTTCAGAGCTGTTATTTCTCTCTGGGTGTTGGCTTCCATTCTGAAAAAATGAGCAGTCATTTTGTACCAATTTTACTGAGCATATTGCACATTTAAATTGTTAAATCTATTTTTTAACTTAATAACCCTTCAAGTTAGGACATTAAAAAAACCCACACAAATAAAAAAATGTTTTGATGCAACTGCAACTTGCTACAGTAAAAGTTGAAATGATACAGAATAGTTTGTCTAAACCAAACCTTTCCCTTACCCAGGGTACTTTTGACTTCACCTCTGTTTCTATAAATATATGTTAGTTCAGTTTTATCTTAAAGAATGAAAATTATTGGCCCAATTCTTTTCCAATCTTACGGGAGACAAGTACTTCCAAAGCTGTATTGAAACAATGAGCTTCTACTAGGAAAAAAAAAAAGAGTAATTTCATTTATACATGAACTGTGCTATATAAATGAACTCCTAAAGAGGCCATTGTAAAAATCTGAAATGGAGGAGAAGAAATCAGCTCCAGAGCAAAAATCATCATACAATTTCTCTTTCAAGTACTGAAATCTATAGCCAAAAAAATAAGAAAATGATGAACATTATAAAAACTATGTGAATAGGGACAGAGGAGAAAATTTTGTTTTCCAATAAATGTGTATGTGGGTTTATTTTAGGTAAATAATGTCCAACTTTTTTTTGCCAAAACTCTCTCCAAGAAAGGCTAACCCAATACTAACTTAGACAATGTATAACACAGAATCTCTCTTACCATGTGCTCTTAATTTTTGTTTGTTTGTTTTTGTTAGCTTTGTTCCCTCCCCCCACATCATCCCAATTAGGATCAGAAGCATGATGAGAATTTTGAACAATAGAAAACTGTTTTTCTGCATGCTGTTCCACCTGCATCTCTGCTGCTGATGTTGTTTAGACTGAAAGTGACTTCAGGTCCTTAAGAAATAAAAAAGCTTGACTCAGTCTTTCCTCTCTAAACTACTATCAGGAGTTGTACCTAGGAAACGTGAAAAAGGTCTATTATCATAAGCATAAACCTTTGAAATTTGGGTGTAGACTTTTCTGAGTATGTCCCCTCTATAAATAATTACTATCTCAGATTTTAAATAAGACAGAATCATGAAAAAGAAATCAGAAGCCCTAAAACAGTAACTCAAGCAAGTTTATAGGACTCCACTGTTTCCCTGGCCTTCAGACTCAGACAAATCATAGAATCATAGAATGGTCTGGGTTGGAAGGGACTTCTGGAGGTCATCTAGTCTAACCCCCCTGCAGTGGGCAGGGACATCCCCAACTAGATCAGGTTGTCCAGAGCCCTGTCAAGCCTCGCCTTGAATGCCTCCAGGGATGGGGCCTCAACCACCTCAACCATCTCAAACTGTTGAATGGAGGCAGGTCCAGCACTACCGAAGCAACACCACAGAGGAACTTTTGATCAAAGTTTTTACCTCAAGTATCATTAAAAGTATGGCTAGGCGTAGGATTCACTTTTTTGGCACCTTTGTGGGATAGGAATGAAAGACTGACTGACTTTGAGGCAAAAAAAGTTACTAGAAACCTGTTACTCTTTTCCTTTTAGCAAGAGTTACTAGTGTGGTCCTCAGAGCAGTAAGAAACAGTTTGTTTCTTACTCAAGACTGGGGGGCTGGTGCTACCTCTAAATTTTACACAAACATACTCCAAGTCTGCTTACAGCCTACAATTCTAAAAAATTCTGTGTATACAGACCACTTCTTGCCTTCATTTAGCCTGGTCCACCAAAACGAAGGAGAAAGAGCAAAAGAACCTGAGTAGTGTAATTTAGGAAAATAGTTCATGAAAAATTAGTTCTATAGGAGAAGTCAACACTAATTCGCTCACTGTTATCCAGAAATAAAAAAATCCATTAGCTTAAGATTAGAGGGAGTACTGATCCGCAGCTCTGCATGCACAACAGAAACAAAAAATTAAGGTAGACACAAGGCAGAGATTTCCAGATTAAAATACCCAGTGTAGGCACCTACTGCATACTGATGTCTCATTATAATGAGTGAAATTCTAGTTAATGAATCTTAGAGGGTGAACTAGTTCCCAACAAAACACATACCTAGAGTAGGATTCAGTGGCCTAAGCATAGGAGAGCCTGGAAGACACGAGCCATGAAGGAAGTAGTCACAAGACTCATAGGAACTGGGGGACAAAGAGGACACCAACAGATGCTAAAATAGCACTACATAGATGCCTATGCTTAAGTTACTGAATCCCACTGCTAATGTACAGTCATTCAAATCTCTCTGTAGCTCCAGTAGCGAGTAGGCCTCCACTAATTGTACCAGGCCTTGGAAAACTGACTCAGACACCTATGTTTGGATATCTTATTCTTGAATTTATCCTATCCAGAAAGCATGTGATGAAACACCTTAGTCTCTTGGACAATTACTTCTAGAGTCTGGAAATACAGACGTATGGCCAAATGTCTTGGATAGGAGATCATTTCGTTTCCGATAGAAGAACATTTACGCTGTCCTTTCCTGCCAGCATTCTACAACACATTAGGGACATATTTCCTAATGAACACTACAAAATGAAGCAAAAAATCCATCCATTTCTCAAAGAATCTATCTTCTTTATTTTTGTCTGGACAGAAATTGCCAGAGGTATCTATTCTGGAAAAGGACCAGATGGTGCCCACGTGCAAAGAAAGTCCAGTTCTGGTTTGCTTTTCAGAACATTCAGTAAACAAGATACAACTTGGAACTCCATAGCACAATTCCATTTTACACACACACACACACTTAATCAGATCCTAGGCAACCCACACTACAGGTCCATCTTAAAAGCAACATCCTAGCCAATCAATTGAGCTGCTTAGAAAAGGGAGCTAGCATAAGCCTACATTCAGTTCATTTAGATTTAAAGATAGGAGGGCCTTACACCCTACTGTGATTAGGAGTAAAATAAGGGGAAATTATCACAGAATACAACTAGGAAACAGAAAAGTACTTTTCAGGTTTCTTCTTGTGTCTTCCCCAACAAGAATAACATTTTGTTTCAACAGAATCTCATACTCTTTTAAATGTCATAAGGTTACTATAAGTCTTTATAGATTCTTCAAACAGTTAACTATTTTAAAGTTATTTTTCCACTTTCAAAAACGTAGCAAACATTATTATAGTTCATGGGTGACAGTAAGCAAATAAAAGATTTTTATTGTCTTATAGAATATTTATACCTTTTGCTAATTATTTTTACTGCATACTCTTGGCTAGTTTTCTTGTGTAAGCACTTTCGACAAATGGAAAAACTTCCTTCTCCCAATGGTTTCTCTTTCAGATCCAGTTCATAATGATGATAAAATGGAGAGTCCTGTTAGGAAACTGTCTGTATTTAGTTCTGCAGAATACTTTTAGTCACAGTCAAAGACAAAGAGTAAAGTTTCGTGAGAATTTTTCATCTACATTTAAAATTATAAAAGACCTCTTGGTTTAAAAAAAAGAAATCTGAACTTCTATTTAATAAAATGCATAAATGTTATTCTAACAGTCAAAGAGAAAATATGTTATATTAAACAAAATCACTAAATCATTACTACTACAATAGCTTAAGATACAACACATTCAAGATCAAAGATGGCTATACACATATATTTACCCACAAAACCATGTGTTCATTTGAAGACATCACAAGAGCATGTGTTCTTGTAAGGCTTTACACAAATATGCTTACTTTTGGGCAAATATATCATGGAAGTAATTCTGATATAATTAAAGCAGCTTGAAAAACAATCTCCAATGATTGGCTGAATAAGAAGTATCAGAAGTCAAATTGCCATTACTACTATACTTCAGTCTTATGGAAAACTAGACAATTATCTCTTTTTTAAGATTAAACTTCAATCACTTCTGAATAGTACCACACGCAAATTATATGCTTGGATCATCTGAGGGAGCCATTACAGAGAACAGATAAATGAATAATGACTATTCCGTAATCTGTAGCCCAGCTTGTGATTGCTGCTTTGAAAGTTATACACATTTCCAAGTTATTCAAATTAATTCAGCTCTTGATATTTCTATTACCTTCATCATAGCACTTCTGGCAATAGTTGTAGTTCCAGGCCGCTCATCCCCCATATAAAACTGAAGAGGATCTACTGTAGCTGCATTGCGTTTAAACAAAATAGAAGGTGCAACGAAAGAATATCCCTATGAAATTAAGACATCAGAAAAGGGCATGCTTTGAAATAGTTGCACACAAACTGCATAGAAAACACTAGAAGTTTCAGAAAATTTTTCTAAGAAAACAGAATTTTTGTAACATAATACAGAAACCACAACTGACTCACTGATGGGTACATATTACTCTGGTCAATTTGAACAGGTATCTTCCCGGAATTAGTTACATGATTCTCCACAATTATAGAGAAACCAATAGTAATACAAAAATTCTGGTAAATAAATGGTAAAAATCTGGCTGAGCTTCAATTGCTTTGCATAGTGATAAATGCTCATACCTCAAACTAGTTAGCTTCCCAGAACATCCTTTAAGTTAAGGCATGAAACAGTTTATATTGTGATGTAAGCATCAAACTATTTTAAATGGCAAAACAAAAGAAGCTTCATATTAATGACTGGGTATTGTAACAAGAACAGCTGGAACTAATGCTGCAGGAGGAATCTGGTATTATGAAACGTGGAAATTGCTTGCTACTGTCACTACAAATCTAACAACTTCCTAAATACAGTGCTATATTCCTGTATGCTAAGCATTAAGCTGCACAAAAGCAGACAACAGAAAAACAAAACAAAAACAAAGGAAAAAAACCCAACTCAAAAATGCAGGAGGAGGGGGAGGAAACAAAGCAATCTGAACTGCTCTTCACCTCTGCAGTTTTGGTACCAAGCTGACTGCACATGAACTGTTTCTGCCCATTTGACATCCAGACTGTGCAGACCAAGAAGGGATCATTCTTTAACAGCATGGAGGAGATGGTAAGGAAAGCTTTATTACTGATCTGTATATTGTAGCCTAGTAATTAGACCACTCCTACAGGACATAGAAGATGTACTTTCAACTCAGCAGTGAACTTCCACTTCCCAAAGGAATACCTCAACTAAAGCATAATGTGAATGTGCACAAACCACACTGCTGTTGTTGAAAGCTGGCAGCCTGGGCTGATGGTGTCAAGATGACAAGACTCATAAGGCATGAACAATGAATAAAGGACAGACTGACTTTAGTCCAGCAGGTAGGACATTCAGCTGGGAATGGAGACACATGGAATTTTATGCTTGCAGTAGGACTGTTTCCACATTTACCATTTTGCAATTGCTGAACAAACAGCCCTGGAAGCTGGGATTGGGCAGGAAAAAAAACCTCAACAACCTAGCTATACACATGTTGTTTGTTAAATGTGGAGGAGTTTTTTAAATTAATGTGAATTCTTAAAATACCTGAAATAGTCTTTCTGAAGTCTGTGGGGTTGCTGCAGGAGAATATGTCGGATCCATTTCTGTAAACTCTTCTGCAAAATTACTGACATCCAACTCATCTCTGATTACTGGTTTAAACGGAGCTGGTATTTTTTTGGCAGCTAAGTCATCCCAATTCATATTCTAAATAAAAAACAGAAAAATAAGTTTGAATCAAATGAGAATTTAACAGAAACAGGTACTAGAAAGAGATACTTGTCCAGAAACAAAACAGTCCTAATTCCATTTGCTATTTTCCACAGGCATATGAAAAGCATTTAAATTATGCCCTACTAATTTGCTTAGGTAATGGCAAGAAGTATCATACTTATTTGCAAGTAGACAGAATGCAATTAAAAAAAAAGTCAACAAAGGAAACTTAACAGTGAAGATAAGCCTAGCAATTAGCATGACAGCCCTTAAATTACTTCCTCTATTTCAGAGGAAACAACAGTTATATTTTTGTAAGCCAAAGTGCATGAATGCAGTATCTTCAACTTTCCATTGCTGATTCTGTGCTTAATTACCAATCTCAGCTTCCAGTGCCCTGAGAGCATAATGTCTATGGATTCTTTCTCAAATGCATGGCTAGAAATAGTAAGCATAGATGCAGTTATGAGAAAATGGCCCTAGTACTCTAAAGCAGTGGAACTAAAATGAATTCAAGATTAGAAAATGTTGTATGAGGAAAAAAAATGATCTTCCAAAACAAACAGTGAATAAAGTTTAGCTCTACTTTGTCAGACTCTCTTAAAAGGGGAAGAAAATAGAGAAGAGATGAGGAGAAATTCTGAAGTTAAAAAGCCAAGATACTGCCCATGTTGAATGCTATGAAAAATAAATTGAAAACATTTATTTTAAAGGTTTAATTCATACAATCAACTTTAAATTATCTAAAATGTATACTAATTAAAAATATATTTCATTTCAGAAGCATCAGAAATACAGTTTTTTCAAAGAAAGCACACAAATAATTTTAACTGCAATGGATGGAACAGTACAGATGTATGCAAATCCAATCTTAATCTTTGTTTGAAACCAAAAGTTAATACACTGAAATCTGAATAGAATTAGAAAGTACTATAAAAAAGACTAAAGATTTAATTTTTAAGAGGCTGTTTGTCACTAATGAGGAATTTTATCAATATTCAAATTTTACTAATAATGTTAGTAGTAATCTTCCTTTCAAAAAACAAAACACAACTTATAACTATGTGTCTTCCATTAAACCTTCTGTCTTAAATAATTTGTCTTTCAGCTGCTCCAAGTAACTGTTAGAAACAGACAGAATATATTAAAAATCTACCATGCCTTTCTTATAGCATGCATAAAATCCATATACACAAGCACATGGATGTTCTTACTAACTTCAATGCAATTATTTATGCAATTAACATGCCTGCCTTTAAGCTATTCTGTTAAAAAAACAACAGAATTTCTTTAGACTTGGATTTCAAAGGCGCTACATAGAGTAAGTAGTGTATGGGGGGCTGTTTTTTACCTGGAAAAAAGGATGCTGTTTGATTTCATCAGCATCAGTGGGACCACAACCTAGTCTCTTCTTAGGGTCTTTCATCAAAAGGCGCTGAATTATATCCTTAGACAGTGCACTCATCTCTTGTGGATAAGGTGGCTCACTTTTCAGTATTCTCCTGTAAAACAAGCAAAGTAACAATTATTTGGTAATTGCTGTGTTGAGTGTTAAATAAGAGTTTCCATACTTAATGGTAGCATTTAATGTTTCACTTAAACTTCTATTGTACCCAAGGACAGGAGGATGACTAATATGAAACCATCCTTTTTCTTTTAAAATAAAGGTTTGAGGCAATGTGGACACAAAACATGACATCTGTAGGAGACAAATTATATATCTTAATCCAGAATATCCTTATTTCATAGATACTAAGCTTACTTATTAATATTTAAACAAACTCTTATAGCTACAACAGATAGACCACAAAGACATCAACTTGATGGTTAACAGCAGTCAAAAAACCAAAAACAATACCAATGTTAAAAAGTATTAGAAAATAAAGAGGACAAAGCCACACTTGGGCCATTTGAGGTTCGCCTGCACCTTGTTTATGGTGTGCAGTGCTCACGCTCTACTCTCAAAAGGAGGTACTTCAATGAGAAAAGTTTTAGAGCAGAGTAACAAGATTAATCAGAAATAATACATTTCATATGAAGTTCTACAAAAAAGGCTATGACTATCCAGATTAGTGGAAATAGTTTGGTATAGTGATAATGATAATAGTTTGGTATAACACTGTATTTAACCTTGTGGAAAACTTCTGTGGCAACAGCATCAGTAACCCCTGCCTTTTGCCAAGATTATTGTTTTCACTTCTTTATTTCTAAAGGCAGAATTAACAATGAAATGGTATTTAGCTATGTGAAAAGGAAGCTATGATTTTATTGAGGGATATCTTCCACCTCTTGACTCTTCTAGAGCCCACAGCAGAGAATACAGCATTTTGCCATGCTATACTAGCAGGATTTATGAAAGCTGCATTTATACGTGCCGCTGGCATTCATACAGAAATACTTTTAAGGTTGGCTGATACTATAAAATATGATACCCTGGACTAGTCCACAGAACCATGCTACAGATGTACTGAAGAAGGAAGCTAATTTCTTTAAATAGTTCCAAGAACGACTTACAGTTATCATGGAATTGAAATACGTGAAGCTGTATACACATTCATGAGGTTGGAAAGCAAGCTGCCAGATAAGAAAGACCATATGGTCTCTCACAACATGTGAAAGAGCAGAAATTGTTGAAGACTAATCAAGTAGCTTGATTAGGTAAAGAGAGTCTGGCTACACTAGTACAATACTAGCAAAGTTGGGGATTTACAAGTTGGTCTGGACAGCAGTTAATAATTTGTGCATTTAAAGTCCTCAACTCCCCAGCTCCAAGAGAAATTCAGTAATAGAAAATGCTCATTTTGTGGGGCAGATTTCAGCAATGTGTTTCGGGCAAGCTTATTGCTTTGTCTTCTTAAAATGCTCCAATACTTTTACATTGGTACTGAAAATAAACTGTTAAGTGTAGAGATAACCGAACATAACAAAACTGATAGTCAGGAAAAATTTACATGTAGAATATAAAAATGGTGCATGTTATTTTATTTCTGTAAGTATCATATTCATTTCTTTGCAGATATGCAAGTATTGCTACAAGATCACATTCTTTTTGTCACAAGTAATATTTATTTTTTTAATGAATAACATGAAACAAAGATGGGAGTAGGGTACACCCTTACACTTTAAACCTGTAGTCTGATGGAGTGATCTAGCAAGAGATGACAAAAAATATCTCTAGCTAAATACGTTTCATTTTGTATCATATTTTGAATGTGATAATTTTATTTACATAAAAATTCGTATTTCATTTTACTTCCTTTTTGCACAGTAAACATGCAACAGGGTTGAGTATCCACAAAGCCGTGGTCCCAACACAGCTTAAACAAAACAGGTCTTTTGTAAAGGTCAGTTCTATTACTAAAATAATCTGCTGAGATTAATAAAACTAATCTGCTTCTAGATATTCTGTTGAACAGAACTAGAGCACTGAAAACATTATTCTAGTAGTACTTTCTTCCTAAACTATAGATTAAAACTCTCACAAAACATATGCTATGGCATAAGCATCACTTTATGTGCAAGCATGTATACACTGTTTCAAATCTTACCTAGAAATCTCTGCTTGGGAATTCTTCTCTCCATCAACTGTAAACGGTGATGCTCCAGTTAATAACTCATACATAAGAACACCAACACTCCACCAATCAACAGCCTACAGAACAACAATAGCACATGCATGTTATGATACACTGAACTAAAACTGTTACCAAAAGAAGGAACAAACCAACGTACCTGTTTAAGAAGGACAGGAAACTTTTGGAGAGGATACAGAGAATGCCTTAATAAAATGATTAGGGGACTTGACCACCTCTCTTATGCAGAGAGGCTAAGAGAGTTGGGCCTGTTTAGCCTAGAGAAGACCGAGGTGAGGATCTTATCAATACTTATAAAGACTTAAAGGGTGGATATCAGGAGGATGGGGCCAGTCTTTTTTCTGTGGTGCCCAGTGACAGGACTACAGATAACGGGCAAAAAACTAGCACACAGGAAGTTCCATCCTAACATAAGAAGGAACTTTTTTACTTTGAGCGTGGTGGAACACTGGAACAGGCTGCCCAGGGAGGTGGTTAAGTCTCCATCTCTGGAGATATTCAAAACCAGGACACCATCCTGCGAAACCTGCTCTAGGTTGCCCTGCTCTTGCAGGCTAGATGATCTTCAGAGGTCCTTTCCAACCCCTAACATTCCGTATCCAGAAAGCAACTGCTTTTAATACCTGTCAATACAAAGCAAACCTGGATACAATAAAGCATCAACAACTGCAGTACTGATCAGAGGTATTTTCTATGATAAATTAATTTTATTTTTAAATCTTTCCACTTCGCTTCTTCAGCTAATTTCTTCAAGATGAACTCTTTCCACTAACTACTGAAGTTCTTTTCTCAATCTTCCCAGAATTTTTTATTTTTTTTTTAACCATTGTGAAGTTGTAAGAATTCTAAAACATACTCAAAATAACAGAGGAACATGTGCCTTGCTAAGATGTAGTGGAACCTGTGCTTTTAGGAGCTTGAGAATGAAACTAAGGAGCTTTCAAAAACCACAGTTTAAGAGTGCAGTTTCCAGTTAAACAGAGCACCTGAAAATGCTATGGAATTTTATCTTATAGAATCATAGGATCGTTTGGGTTGGAAGGGACCTCTGGAGGTCATCTAGTCCAACCC
>VWZO01005904.1:444732-669308 GCA_013396975.1 Bucco capensis | reverse complement strand
CTGTCACATGAAGCAGCAAGGTGTGATATTACTAGAGAATGGGAAATATTATGTAAAAATCAAGCACNTGCACAGAATCCTGGTTCATTGCAGACTGTCACATGAAGCAGCAAGGTGTGATATTATTAGAGAATGGGAAATATTAAGTAAAAATCTTTTTTTTCCCAAGCATTGACATTTCTTTTGTTGTCTTTCATAGCTTGCTAGTATCTTTCTGAAAAACCCAGTGGGCTGTCTGGTCACCACGAGCCCCACTGCCTTGCTATAAATGTTACCTTTCCATTCTCATATTAAAAAAAAAATATATAGATACTTATGTAAATCTTGTCTGCAATGACCCACTATCTTTTTTCTGGCCTTTAGGATGAAAATAACCATATAATGGCAATACGAAGCAAAATGAAAAATAAACATAACCTCTTCAAACGTGAAAATTAATTAAATACCCCACTGAATAAAATCTAAGTGGTTGGCCCAGGTTGTTAGGTTTGGCTATCCTGTTCAGGGTTGCACCAGCACCCATACCAGAATGCTTCACAACCCTCCCATCACTCACCTTTAGTACAGTCTTCTGATATTTTCCATTGCCCAATCTAGTCAAGTTAGCAACAGTTTTGTCTCCTTGGGTTTCATCTTTTCCTCTTTTTTTTATTTATTTTTGGCATTTATGCTCATGTAGAAGATAACATCTCCCACCTTATTACTGTTTAGCTAGCCTGCATTGATTTGTTTATAGTATTTCTTCCAAACTCACATTTGTCATTCCAGCTCCTTAGTCCTTCCATTTCTTTAATTTGTTCCAAACCCTTGGCCATCTATTGTATCAAGGTAGAGCAATCTAAATTTTACTACCTGTTAGGAAACAGTAATATATTCTCCTAGATAATTCCTCTGCCAGTCAGCTTTTATCAGATGTTATGGAAGACATTCACTGGATCTCAGAAAATTGTGGATAATTATGAAAACTAAGAATAAATAGTAGGAAAGAGTGACACTCTTGAAAAGTGAATCAAAGGGCTAGGAACCATTCAAAATGGAAGCACAGACATTCACTGGCAGTTTTTACTCCTTAAGTACAACTCAAGTGCACTAGGACCTGGAGTGATAAAAGCTTTATGTTTGCCCTTCATCTTAAGGGCTAAGTAATTCTCAGAAGGAAATAAATCTGACCTCATACTGGCCAATTACCTAATGTTAGAAATGAAAGTAGAAGAATCAAAGCTGTTAGTCAGGATGAGATGAAATGTCCTCTTATACGTGCCCTGATACTTGATTAGTTACTCAAATTTCAGCAGAAATGGTGCTTCTCCAGTAGCCTTACAGTCTCATCGCTGTTCAGCACTTTTCTAACCAAATCAGACTACTCAAAGGCTGTCAAGGCTGTCTGTTTTCACTACAGTGCTACATAATGCTAGTATTATGGATTAACTTTGTACATTTTTTTCCATTTCCTTACCTTTTCACCTGTTTTACTTCTACTAAGTAAACAGCTCTGTGTCTACTCCAGTTTCCCAAGTCTGATAATTACTTCTGACTTTACTATTAACTAGCTGTGTGTGACCTCATGCAATCAGAATCTTAAAATGCTACTAATTGTTTTGTTACTAATTAAAGATTTTTTCTTAAATACCCTTATCATGTTTTTACAACCTGTAGCACTACTAATGAACTCACAGCCAAGAGTTTCTAGTTTTTAAACACTGGAAGTCAGACTCCGTTTTTCTGTCCTTGCACTCACTAATTGACAGGAAGCTCAACATGAGCCAACAGTGTGCCCAGGTGGCCAAGAAGGCCAATGGGATCCTGTCCTGTATCAAAAATAGTGTGGCTAGCAGGACCAGGGAAGTGATCCTTCCCCTGTACTCTGTGTTGGTGAGGCCGCACCTTGAGTATTGTGTTCAGTTCTGGGCCCCTCAGTTCAGAAAAGATATTGAGGTGCTGGAGCGCGTCCAGAGAAGAGCAACAAGGCTGGTGAAGGGACTGGAGCACAAGTCCTATGGGGAGAGGCTGAGGGAGCTGGGGTTGTTTAGCCTGGAGAAGAGGAGGCTCAGAGGAGACCTCATCGCTGTCTATAACTACCTGAAGGGAAGTTCTAGCCAGGTGGGAGCTGGTCTCTTCTCTCAGGCACCCAGCAATAGGACAAGGGGGCACGGGCTCAAGCTCTGCCGGGGGAAATTTAGGTTGGAGATCAGAAAAATGTTCTTTACAGAGAGAGTAATCAGGCATTGGAATGGCCTGCCCGGAGAGGTGGTGGATTCACCATCCCTGGAGATTTTTAAACAAAGATTGGATGTGGCACTGAGTGCCATGATCTAGTAAATGGATTTGAGTTGATGGAGGGTTGGACTTGATGATCTCGGAGGTCTTTCCAGCCCGATCGATTCTGTGATTCTGTGAAATGTGTATGGCCAGCCTCTAAGAACATTTATGACACTTCAGGATGTGTTTCTGTTTTGAATATGCAAAGCTACACTTTTTCATCATGCATCAGTACCTGGAGAGTGTGGATGCAAAACTATAATTCACAGTGGTTTTGTCTCTGCCACTGTATCTTTAGGCACACATAGGCCCATCTGCTTACTAAACCCTTGCATCTGAGATTTGCTTGGTCAATCTGGTCATGAAAAGGTCTGTTTCCAAACTTGAACACTTCCCTTTTCCTAGAAATCCAGCACCCTGTCCTTTAGAAAACAAAGCCAAAGAAAATTGATATGTTGGCATACACTAGATGTGAATTCCTCTTTGCTCTCTTCCTTCATAATATACTCTCAGGCTTTGGTGGTATAGCTCCTCTCAAACACCTCCTTTCTTCTCTCCAGTGAAACTCCACTACTGCTATTACTGGAAATATCATTATCTTTCATTAGCCCAATGTTTATTGAATCCTACTGTTTATCAAGAGCTACTGGTTTATTGAGATTTCAGAAGTAAATTGTCATCTTGGCTTAAGACTGTATCTCTACAGATTGTATTAATTTAGTAAGAGCTGAATGGTTACATGGCTGCTTATCACCCTCAAAATGAAATTTCTTCTAATTAAGGATATAAACTTATTTACCACCTTACTTTAGCACAGTTATTACTTGAGGTAAGCTAACACTGTGAGAATTACTTATAAAAAAAATTAGATCATTCTTAATTATCTCCACAGAGAGACCTCTCCACATCATAAGTGCTTTTTCTTTTCCTTAAAATAAATTTATTTCTTCATCAAAAATTACCTTCTGTCAGGAACTCCAAACACTTTCACTTAGTTGGAAGCCTTGAGGCTGAGTTTCTGCTTCTGGTTGTGGTTTGTTGTTGAGTCTAGAGTTTAAAGATCACACTTTGCTTTAAGATACTAGCAATTCTAGGGAAAAAAAAAGTGAAAACATGAAGCTTTTTCTAAAATTAGACTTTCTTGCCTATGCTGTTGTCTTACTCTCATTTAGTTTCTTTGGTGTATAGTAAACAAAATTTATTTCACCTCACTTTTAGATGGTAAGTTATAGAGATAACTTTTTATCATTTAGCTGCAGCAGTCACATATTTTTGTATGTCTGTTGATCTCTAGCTGTGGTAGCATGGCTCAGGGGGAGAACTGTATCTCTGAAATGTAACAGTTGGCTATCCTAGGGCTGCTTTTTCTGCTTATCAGCTGGCATTTATATAGTTTGTAACCCAAAGCCCCCTGATGTTAATTGAAATCTTCCTACTGTTTTCTAAGGGACTTTGGATTTGTATTTTATGATATATTAAAAATAACACTGAAGTATTTTTACTTCAAAATATGAAAAATGATAAGAGGAGAATCAGAGGGAAAAGGTCAGAAAATTAAAATGACCCTGCCTACTTGCTAGTATATATTAGACTAGACTAGACTATTTCAGTTGGAATGGACCTACAATGATCATCTAGTTCAAATACTTTGTCTCTTCAGGGCTGACCAAGTCAAAGCATTAGGACATTGTCCAAATGCCTCTTAAACATTGACAGGCTTGGGACATCAACTACCTCTCTAGGAAGCATGTTCAGTGTTTGACCACTCTCTTGGTAAGGAAATGTATCCTATTCTTCATTGGAGAAATTTCACTGATAGTTAGAAGCTGCTTTGAAAGATTTTGTCATTTGTAGTGAAATACATTCCTCACTGTTGTAACAGAGCAAAAGGGTTCTGAATATGCCTCTACATGACTAATATTAGACAAGAGCATCTTTATCTTTATTGAGTTTATTTTATAATTGAAGGATTTACGTTAACATCTTTGATGAAAACCCACAAAAATACTACCATATAGTTCAGTGAAAATTGTCTCAGTGAGAACTTACAGCAGTTTAAGAAGTCATATTTTCTGGTTGTTAACATCCTTCTCTTTTCCTAAAGAAAGACAGTTTTTGATATCTCTTTTACTAAAGCTTTTCTTTTTTTTACTAAAACCACAGAGTTTTGCCAAGTATGTGCTGCCAGAAAGCTCAGTGCACTGCAAAACAGATGGGTAATAATTATTTTGATAGAACCTTTTCCCATATTGTTTAAATACAAATAATTCCTCCACCCTTCCAGGTATTTCTTAAATATAAAATTTAACAGAGGATAACATAATTTAGGTAATGGTATAAAAATATAAAAATTACAATGTTGATTGATTCCAAATTAATCTTTTCCATAATTTTCACTTACTTTTATAGGAATTTTCCAGTTATGACCACAATTTATTTTTCTCTATCTGGAAAGTGACTTTACAACTGGATGACTATTTTGAGAAATGCTTGTTTCATACTGATTTATTTTAACCCATTATATTGCCCCTCAAACAATTATAGAAGTGTATTTAATTGGCAGTTAGATTTTCAACTGCCAGCTTTCCATAACTTCTCAGAAATAAAACCTATTGATTCATGGATTCACCACTACAAGTATTAATTTTCTTCCACATTTGATACATTTCTGTCAAAAGTTTGATTTCTTTTTGATACAGAAGAAATGCTAACATATTTCTACAGTGTAAGGTCAAAGGTAAAGCCTTTGAGTACTGGATTACAGGACTGCAGATAGCAGATGTTAAAGTTGAAAAATCTTCAAAGACTATCAAATGTATTATTGGAAATCTCTTCTGGTAAGTGATTAAATTCTTAATCTGTAGAATTCCATCAGTTTGTCTCTCTTCACATTTGCAAATGTGAAAGGGTCCTATGTTAAAAAAGATGCTTTTGGTTTTGTTCTTATATGCAGCTGTGTTTTGTTTCCTGATACATTTGATAATCAGGAGCAAGTAATATTAATCTGACTGTGATTTTGTAACAGAACCAGAATATGGAAATACATTTTGCAAATAGCAGCATTATTTTTTTGGGGTGTTTTATTTCTGTAACTACTACTGAATCATTAAGAGAATACAATTTTTTTTGCTTGTGGAGCTGATAAAGATTGAAGAGAGAATTCTCTGTCAGGTAGCCCAGAAACTAAGTGGTGAGGTAATAAATAGAGTGTGACTACTAGGACTTGTAATGAACTCAGTGAACTATGGGTCATTGATTTTAAGTATTTTTTTTTCTTTGAAGCCACTGTGGAAATTCTGTTTGCAACTAATAAAATAATATGACCCTTTAGTTTTGAAATATCCTCTAGAAGTGTTTAATCTATCAAATCTTCACATATTAAGTCCTTAAATGTGTGTACAAGCAAAGAAACCAAGTAAATAATGCCACATATCTTGAAGGCATAGAGTAGGCACAGCCTTAATGAGATTTATTCGTATAATGGACTTACTTTGGCCATTATGTCACATGGTATAAATATAATAGGTTAGGACACTTTGAAGGAAATGATTATTTAATTTGACCTGAGCTGTATGGTTTAGAAGAATACTTGATGAAAGATTTCTTGTGACTTGGATTTGCTGTGTCTCCGTTCTGAAGAAGGGAAGATGAGAAAAAGAGTTGATGTGTCTCAGCATTTTGTATCACTTTGTAGATTGTTTTTTCTTATGTGTCAGAATATTAACAAGGTGAGTCATAAGAGAGAACATTTTGTCCCACATATTTAAAATCAACAAAAGAAAATTGTGCAGTTATTGTTCTGGGTAAAACAGTACTTCCAGTCTTTAAGATTAAGCCCACTCACTACAAATTCAGATTCATGTCAGTAGTGGTGATAATATGTCTCCTTTGGCCACTTAAAGATTGAAGTCTATGGCAGCACGAAAAATGAAGACTTCATATAGTTGTAAAGGAGGCAACCCTTGATTTTGTAACAACACACTGAACTCTAGAAAATATTTCAAACTGTTCAATCTACTTTTCATTAAAGCCAGACAAATGGGTATAGAATTACCACATGAAGCTTCCTAGAAATTCTCGAAGGAAATGCTTGCAAATCTGTTTATTGATAGGAAGAATATCCTTAGATTATTTTGTGGTCAATATTTAAAAGTAGTTAAAATGTTTCAGTGACACAGCTGTTATATAATCTCCTTGCTATTTTTCTGTTCCTCTTCCCTCACTTCCAAGGGGCATACTTGTACAAAATAATGCATAAAACTGTACATAAGAAAATCTGAAACTAGCCACAGAAGGATCCTAACCACTTCCCATGTATGCCTTACAGTGACATAATAGGAAAAAAAAGATATAAAGTACCAGATACATAAGATTTGCAAATGAAGAAGAAAGAAGGGGAATTATTGCCTTGCAGTTCTTCCTGTTACAACCAAGTTAGGCACTGTTTGTAGTAATCAAATAATTTTACAGTGACAGTATGTGATTAAGATGAAAGTGTATCTCTAAGTAGGAACAAATGCTAATCAATAATCTGGTGTAGTAAAAGGTTTCAGTTGCCACTTCTAATAGTTAGCATTGGTTTACATGATCTATTAGTGAATTATTTGACCAATATGCAGCAGCAACATTTTTGTGTTTATGTGAACACTGCAAGAAAAGATGTGAATAAGGCAGTGAGGAATCTTTGTTGTTGTTGTACTGCACATCCTGGTGTATCACAAATATTCTGGCTTTGACTGGAAATTTTGGGTTTAGTAATTTTTTTCAACTTGAAGTTTTGTCTACGTATTTAATAACTGGATGATGGATGCTTGAGCTCTGTCCTCTGATAACATGGTTTGGCCATGATGACTAGGCCAAATTCAGCTATTTCAGAAATTTAGCTGATGTTTTTGGTCTGCTCATTGAGGAATTGCTTTGCAGGTCTGCTGGTATCTCAGAAACAATCTGTTTATTTGATAAAATTAGGCCCATAAGCAGTTTGATAGCCAAATTCTTTGGCTAAAGGAACACCTCTGAATTGACTTCTTGGACTCCTCTTGTGACAGGATCAAGACCTGCAATAAAACAGAAAATCTGTCTTTGCTCTTCCTAGTGAAAAGAACTACAATGTAAATATGAATGTTACAGATTATGGCAAATCTCTGCATTCCTACTTCTCCCCCACTTCAAACTTCACCAGGGAAACTGTCAATATTTCTCCTTTGTTCTGTCTACAGCAACTCTCACCTCATTTTCCAGGAGGTATGTCTCCTTATCAAGAAGCAAAGAACTGAACTTCCTTGCTGATAGAGATGTTTAGAAAATAAAACACCATTATCCACAGCTGTATTTCCAGTAAGAGCAAACAGTTCCTTTTTAGATATTAGCAGGTGGAAATCTCAGCTGATGGATGCATGTTTGTTGTTATGATTCCTGATGACCTCTCTTGTTTTCATTCCACTCTGATAGTGAACGCTTACTGGCATGTTGGTGTTTTTAACCTCCTGAACTGGTCTGGGGCTTGTTACAAAACACCATTAATTTATATTTAACTACCTAGGAATTTCCTCCTCTAACTGCATTGGCCAGTGTCCCAATTCAGGCAGTACTTAGCATAGAATTTGTGACTGCTTTATGAACTACTTCATGGTGAGGCATGAAGGTCGGCGTGGCAGTTATCTGAATGACAAAGCCATGGATGAGCAGTTCTGCACAGTCTGTCGAACCGTACATTTTTTAATCAGAGAAATGTTTTAACACACTTAAAAGTATTTTCAATATACCAGGTTACTGGAAGCACATATTTCATCCACCCTCTGCAAGGATCAAGCAAACATAGGATCCTGAGATCGGGTCTTTGAGGAAGCATATTGCAACTTCTACTACTTTCTTCAGGTACTTACACTAACTGAACACTAAGACAGTGCAGTTGTTCTTATAAAATATCTATTTTCTAGGTTGGACAGAAACTTACAGTTTTCTCTTAAGACTGTCAAACCAGGACCTAAATAATAAACTACACCTGATTCTGATAGGGGCACAACAGTCATACAATGATTTTAAGAAAGCTTTATTTGTTAATTTTGTATGAGCCTTCAAATGCTTAGGAGTTGGCAACATCCTTTATTGTGCACTCATTGCCATTTATGTACCTCACCACCTTGTGTATTACTGGCCTAATTTTCTGCCTATGTTTTCCATACATAAGGTATAATTAATTTCTAAAGCAAAGTCAGCCTTGACTAGTTTTAACTGTTTCATGAAATGATATTGCAAATTGTCGTTCACTTATATGTGGTTTAAAATCACAGTATCTTTGAAAATCTGCCATAAACCCAAGCTAACAGCCTCCAAACAGACATGTAAATTATTCCTCCTTTTCTCATAATGAGAATAGTAAATAATGTTACTATGTATATTAATGCCACAAAATACAAAAAGAATCAGTAAAGCCAGTGCTCTTAAGGAGTGACTCAGTATTTCAAGACTGTATTTTTCATCTCCATATTTATGCTCTCTGCCTATTGCTACCTTCAGAACAGAGCAAATCTCTGCCCAACTCACCTCTCAGCATTGTTTATTGGTCTCTTGAATCTCATCATTTGCATTAATTTCATTTTTTTTCTCATCCATAAAATGTTTAGAATGGTGTGTATGCATCAAGAAATATACAGTGATGCCTGATATAAATTCTGTCTAAATCTCCTCTCTTACCTTCATTTGAATATCTGCTTTTTCATTTAAATAATTCATTTATCTTGTGTTGTTGGATCTTTGATAGAAGTAGCTCCATGAGGGTGGCAGGATAACATTGATACCAGAGGAGAAGGAAGTCCTGCTGGACTGCTAATTTTAAAGAAGTGGAAGACAATAACCAACTCTAACCCTTCATGGCAATGGTACTGTAGGATTCACTGTCAGTGTCTGTGAGCTCAGAAGTCAGTTATGTCTCAAACACTTACAGGCCAAACCATGTGGCATTTAATTGAAGGATTCTCACTGACAGTTTTGACTGAGGTGCCCCAAATTTGATCCTATTTTATTAATCTCATGTAGAAGGTATTTTGATTTACTACTTTCGTCTCCAAAATATGTAGACTTCTGTATCACTAATATTTCACTAAATGTTACTAGTTGGAAAGTTGACATTTACCTATTGTCACATACAAAAAAAAGGTTTCAATATTTGGCATTGGAACTGTGCAAATGTAACAAAAGTATATAGTAATTGTCACTGAAGACTGCTCAAGGAATTTAAGAGATGACAAAAGAGAGATAGTGGTTTTATTTGCATTTCACCAGCTTCGATGCTGCTGCTGGAATGTCTACCTCTTTATTTATACCAAGGTTGTCTGGAGGTGGTCTTTAGTAAAAATTAGTGCAACACTTGAGTATGCTTCTGGATTTGTAGCAAGAGTTTTGAGGATTTGATTATTATACATTTCATTCGCCAATGAGCAACATGCTTCCCCAGGCAGGAGAGTATTTTTCACATTTTCCTTCCACTGTTTTCAGTTTGGTAACCTATGGGTGGATGGTAATTATCACAGCACTGTCTTTTTACCTCTGCATGTATCTTATACCAGTGCTTCTGAATTTAAACCCACTGAACATGAATGGGGAATGCTGCTTTCTTCAGGTTGAAACTTGGGGCAAAAAGAGTGTTTATCTTCTTCAATCTTGAAGTATCCAAGAGTCCAGATTTATACAACAAACGCAGGTTCCAAAACATATTCTGAAATGGTGAGGTCATTGAGCCAAACCAAGGACATGACTTCAGTTCTTCAATTTTTTGCAGCTTTTGTTTTCAGAACTATAAGGGACTCTATCAAGCGCAGCTCCATATTGGTTGATTGGCAAACTGTTGATGAAAGGAAGAGCCACTGCCCTGATGAAGGTAACATTAATCCTTCCTCTCCCTTCCCACAGCTCCAGCTCAGATGTACGACCTGGGAAGAGACTGCTTCCGCCTGAGAAAGCAGCGGTTGCCCAGCCAACAACAGAGACTCTGATGGGACAATTTTGGTCACTCCTGTTTTCATTAGTAATAGGAAATGAAAAGAGCTGACTAGTACGAGAAACTTCATTCTGGTGTTGTTGTTGCCAATTTTCCCTACTCCAACAGTTTGCAATCCTAATTAGCCATAACCCCACAAAATCACCCTACTTGAGAAGAGAAGCCATTATTTCATTATTTATTCCTGTATCAGGAGCACAGAAATGTGTAGAGGGCTGAGCTGCAGGCATATCTACCCTGCTTATGTTGATATTTAACATGCATGCTGCTTTGTTAATGGTACAAGACTGTGATGCAGCCATTGGTGCTCTTCGAGCTGTATGGGTTCAGGAGCACTCTACTATGCCTGTTTGCTTTCCTAACACTACTTCTTGGCCTCCTTTCCCCATCTCTTCACAAATTGAAATGCCACTCTCTCTACTTTCGGCATACTACTGCTTTTCCCAGGATGCACTCCACAAGCCTGCATTTTCCTTCCTGACTCTCACCACATTTTTACAAGCACACTGAAATATCTGTCTTGAGGTTTTTCTCTTGTTCTCTTTGGCTTGATCTACCTGATAACAGTGTTTTAGCTTCTACCTCCCAGACTGGAGAGTCCTGAAGTACCAAGTTCATTGCTTCTTTCCAACAGAATTGCCCCCTATTTCAGGAGAGATAGGTGAAGAAGTCTGGCTAGGAAAGAAGGGCACGGCACAAGCTGTTTGTAGTTTGAGATCTCTATCTCCATTTATTTCTGGACAGGGAAAAATAAAACGAACTTGGTTGCTCTGAACTTTAATGAGCAATAATGTATTTTGAGATGTTTTTATATTTTATTGTTGTCTTAAAAGAATTTATGTGAATTTATGGGTCCCAATCAGACCAAATTGACCATTTTTGCTCATTATATGATAAGATGCCAAAATCTCATGAGCATTTTGAGGAAGAAGGCCATCGCATAGTGCTTTTAACTGTTTATGTACGTGACTTGAGATACTATTTGAATGAATGGGTTTAACTTGCTTGTTTTACCTCTCTGGTGGGTTAGGTAGAGGCAAATAGTATCCACAGAATTCAAGATCTGAAGGTAAGCAAAAACTCTAACATGTTTAGGTTTTAGTTTAGTTTTAGAATTTTAGTTTTTAAGTATTTGCCTTGCAGTGCAAGGAGTAGTACTGCTCAAGGTTGTTTCTCAGTGGAAACAAATACAAGTTTTCCATTGTTCTTGCCTGTGGCAAATTCTGTAATACTTTACAGTTTGATTTTGTGTTTTGACTTTGATTTTTTATTTTGGCTGAGTTCTGTAGTATGGGTTTTTAATTAAAATTCCCATTCAGGCCTGTTTGGTAGTCCTGGATGAGAGGCCTTGAAAGTTATCTGTAACTTCAAGTTAAAACAGCCTGAGTATGTGATAGAAGAAAACAACCCTTTGGATCTCCAGAATTATCCAGAGTATCATTGACTTTTGTCTGTCTGTGTTCTTGTTGTGTTGCTCCAGCGGAAGATGGTCCAAGAAGCACCGTTAGCACAATCCAGTAGGTGCAAGGGACATGTGTCTAGTGATGTGCATATCTGTATCCTATAGCAGTATACCTGGGGGATACCTCTGTATGCTGGTGAAGGGGGTGGTTGGGAAGAAGCACATGGAAAGTGAAGGGATGAGGCTGTGGCTGAAGGCAGATGTGGTCTATGCTACTGCTATGGCTGCAGTGAGGCACCGTGGGGAAGGATCCATCCTGCCTGGCTGGGGTGGCCTTGTCATCTGGCGCTGTGATGTGACAGTGCAGCCTGGCCCTCAGTGCCCAAGACCCCTCTTCCCACGCCGGCATAGCAAGGTGGGAGGTTCCATGCTGCCGTGCGAGGGACGACCTCCTGCTCCTGCGGCGGGACAAGGCCTGCACTCAGGCACGTCTCAGGTAGGAGCATCTCCTCGAGACAGAGCTAGGCACCCCTGGGGCTGCCCCAACTGCGGCCCCGCAGCCCGTTCCCGAAGGGCTAGGCAAAGGGACGCTCGAGCTAGCTGCGGGGTGAGGGCAGGTGTTGCGTCCCCGCGCGCACCCCGAGTCCCTCAGTCGCTTCTCGGATATCAGCAACTCTCGAGGGGCGACGAAGTACCCCTCTCGGGGATGCGGGCCGGGCAGCGCGACCGCCCCTCACTGGGGGGCGGCGAGCTCTGGGACGGAACGGGAGCGGCGGGCAGCAAGGGAGAGAGGGAGAGTGGGAGCGGTACGCGCCGGCGGGGATGGGCGGTGGGAGCTCGGCAGGGTGCGAAAGCATGGGGAGGCGGTGCGGAGCTAGTAGCGGCAGCGCCCGGTGGCACTTGTGCTTGGCGTGGAGAACTCGCCCCGCCCCCGGCGGCAGCCGCGGGCACTTAAGGGCTCTGCGGGCGGCGGACAGGAGCGCCACTGTCTCGGGCGTGCTGCCGCGGCTCACTCATTGCTGCCCATGTGCTCTCGCGGCCGCGGCACGGTACCGAGGTGGGACGGGACGGCAGGCAAGGCAGCCGTGGGCGACCGTGGGCCGCCGTCCCAGGAGTTTGGCGGCTGCGCTCTCGCGTAGCAGTCCCGAATGGTAGAAGCACCTCTGGCTCTGGCGTGCCCGGTTGCTGTTCTCGCTCGGTAACTTTGTGACAGGCGTTCCTGAAGCCTGCTAGTTTTTTCTGCATGGGAAGTTTTTGCCAGCAGGAATGTCCTGGGAGTAGAGATGGAAGATAAAGTGTAAAGTAACTCGCAAAATTGACTTGTGAGTAAAGGAGCGCCTGAAATACAAGTTTGTGCTTGAGTGAGTACCTAGGGAGAGGGCAATGACGGTTAGGTTAAAGCGTTAAAGCATTGAATGGCGACAGGAGAGTTACTTGTTAGGACATTGTTTTAAAAATAAATGCCTAACAGAAGAGAAATGGTGTGTGATTATCATCTCAGAACATTTCAGTTTCAGTATTTCACTTTTGACTGTGGTTGGGCTGGTAAACCTTTCGTTCTTGCAGTATGTTGCAGAAATATTTGTTCATGTACATAGTGAAACAGAAGTATATTTTTGCATGGTTTCTCTGATTATATGCACATAAGCATTATATATTTTATGCATGATTTTGTATATCTTATGTTTGCAGAGAATATAAAGACACTGTACAATGTATCTACATTGTACAATGCATGCAGGTAATTGTTTTATCCCATGACTGCTGCGCTTAAAATGTGATGGTGTATCATATCACTCAGAAAACCGGAAAAATTAGATTTGTACCACAGACTAGTAATATAGAATTTCTTCATCAAATGGCATTTGAACAGCGGTATGCTTCTCACAGTGTATGTTTATTTGCTTTTAATATTGCAGATGCCTTTTGATTGCAAGACTGCTGAAATGTTTTGAGGGCTGCCTCTCCTTTGCTAACCATGAACAGTTCAAAATCACCAGGGCTGGCTGGATTTGGAATCTTGAGAAACACAACCTGCCACACAGAGAAGAAGATTTCCGTTTTCTTTTCAATAATCTTCATGACAGTGGGAATTCTATCCAACAGTCTTGCAATAGCAATTCTCATGAAGGCGTATCAGAGGTTTAGACAGAAATCAAAAGCCTCCTTTTTGCTTCTTGCTAGCAGTTTGGTCGTCACAGATCTCTTTGGCCACCTCATCAATGGAGCCATTGCAGTGTTTGTGTATGCATCGGACAAAGACTGGATTCGATTTAACCAGTCCAACATTCTTTGCAGTGTTTTTGGCATCTGCATGGTTTTCTTTGGTTTGTGTCCACTCTTCCTGGGCAGTGTGATGGCTGTTGAACGGTGCATTGGAGTCACTAAGCCAATATTTCATTCTACAAAAATGACTTCTAAACATGTGAAAATGATGTTGACTATGGTATGTCTGTTTGCTGTTCTTATAGCTTTGCTGCCTATTCTTAGGTTTAGAGCCTATCAAATTCAAGCATCGAGGACCTGGTGCTTCTATAAAACAGAACATGTTGAGGACTGGGAAGACAGATTTTATCTCTTACTTTTTTCTTGCCTTGGGTTACTGGCCCTTGCTATTTCATTCTTGTGCAATGCTGTCACAGGAATTACCCTCTTAAGAGTCAAATTTAAAAGTCAACAAAGACAAGGCAGATCTCATCATTTTGAAATGATCATTCAGCTCTTGGCTATAATGTGTGTTTCTTGCATTTGCTGGAGTCCATTCCTGGTAAGACCCTAATGTGTTTGCCAATTTTTAATGCACATCAATGTATAAAAGTTATGCTTCTTTATCTCCAGGTTTTAAGGCATGATAATAGCTCCGTCCAGTGTATTAATTTTACAGCATATGGCCCATAATATATGTACCTATGCATCTATAACAAAAATGGTAATTATTCCTCACTCATAAGCAAGAGACACTTAGAGAGCTAAATATATAGGGACTGTGAGGACTGTATTTCCCGTGCTGTGAAGCAGATAGTGGTAGCAGAGTGGTGATTAGAATAAATCAGAGCAGATACCGAGCTTGTAGAAAATTTTAGTGAAATCTGGGAGTGGCAAGGCTGTTTAGTCTGTGCTGTGGTTCATAGAATTTTTTATTTATTGTAGTCTGTTCATTGTTATTTTTATGGTTTACTGCCACTTGTGAACTGTGTTGCAGAAGATAACAGTTAAGAATGTAAAAATCCTCTACTCCGTTATCAGGGTGTTAAGTGCTTTGGTTTAGAGTCATGTTAAAAAACAGTAGTTGGCAGTGGGTTAAAATAAAACTTCGGTATAGACCTAACCAAACTGGGTTTATAATCTGGACAGATGACTAGCAAAGCAGCTCAGTGCAGTTGGTGTGCTTTGTCAGCTGTCCCGCCTGTAACTTAAGGCTGCTTGCTGGTGACTACTGTGACTTTTCCAAAGCAGTAACTGTTTCTCATGTTAGCGTGTGCTCGGTCAGTGAGCAAGGTCAAAGGAACCAAGATTAAGATACGGGAAAGAATTTGACAGCTACTGTTGTATAATGGCATTATAAACTTGATATTAACTGTGGCTTTCTTTACTGTAGTAAGCCTGATGGAAGAAAATTTACTTTTTTTACTCTGGTGAGGAAGGTTAAGTCATGAGTAATATGAAACCTTAATTTTTTTCCTAGAAACAAGGTCCCATATTTTTCCACTGATATGAATGAGGAGCATTTTTAGTC
Source organism: Bucco capensis (assembly GCA_013396975.1). NCBI lineage: Eukaryota > Metazoa > Chordata > Aves > Piciformes > Bucconidae > Bucco > Bucco capensis. The sequence continues at coordinate 653,912 of VWZO01005904.1, read as the reverse complement.
TGAGCTTATAAATACAGAAATTTAAATCTGAATCAGATCCAGCTATGTCTAATGTATGAAGTTAGCTGAACTGGTTCTAAATTAGGTACTGATATTAGCCTAGCTGCAGCAATTGGACATATCTGGCAGGTAGCATTTAATTAATACAGTATTGCAGACTTCAAGGAGGAAAGTCTGGATATAAATCTTTGCATCACTGAAATGCACAAAACTCTTTCACTTTTGTTCAGAGAATTTTTCTAGGCTTGCTCTGCAGCATAGTTTAAATTCCTGTTGGCTGTAGTGGGTACAGCATACATGAAGTTGTCAGGACTGTATGGATGCTTTTGTAGTGAACTTCCTTCTAGTCACTTCCAGACACCTCCTGAAATTGATCTGGGGCAGGCCACAGAATGGTTCTCAAGAAAAGCAATTCAAATGTTGGCTTTACTTTTCTTGAAAAAAAACAAAACAGTTGATGAACAAAGACTGGAATTAATTTGATTTTTAAAGAACTCTTGGGCATCAAAAGAGCTATAGACTTTTATAATTCAAAAGAGATACTTCATTTATTCAACATACAAAGGAACAGTAAATTGCAACTACTGTGGTTGTTTTTGCAGTGTTGGTAATGCTGTTATGCTTTTCAATTTTTATTAATTATAGAAACATTTTTTAAAAATCTTGACAATCTTAAATGGAATCACAGTACTACTTTTGTTAAAGTATTTAATGTCATATAAGTTGTAAGCAATTCAGGTTCACTTGTGTCAAATCTGCCAGTGCTGTCTGTGCTTTCCAGGCTCATGACACTTTGCTTCTGGATCTCTTATCACAAAATTAGACTGGCAGTATGGAAAATAGTTCTGCAATATGCACAACTTTGTGTTAGAAATAAGGAGTTTAAAAAACCCAGAAAGTTAGTGTAAGGTGGGATTTAGTTCTTGAAACAAAGTTTCAAGGAAGTGAACAATTAGTGTTTTAGCCACTGAGTTTTGATGGTCTGGAAAATGCAATAGGACAGGGTGGTTAGCTGTTAGGATCCTAGAGCATACATAAAAATTAATTCCCCAAATTACCCAATCTTTGTTTTGATAGCATTATATTCATTGAGTACAAACAGAATTGCAAGTACATTGTTAATTTAGCAGGCTTTATTGGGCTATAGTGGAGCATACAAATGTAGTGGAATAAAGCTTTGCCAGAAGTGTACTGCTAAAGTGCTACAGTAAAGAGATCTGAGTTTATCAAGGCGTATGATTTATGGTGAATTGTTGATCCAAATCTACTTGTCCAATTTATCTGAAACCTCTCAGGGCTTTTAATTTGTGAAATGAATGGTTTACGTCCTACAATATAATCAGCATATACCAAAATAAGTATTTCTTGAAATAAATATGAGCAGGTGTTCATAGGTGAAATTATTTGGTGAAGTAGCTAAATACATGCTTGTTTTGCAATTGTTTGCTTGTTTAATTCTTTCTCAAAGCAAAAGTGTTGATCTTTGAATTGTGAATTTTCCCCATGTTCTTCATCCCAAAGAGTATACAGAACAAAGTGTTACATGAGAGTGAATTGTCTTGATATAAACCAAAGTGATTTAGAAACCAAACAAGCCTTTAGAAGAGAAAGCAGAGGAGGGCAATGCAGTTTATGCCACATGTGGTTTGCAGATACAAGCATTGGGGTTTATTTGATGTGATTCTCCATCTGATGGGGGTGTTGCTTTGTTTATTTTTCTTGGTTTTAATCTAGTCTGATGTAAAGTCAATTGTCATATGTGCATGGGTATGAAAATTAAGCCTATTCAGTACTGTAACCCAACTGCAGAATTCCTTCACAGCATAGATTGTATTTTTTTTCCAAGTGGAGTTATATATTCAGTCACTGTGCTGTGCTAAGATCACCTTAGATGACATTAGAGGCAGAAGACCCTGGATCATCCTTTGTGGTATCTAGTGTGGAGCTAGATTTCTGCACCTGCTCAGTGGTAGTAAACTTGTTTTGGTGCCTTTATATATGTGTGGAAATAATATATATAACACATTTATATTATATATAATATATTTAATTTTATAATCAATTACCACCTCTATTTTAAGACTTCTGGATATCTGTAGTGTTCTTCTGCAGCAGAGCTCATGGCATGGCTCATGTGGAGCTCTGCCTGGGGCTGTTGGACAGGCACTTTTCTTCCTTTTGATTTCTTTCCTGAAATTCCATCTCAACTGTTCCTCAAAAATGGACAGCTTTTTCAAGATTTCTGCTACTGTGTGGGAATCTTTCCTTAATGAAATACCAGAATGAAGGCTACTCCCTGCTTCTTCCGTTATGAGGGAACATTTTTCTCCTTTTGAGGAGTTGAGAGCAGGAGGGGGTTCACAAAAAAAACATATGAAATGCTGGAGTTTTCCAATAATCTGTGTAGTCAGTGATTTGCACAGGCACATGTGTTCTGACAGTGCAAATAATTTTGCTTATATGTTCTGAAGATTGTAACATCAAATTGTCTGTGTAGTAAGTCATCTTTTTTTCATCCTTGCTAGAGTCATAGCCCTTTGCTAGGGATACATGAGTTTGTTGGATAAATTTGATCCCTAGGGTTTGGATTCCTAAAGCAATAGTTGGGCTGGAGCATATTGTGCTAAGATTCTCTGATGAAATAGATTATTATGTAAAGCTGTTTTTTGGCTGTGACTTGACATCTGGCCTGTCGTGAAACAGCTTGGGCTTGGAGCTGTTTTCACATGAGTAAAATCTGACTTCAGTACGTCAGATTCTGTGGGGGTGATGGGATAAATGTATTTTAAATTTTGTTTTTGGAGTAGCAAAGTAAACTTCCTGTAGTTATGGATAGGAGGGTTTATTTCTGAGTGAATTTCTCTACAGGAACGAATTATGATATTGAGAAATATCTGATCTTTTTGTTGTGTGGAACACAGTCTTAGCCTGAGAAAAGCACTTTTACATTCAAATTATTCTTGTTAAGATCTTTTTCCATGCAGTTATCTGATGACTTCCATTCCACTTTTACCTCCCCTTTGCTGCAGAAAATAGCCACTCATGTTTTTTTTTTGAAAGATCTCAGCTGTTTATTTCATATGATCAAATCAGCTCTTATTCAGTTGCTTTTTTACTGTCTAGATTAATTTCTAGCAGTCTCTTCTCATGTAATCTCTTCCCTTTTCAATTTGTTACGCTAAATGCACTTTCTGAACTCACTCTGACTTCTTGTCCTCAGATTGTCTCATGCAACAGGGCTTAATGGTTGTTTTTTGTGCACCTAGGGCTGCATTAAAATTACAATTTGCTGAATCACTCCAACCTAAAAGCTGTCTTGCTGCTTGGAGTGATCTTTTCAGTGAATGTGCTGCCAGAGGAGGTGAGAAGGGCAGTGGTGCACTAACAGGGAGGCTTCTGGTGGAATACCCTTACTTTATCCTGTTTGCTCCACTAGGTATCTTGGGTGCTGAGAGAAGCTCCCAGTTGGTGTGTGGTGAGAGAGGTCACTGGGTTGCAGGTTTTACACTAATTAAATTCTAGAACACGTAGTTGCATACAGTATAAGATACTTTGTTGTACAAGGCAAGGCTCTGTGCATCTCATTTTAGTGTTTTTTTGTATGTGTAGTCACATACATACCTGCACAGTGACAGTTTGCCAGGAGTTCATATCCGTGTTACCCTTGAAGTGTCTCCCTCCATTCCCATTTTCTGTATTCTTTAATAAGCTGATGGGTTAAACTCCTGTTACACTGTCCTGTGCTTATGTGTGCAATGGGCATTACGTATATGAGCTCATTACTTTATCAACACTGTTGTGTGCCTTCACGTATTGCTGATTGTATTGTCCCTACAACGAAAGAGTTACTTAAGAAGTTGTCCTTCCTTTTGTGCTCTTGTGACTGGTCATTTTCATAACTGGAAAATGAGGAGAAGCAGGCATAAAGTGTTTGTTCCAAGACGCAGCTCTATGCTTTGCCAATGAAGCCCTTGTCCCTGTGTACAGTACATCTGCCCCAGAACTCTTGGGTGGCTGTTCTACAGAAGCATATTCTCTTGCACTAGGAAGCATGTTGTTGGTCAAGGCTGCAGCCTCTGTGAGCTTAATGTGCCTGCACAGGCACTGTCAACAAGGAGTGATCTTTTCTTTGGAAAAAGAATAAATCAGGCTTTAGATTTCCAGTTATCTGTTTCTGAAGGCTGAAGGAGATACTCAGAAACATGTTTAGCTAACCTTGCAGCTGTGAATGCTGTTGTAAAAGTTACTTTCACAGAGCAAAAATACACTTTGTCTTTTTCAAGATTCAGATTTTAAAGAAGATAATTGATGATAATGACTATGTGCTGGCTTTTGCCATTGAATTCTTGTTATGTTTTGCTAGAACTGTTGTCTGTTGACACCATACAAAGGTGGGATGTGTTGTTAGAGTAAGGAAGATGTGGTTCAAGTTGGATTTGGGCTATGCTTCACACCCTGCCTGCGACAGGCTGACAGACACAGGAGATATGACCTGTTGCAGGACCTCCACGTGTATACCCATTGGATGTTGTCATTGGATCTCCTGGGCCAAATGCAAGCCCATTTCAGGAGCCCACTTCTGCCACAGTGGTTTTAGTAAATGAACCAGTTTCATGGGGAAAGAAAAAATGCTTTTTGCTATCAGAAGGCCTTTTAAATATGTCTCTTTATCTCTTGTCTGAAGCATCAATGGTTGTTGTTGACTGTAGGTTGCTATTTAATTTCCAAGCCTTGCTGTGACAGAAAAGATCAGATCAGGAGTGGCTGTTTAACTGAATGAAGTACTCCCTGAGTTTCTCTGGAAAGAAGAAAAAAATCTCATATGAGTTTGCTTGTCTTTCAAGCTATGCTAGAAAAAGGGGTTGCACTTTCATAGAATTGTAGAATTTTAGAATCATCAGAATCATCATGGTTGGAAAGGACCTTCAAGATCATCAAGTCCAACCGATAGCCCTGTGCTACTGCTATCCCTAAACCACCCCCAGAAGTGCCACATCTACCCATTTCGTGAAAACCTCCAGGGATGGTGACTCCACCACCTCCCTGGGCAGCCTGTTCCAACACTGCAACACTCCTTCCGTGAAGAAATTTTTCCTAATGTCTAATCTAAACCTGCCCTGGCACAACTTGAACCCAGTCCCTCTAGTCCTGTTGCTAGTCACAAGGGAGAAGAGGCCAATACTTGCCTCTCTACAACCTCGTATCATGGCCCTTTAATTGCTTGTCAAGTTACTCAATACTCAATACTGATTTTAGAGGTTAAGAGGAAAGAAAACGCTTGTTTTGATTGAAGTTTTTGTTAGTCTCAAGACAGAAGTGTCTTATCTAGTTTCTTGTTGAATAACGTTTAAGCAGGAGCTCAGACTGTTTTTGCATGTCACCATGAAACTACTCCATGGAAAGAATTCGCAGGTGTTTATTGAGAGAGAATAACCAATTTTAATACAATGCATTTAAAACTTCAATCCACCTATTCAGATGTGTTTCTATGATACTAGAAACCCTTGGATATGATTTTCATGCCTTTTTTAAATATTGATTATAGAAATCTTTCTTTTAATTTGGATTCTTTAGAGGCACAGAGAGCAAATTTCTACCATGTTAGATGAGAAATGAAACAGGCATCATTTTAGAGTATACTCACCAAAAATGATGTAGAATTTCACAGGTTCTGTTTCAGCGTTGGTCTGTTCCTATTTTCATCTTTACAGTTTGTAGAGATCTTACGAGCTTTAGCCTTTCTGAGAAATATGAATCATTTAAAAAAAATGTTTTTAAATGTGGGCCAAGGCGTAGTTTATCATAGAGTACTTAGAAACTATATTAATTGTGGCTATATTTGTAATTCAAGTGTTTACTTTCCTCTCACAAAAGTCAGGGAGTTGAGCAGCTGAGGTATTCTCTCAACAGGAAAGAAGTTCTGGAGAAGAAATGGATGATGGTCAGCATATTGTCCTGCAGTAGTAATATGAGCCAGGAAGGAAGAAGAGCTGAGATTGTCAGATTGTCCTTTACCAGAGGCTTTTGGAGAAGCATAATTATAGATTTTGTTATCTATGTTTACATGTGCTGTTTGGAAAAATTTACGTAAAGCCATTTTCTGCAAATGCAGTGCCATCAGGAATGCAATGAGATCGGTTTGTTTTGGAGAGAAAAAGTAGGGGAGGCAGGTTTCCAGTCATGTGAGAACATTTCATTTTCAAAACAATGTGGTCAATGTGGTCGTGTTTTTCTTTCAAAATTACTTGCTGCTTCATGTTTAAATTTATATTATATATATGGAATTAAACCATAAAGATCAATAAATTGAAACACAATTTTTTATTCCAAGTAGATGTCAGTGACTTTCACAGAAAATTTTGATTTTTTTTTTCAATTTTGAAGTTATCTCAAAAAAATTGAATTCTGAAAACTTCAGCAAAATAGATTTACTATTCATAACCTACCCTTATTTATTCAGTTGGGAAAGATTTTGGATTCTGTGCTTGATATTGAAAAGTCAGTCAATTTGACATACATTCAAATTTTGTTTCATGTAAGAGAGTTCTTCTTATTTCCTACATATTACACTTATTCAGGTCTTTCTTGCTTGAAGATATCATACACTGCATAACCATATTTGGAAAATGTCATACACAGCATAACCATTTTTGGATGGTTATTTTAAGAAAGCTCTCTTTCTTGACTGTCTAAAGACTTTAAATGGTAAACTTGGTGCTGAAAAGTCACTGGGACAAACACACTCACATGGAACAACTCCATGAAGTCCTTCATCCTTACCAGCTTTAACATGACAGACATCAGGGTGTGATATAAATTCATATATTCTGTTAGATATTTATTATGATGTTAATTCACGATCTTAAGTTTTATGTGGTGATTATAAATGGTTTCTAGCAGAAGTTACTTGTCTAAATAGTAGTGTAGAATCAGTTCATGTCTGTGGGAGTGCGTTATTTGGATCCTCTTCTGTGAAATATATGTAATGCTGCTTAGATTTAAAACAGAGCAATAACTCTTATTTCATGTGATTTTAAAAGTTAAAATTTACGTTAAAATATTCAGAAAGTGGTAAATTGCAATTTGGGTTACAAGCTACCTGAGAAAGGAAGGTACCTGTTAACCATGTGTGTGCACAGTGCCTAGCAGAACAAGAGCATGATCCTGTTGTGGGTTCTGTGTTTGTGCTTTTAGAAATAGTAATGGTTAGGTAGCAGAGCATTGCAGAAAGGTTTTACACCATGAGTTACATTAATTGTTAGTAATTGTGACTCATTTTTTCAGATTCATTCTTCTATAGGTTGAGGTGACTTCAGTGGAATGGCTGAGTGAACCTGAGTCATGCTGTAGGTAATACACTGTGTCTTGCTGAAGGATTGCTGTTACCTGCTCCAGACAGAGCAGAGAGTGGAGAGCAGCTCATAAACTCGCTCTTTTTAATGAGCTATGTGAAGACCTCATTCAGAGATGTGTGCTGAGGGGTGGGTTTGAATGGCACTGGGATTTGTGTTTCTGTGTGATTTCCTGAAGAAGGCTGAAGATGAGCCTTTGCGTGAGGGATGTCCTGAACCGAGGTTTCTAAGACAAATAGGCCTCAATACCAAACTCCCAGAGAACAAAGATTAGTTTGTCGTTGGACAAATAGAAGTTAATGACTGGTCTCCAGCTGGTCCCCTACTTGCTGTCCTGGACCTGTGTGCTGCCAACTGCCTCAGGTGGCTTGAAGCCTGTGTAAGCTGCCTGTGTATGGGCTGCATGGCCACCTCAGAATTATGGGAGTGAGTATGTAAAGGATGTAGTGAGTTTTTCCATGAGCAACTGTGTCACCCAGGCTATGCCAAATATCAGAACATGAGGATGTGGGGAGGAAGACTCTTTTGCTGGGGAGGGATATGTTCAGCTGTGTTTGTCTGCCTCACTGTGTGGACAGGTGTTAAAACAGAAGGTGAAGCAGGAAGGAGATGAGGATCCGTGTAAATGGTAGCAATTTGTTCTAGGATTTACAGTTCATTAGTGAGTTGGAAATAAAGTTTAATCCACCTTTTACCAGGAGTGTGTATTTGCAGAAGTAGCAAGAAATAAATCACTCTTAAATGGAGATTTGATTTTTTTCTTCTCTCCTCTACCTAAAAGGTGATCCAGATGCAAAGCAGTCCTTTTCATTCATTTGCTAACAACATAGAAAAAAAGTTGCGAAATATATATTACAATTTGTTAAATATATTGCTAATTCTTTAGACTTGATATTTCTGTTCATAGCTTCTCAGTGTACTTCTCCATCACGATATATAGAATAAGTCACTTTTTATTAAAGGTGGTTTTAAAAAAAAATGACATGAAAGAAACATATCACATCTTCTTTTGCCTCCAGCCATATTTCCAAATACTGCAAATCAAATTGCACCAAGTCATTAGGTGACTATGACTCCAATCCATCTTCAAAAAGATTTTGTTTTCCTCCATTGTGTATGTTGCATACATGGTAACACACACAGAAGAAATTTGCAAATGAATATATTTTTTTCTCCTTATTTTCTCCCTACACCCATGTAATAAACACTATAATTTCTCAGATAATTAAACTGGAGTTCTGACTCCACTGGTACACAATAGAGTAGGTGTTGTTACCTGAGGTCTTGCAGATTCTGTAAAGTTTCTCTCAGCTTTGCTGGGTAAAGAATATTTTAATTTTATCTGTAATACTAATGTTTTTGTACAAGAGATTTTTGTTTTAGACCTTTTTTTTCCTGTAGGCAGCAATACATTCCTCATGCTACGGAAGCAGGCTTTCTTGTAACTTTAAAACATGTAGCTCAGGAAACGGGTTGCTGATTTGACTTTGATACAAACGTTATGTCTTTTCATTATGAAGTGAATGATCTGCTGTTTTCAGTGTAAAATGTTCTCTATCCGTATCCATTCTGCTTTCCTTTCAGAAGAGTTAATCAAGTAAGCTGTGAGAATAATTACATTGCTAGCTTGCTCAGCTGAAGTATTTCTAATTTTGAGGGGGAGGAAAGGAAAGAAGGAAAAAGGACTGCCAAACTAAGATAGAAATATTTGGATTCTTTCAGAGAAAAAAAAAAAGAGAGGTGATCTGGAATGCTTAATTCAAGCCCAACCTGAATTTATGTTGCTGCAGAGCAGATGCAAACAGGTAGTCTCTAAGAGGACAGTTGACAAAATAAAAGCTTCACTTTCAGTTAATGTTTACAAGTTTATACACACACAGAAAAATCCTTCTGTTTATAAGATTTACTTCATAATGCATTCCTGTCCTCTATAAAGCATGATAAAGCCGAAGGCAGTTAATAAAATATAACTTGTGGATATGATATTTTGGCACTTCACAGTTGTTTCAGTAATTTTAACAAATTCTTACATGCATAAAGATCTCGTTTCAAATGCTATTTCCAAATGTTTGTTCTGAAAGTGTGTTGTCATCCATAAATATTTTGCGTAAAGCTGTAAAAACACAGCTGGAGAAAATGTCACACTTGAGTTCAGTGGCATAATAATGGAGAGCAGTAGACTGTGAGTCCTCTGCAGACCTGAGTGTGCGTGAGGGGAGCAAAAAGCCCTGAAGGACTGACCAGCCTCAGCAAGGAGGGATCATACAGTTGGGTCAGATGGAGCTGAGCTGCTGGCTAGCAAACACCTACAGACCCTTAATTTAACATCATGGCTGCAGAGTCGTAGAAATGTTTGTTGCTACACTGCAGTCCTTTATTTGGCACTCAGTTGATGTGAGATCTGCCCTACGAGTCAGGGGAGGTGCTTGGACATACCATTTCAAGGCTTTAGTCCTGCCAACATAAGGAAAGGCACATGTATCCCAAATGGTACAGGGTTCATGAAGCAGCATCATCAGCTGATGAGAAGTTGCCCAGTCACAGAATTGACCATGTCTGAGAAAGGAATACTAGAAACTCTTTTAATTTGCTTAGTGGAAAATGTTGTGTATTCCTGTTTTCCCTACACTTTTTTTTTTATTTTTATCACAGCAGTTGTGCTTTGGGAACACCTCTGAGCGCATTTAAATTTACAATGCCTCCAAGAGGTTTACAGAGCTCGATTCTACAAAATGTTTTTGCAACTTCAGCTACCTCTGGTCATCTGAGTATTTTCTGTTTGTTTCTCATTTGGGTTCTGTGACCCTTATAGGGGAAAGGTTTTTCTCAGAGGAGCTGCCTTTAACATCATAGTAAGTTGACTTTAAGTATGCATATACTGGCAGGTAGTGGTTATCACCCTTGATTTACCTGTTTTGAACTAGAACTTGATTTCAGGAGGTAGATACAGATTTTTTTTCCTCAACTGAATGGTGAGCCAGTGGATCCATTGTTAATTTTTGGTGGCATTATTATTAATGTTTCACAGAAGTGTACATGAGGGAAAAAAAGGCACCTTGTTTTGCTGCTACTTGTCAAGAGGTGATCCTGCAAAACTTTACGGATGGAACTGTTATGTATCCCCATAAAAGTACTTTCTGGACTTTAATGTGGAGGAAAAATTGCTAATGCATTTTGTCTTCTCAAAATCCTTTTTGAATACACATTTTTTATAAAGTCACTGTGCTCAGTTAAATTTACTTGCTAAGCCAGATGTTTATCTGGTATATAAAAGTTGAAGGTATGGTTTGTGTTTTAAAAAGGGAAAAGCACATTGCAGATCTATGACATAAAAAGCATTATGTGGTGTAATTAGTGCAGTGTGTGTACTAACATTTTGATGGCAGAAGTGGTGTGCTACATACTTTTCTTGGAAGCCCTTGTTTTTAAAATGATATATAGAATCACATAAAAAAATAAAACGAAGCATACTCAGCTTTGTTGCAACAAATGCTTCATTTATATAATGCAATATCTATTTAGCAATGAAATAGGCAATTTGTTGTCAGTGTTTCTTTTCTAAAGTCTGTTCTCAGGAGATATAAAATGGTACATAAAATGTGATGATAGATGCATTTGCATTTCCTTCTCTCTTCTGCAATTTTTTTCTTGAAAGTTTGTGTTTAAAGGGTACTGCAAAGTAGCACTTTCTATCAGTTCTTCCCTATAGCAGACTGCAGCCTCTTTGTAGCACATATGAATAATAGAAATAACAAAAACTTCTGGAAATTCAGAATAATTGTGTAGTTTTTGTTTCCATGGAGTGGGACATAATCAGTAGAATACTGCCTTGAGTCCTGTGTGGATCTGACATAGGCGTTGGTGACAAAATGTAAGTACTCTGCAAATATTGAAAAAACATGGACTTTCTTCTATGAATGGAAATTCTTAGAACTGCTTGTAATGAAATCCAAAGGAAGAGGAAGAGGTTTGGAAGGGTATGTAAGGTTCCTGCAGGGAAGTGGAGCCTGAAGGCCAAGCTACAGAGGAAGAGAATTTCTGATATTTGTTTACTGTGCTTTTCATGTCAATCTCTTGGTGACTGATTTTTCTCCAGTTTCCTGAATTCAAGGGTAGAACCTGGGTTTAGTCTATGTGCTGAAATGTATCAAAATAGCATTACAGTTTGTCTTATTTCCTAACCAGCTGTAAAGCCTGCTTCTTGTTTTGACTGGCTGTCCTTGAGTATTAACAGGAATGTGACTAAACATCATTGCCATTTAGCTTATATGTTCTCATATAATTAAGATCCACTTGGAAGGGAAATTAAAGTCATGCTGTTTATGTCTGGAGAGTAGTGTGAAGTTCTGGAGCAATTTTTTTTTAGTTTGTTGTACTAAGCTTTGTCCCTAAGGGAAAAGGGAATTCTTTGATGCTAAAAATGCAATTTTGCTTAGATGCAAAATTGTAGAAGTCACCAATTTCAAAATGTTTTAAAAACTTTTCCATTATACTGTCTAAATCTTGCAAAGTGAGCTTCACTTTTAGTGAAGCCTAAAATTGAACATAAAGGATGTAGAAATGTAATGTATTATGTCACGCCCTTGCTTGACACAAATTATATTTCTCTATATTTGTTTTTAGGAACAGGNTTAATGCTCCCTCTGCTGTCGGCACAGTTATCGCACCAGGGGCCACAGAAGACCCCAAGTGATTTTCAGACTGTGCGTGTCTCAGGTCTTACACCATAAAGAACTAATATGAGTCAGAGCAACTTCATATCTTACAGGCAGACAGCCTTGGTTTAAAATGTCACTTTCATAGTTATGCTTTTATAGTTACTTTCCTAAAGAAGGTTTGAATTGTGTTGGTTACATCATGTGATACTTTAATTTTTTTTTGCAACTCAGGGAGACATAGTACAGCTGTGTTCATATAAATATTGTATAACTCAGCAGAATGCTACTTGGATTTTTACATGTCTAAATATGCTAGAAAATATCCTGAGTTGTGTTTATTGTTTACCACCTGGGGATTATTTTTTTTTGAGTCATAGTGCTGAATCTGCATGAATATTAAATTCAGAGTTGTGGAGATGAAAGGCAGCTAGATATGATGCAGTTGCTTTGCCTCTTCCCATTTCCCCACTTGAATAGCGTTGGCTACAGAGGATAGAGTTCCTTTATCATACTAACCTGATGGACCTAAAAGGAAAGAAAGAAATTGGTCTCTGAATTGGTTTATCGACTTTGAACTAACTATTGAACAATATTAGTCAAGTAAGAAGAAAAGCAGTGTCCTTTCTTGGCCTGAAGAGGAGGTCCTGCTCTTAGAAGTCAGCTTAGCACTGTGGCAAGCTCTGATGGTAGTTTCTGAGCCAGTAACATATGCCAGTTCATTGACATGACTTTCTTGCACCTAGGAAGCAAATACAGATTGTCTGCATATTTTGCTTCAAAGAAATCCTTTCTTGAATATGTGAATGCATATTAAGTTTTTTTATCATTTATGATTTCAAATGGGCTTTGGATAGTATTTTGAGAATTTAAATTTAAAAATGGACCATGAAAATGTGATAGAAATAATAATTATAGTGGCCTCACTCCATTCTACCTCTCTTCAGCTAGAGTTTAGGATCTTGTTCTAGAAATCATCAGGTGACTTTAGAAAGGCTTCAGTAGCCAGGACATGATCTCCTCTTTGCTCTGTCTTTGGATGCAGTTGGCTTCACTTGTGTGCGGTTTTTTAATGTGTTTTCTCAGAAGACATAAGTGAGCTCCCAGAACAGTGCAGGTTCTTTGGAGGAGTGAGAAGCTATCTCACTTCATGCTCAGAGCCAGAGTGATGGTAACATGTCTGCCACTACTGCTTCTCTGCCACGGGTGTTTTAGAATAAAACTGATCATGCTTGGGGTTGGACTGATATTCTCTTAGTTCAGACCTATATGGAAATCTCAGCCCCTCAGAACTTCAAAAAGTTGGAATGTTATATTATGTTTGTTTTAGTGATACAAGAAAGGAAACATTTTCTAATTACTGCATAACAGTCCCAAATAATTTGTAGATAATGTAGGTTTTGTCTTACTATTTCCAGTACAGGAATTCACAGCAGAGTTTCTTAAGTTTACAGCTATGTACGTAAGCTCTGCTTGCTAATTATGATTTCAGATATATTATTTTTAAATGTTCTGAATGAAGCTTCTCCAAGTATCACAATTCATAAGATTATGTATCAAATTTCCTTGTTGTCCTGATTTACTTTATGTAAATCCAGAACCAAAACAGAGATACTTTATGTTGTGCTGGCAGGTTGAACAGCAAATGAATGAATTCCCTTAGAGGTGATTAGTACTAAATGGAAAAGGAATCTCACAAGTTTGTCAGGTAACATACCGGAAAATAACACAGATTTACAAAATCTGACTGGAGCTCCTTTCCCTAGATGGCAACACCTACTGCTTCCTTTTCCTGATATGACATTCCAATGGGTTTGGCATTTATTAACTTTGCAGAATGTGAGAGAAGAACAAACAGAATTTTGAAGTACATCAAGAAGCTGATTAGGGAGCTATATGTCCGTGTTAAGTCAGGCATGTGGTATATAGGAAAAGGATGTTGGTTAGTGAGCTCTGTTGTGCTGTCATTTGCTTAGTTCTACTTGCTTAAGGAGAATTCCATCTGACTTGGGCTTGTGGTATTGGACCACTAATAAATAAAATGTAGGATTGCCCTGAGAAAGCATCCCGTGCAGAATCCAACGGAGTTGTCTAAGTTTGGGTGGGCTGCTGATGTCAGAGAGGAATGCACCCAACGGTTGTGGGGTGAAAAGCAGATTCAGGGAACTGATTTGTGTTTGTGTTGGCTTGGTGCTCAGACATTCCTCCTCCTCCTTGCACTATTTCCCAGCTATGCTTCTGCTAATCTTACCAGCTTCCTTAGGAATGTTCCTAGGAGTTCTCTTCACTGCTCCCATGGTTGTCCATATTGAAACACTTGATCAATGCATAATCAAACAAATACAGTCTACTTTAATTTGTTTGGTCTGTACCACTCAAGTTTATACTCAGATGTTATGCCCTGCAAGATATAGGTAGGGCCTAGTAATACAGAGAAGCATTTAAAAAGGAGTATAATAGGTGAATAGGTTTGCTGGAATCTTGAGTGGTATTTTTCTCCCTTTGATTTTTATTTTATTTATTTATTTTTAACAATGTATCTTTGTGAAAATACAACCCACTGCACTCAGACTGACCCTACCTCTCATCGCCCAATAAATCAGGGTACTCATAGCATCAGTTGTAAAATATACCATTTCTTAGTTAAATAGCTGTGTTACTTTAAAGGTTTGGAACTGAAAGCCTTACAGTGTTTCATCTTTCTACCAAAAAAGTCTTCATCCTCTTTTAACAGAGAGAGGTAATTTACTGGTCTCTGACAGATTCCTGGCTTTGCAGCGCCAGGCTTTCTTCACACAGGAACTCAGGTTACAAAACCTCTGTGGCAGAAAGCCTGTAAAGGAGGGCTCTGCAGGGCAGAAGCCCCACTGGTGTGTGTGTGTCACTGGGGCTGGTGTTTCAAAGCCTAGTTTGCAGCTCTGCAGAGCAGGGAGGCCAGCCACAACCTACTGGGCTGGTGTGACTCTTGGGTATCCTCTGCCAGAAGCAGTCCTGATGAACTGCTTCATCAGGAAGATTAATGCCTCCAACCATGTTGAACTACTGGCTCTGGCAGTGTTTTTGCTGGTGGAGGTCTGTCCATGTGCAGCACCTCCACAGATGAATGAAACACTCTGTCTCTCCATTGGCAAGAGGAGGACTATCACTGGCCTTTGTCACCATGGCTTAAATTTTCCTAGAAACTTCTAAACCCTCTGGTGTCAATAAATTATGTTCTGTTGCAGCTCAAATTGTATGAATCTTTTGGTGAAATCAAGGTGCTGTATTCCTTATGCAGACTTTAATTTGGAAAATGTTCTGATCTACCAGTGGCCTCTGTCCTTGAAGAAATTCCATGCCCGGAACACTCTTGGCATGCTTTGTTAACTCAAATTCTGGATAAGTTTTTATGCCTTGTTCAAATCAGTCCCTGTTTTTGGAAGGTATTCTCTGGCTAGTTGCCATCCTCTGCTGATGGTTCAGCAGAAGTAGTTAAGCAGAGACACATGGACATCCTGTGTAAAACACCAGAGGTTTTCTAGGATGATAAATGTTACATGCTTGAACATACTTTGTGATTGGGATGCACTGAGCACAGAATCACAGAATGGCAGGAGGTGGAAGGGACCTCTGGAGATCATCTAGTCCAACCCCTCTGCTAAAGCAAGTTCATCTAGAGCAGGTTGCACAGGACTGTGTCCAGATAGGTTTTGAAACTCTCCAGAGAAGGAGACCCCACAACCTGTGGGCAGCCTGTTCCAGTGATCTGTCACTGTCACAGTAAAGAATTTTTTCTTTATGTTCAAACACAGCTTCCTGTGTTCTAGTTTGTGCCTGTTGTGCTTTGTCCTATTGCTGGACACCACTGAAAAAAGTCTGGCCACATCCTCTTGCCACTCACCCCTTAGATATTGATAAGCATTGGTAAGGTCACCTCTTCTCTTCTCCATGCTAACCAGCCCCAGGTCTCTCAGCCTTTTGTTGTAAGAGAGATGCTCCAAAAAGAGATGCTGTGAAGATGTGAAGACTAGAGATAATGTTGAAGTGATTTCACTCATTTACATACTCTCTTGTTGTATTTTTTGATGTATAATTTTAAAATGTTCCATTTTCAGGTGACAATGGCCAGAATTGGAATAAATGAGAGTCGTTCAAAGGAGACCTGTGAAACAATACTTTTCGCTCTCCGAATGGCAACATGGAATCAGATTTTAGATCCTTGGGTGTATATTCTTCTCCGGAAAGCTGTACTTAAAAACCTGTATAAGATCACACGGGGATGTTGTGGTGAGCACATCATAAACTTACATATGTGGGAACTCAGCTCCATCAAGAATTCTTTGAAGGTTGCTGCAATATCTGAGTCACCAGTGAATTCCAAACAAATAAACCTACAGCCGCTCAGCTCTGTGGGGCAGTAAAGTTAAACGCAGTGTATGAAGAGATGATGGAGACAACGCTCGTACATGAGCAAGACTTTAAAATCAGTTCCAAGGCTCAGTGGTTTGGCATTCGTTTTAAATTGTGAGTGGTTTGCTCTTGTTGCTTACTGGTTTGATATTGCTACTCCAAAAGATGCATTTGAATGTTTTAGTTCCCTTTACAATATGTCCTTTCCAAAACTGGTACTAGAATGATAAATCGTCCTGTATTTCCCCCTTCCAGGTACTGAGGTGAGCAAGGTTCCTTATAATACTCCCCAACAAATCTTTTACCTTAAGAGGCTTCTTGAGAGCACGTGCAAGTGCAAAAATTATCTCCAAGGTGAATTTTAAAAGGGCTAGATGTTATCAACCAGTGATGCCCCAAATCCTTTGCAGTCACTGCTTCTAGGGTGAAGTCCACTGCCCTTTCCAAAGGGGTATTCTTTGCTTCTAGGTACTGAATTTTCCAACTGGGTATATAAAAAGGCATTTTGCTTGTGCCCAGCTTATCATGATTCAGTTTCTTGGTTCATTGATTTAACCTCTTGTTTTTTTTACTGTTCCATGAATTTTTGGGAGTGCTACAAACTTACCAGTATAAGTGTTCGTTTTGAGTCACTGACAAAATGTGAGGTTCTCTGTGGAACACAGAAGCAGATCAGCTTAGCTTGCTTATGGTTACATTTTTCTATAGGTGAGTTTTTAGTCCTTTCGACAAATGTTGAAACTAACAGGCATGAACTTGTGGTTAGTCTGTGAAAAGAGTATTTCTTCTTTTTTCTCCCCCAAATGGAAGTAAGTTTCTTGAAGTGTTCACTTAATACATATACTGAAATGCTCATGAGGTATGTCTGCTTCCTTTGTAGAAAGTCACAAATATCTCATAAAAAGTGTGTGTGACCGAATGAGCACCTCTACAGGGAACTGCACTGGGAGCATGGTTTTCTTTATGAAAGCAAACTACATGTTCAGCTCTTACAGAGTCTGTCTGAAGAGCTGAGGGCATTCATTATATTTGAAAGTACCAGAAACTTTCCAGGATTATACACAGGAGGCCCTTCACCTTTAGTGCTGCTAAAAGAAGCTTTGGGTTTTGTGACTGTACTGTTTTGAAGCACAAATGAGAGCATCAGAGACTTTGTAACAGAGAGGTTGTTTTAAGATAGAAATGTCAGAAATGTCATGTTATAACTTCAAATGACTATGTTAGTGAATTGTTGGTATATTTGGACAGAGTAGTTAAAAACTGATTCACCAAGAAGACAGCCTGAGGGACCAAAACTATTCACAAACTATAAATTCATGTTCTGTCAGAATAGTTTAACTCAGAAAATAAAAAACCAAAAGGTTTAAATATTTAAAAAAAATTTAATGCTATTTCCTTTTTGTTTTAAAAAGGTTGAAAAGTAAGTGGGTTAAATAACCCTGTAATGAAATGAAATGGCTTCATTTACCCTACAGAATTTCTGTATGTGGTTTGTTTTCTCAGTCACAGAGCTGATAAACCATGGACAGATTTGATGCTACTATAAGCTCTACACTGTTGCTTTATGTGGGTTCTGCTGAAATCTGGAAGTGTTCAGTCAGCGCTCGGTTTGGCTTTTTCATTTCATAGAATGTGATGCCAGTGTGTCTGTTGACATAAATTATTTGTTCTTTATGTTGTGTTAGCAGCTGTAAAAAAATGTTGGTCCGTAAATTGTTAAGATATTTGATCGGTGAATGAAGCTCACCAGTGTTCCATTCTGTTATGTGAATAAATGTAGCTTGTGCAGTTCATACTGGTTGACTTGTAAAACAAAGTTTATATGTATATGTGATTTCTTATATTTTGTGTACTAATACATAGTGAATGTAAATTGCAAAGCCTCATTAAAGTTATCAAACTTTATCTTTGAGTTACGATATTTTTGCTTAAAAAAAGAGACCTGAAATTGTTAAAAATAATCCTTATGGCAAAAATCCTCATGCAGGATTCAAGACAGCCACTGTCATTCACAGATGTGTTATCAGTTGTGAAGGTAGAGAAGAGGACAGCAAGAATTTGAATAGGAGGTGGCAGTCATATGAGCAGCGCAGTGCAGTTGGTGCTCTAAGGCAGAGAAGATCAAGTTCTGATGATACATACTTAGAAAACAATAAAAGCAGAGATTGGATTAAAGTGGGTTTTTTTCCCAAATATCTACCAACATGTTACACAGACTCTGATTAGTTTCACATACTCTATGAATCCCAAGAAAAATGATTTTTAGTGTTCATGTTTTGTCTTGTCCAGTGAGGTGGTAGCCTGCAGAGGCAGCTCAGGATATAGTCACCCAAGGGTCTGTTACCACGGAAAGTAATTTGATGATTATTGCATTTCATCTCACAGGAGAGCCAGCAATGTGCTTTGCTGTATGATTAGTAACTTATATACTTTATGGAATATGAGATTATTAAAAAAAAAATGGGAAAAAGAATGGGATGCCTTCACACTGGGTTCTGAGTATTGCCTAGCCAGGGAGAAAAGGGCAGCCTGCTTAGCAATGTGCTGATGATCTCTTTAGAGGTTAGTTAATGTGAGCAGTCATGGGCTTCCTATTTACTCCTAGGCAGTAATTAGTGTCTCCAGAGCAGACAGGGGCAGTAAATGTTCTGATGGGAAGAAAGTGAATCTCATTTCTGAGTAATGACCCAAAGAAATCCTCAAGGTGGGAGAATATTTTAATCTAATTGGGATCTTAAGCAATGGCAAGCTATATAAGGAAGCATGTTATCCTAAACCAAGGTCCTAGCCTGGGCTGAATCAACCTGCTGAAGCAAAGAAAGTCTCAGTAATCATCATGGGAATTAGGTAAATATCTGCAGTCTGTTGCCCAGAAACAGAAAAGGAGAGCAAGGTTCAAAGTCTTTTTGATCTGATTCTTGGGCTTAAGTGTCCAACTTCTGTGTTTATTTTCAGATATTTGTATATGAGTATTTTTATCACTTCAGTCTGATGTGTTAGGAATGATTTCAGGAGCAGCAAGACGTACCAGTTGTGTAGCCATGGTGATCCTTTTGGACAAGATGTTGGGACCTTGCCTATGAATGAACTTCTTCAGGATATTACTGGTAATATAGCACACTGTTGATTAACTGCATAGATTGGCATGAGATTTAATTCTCAACTCTTGGGTCCTGGGAGAACTGCTCAGATCTCAAGGGAATTTATAATACCTATTGTGACTTTTGTTGTTTTCTAAAAAAACCAGATACTTTTCAATTTAAACTTCTGTCATCTGCCACCATTAAAATGCCAAAACTGGTCTTTGATTTCAGCAAACAATGACTTTGAATTCAGTCTCGATGCATTATATTGAGGAAAGCATTTACTCCTTGAATAGACAATGTTTCCCTGCTGAATGTGAATTAATTTCAATACTTCTTAGGAAGTCTTAAATACTAACAGTGTAATGTTGTTCCAAAGATAAGATAGAAGAGGGGCTATTTAATAAGTATTATATTTTGTATTCTTGAGATAACCCTGAGTTTACTACTTTGTGATGAGGAATAGCTGCAAGAAAAAAAAAAAAGATAATGAATTCCAGTACCCACTTACCATGAATGTGTATCTCAAATAGAAGATATTGCACATTAGTGGTGTTGATTGCTTCAGTAACAATATGCTTTTTGTTCTCATATAAATGACTTTTCAAAAGTGGGTGGCTCCTTACTAGTGGATGTGGCAATGCAGGGAGCAGTGGTGACAGATGTTCTGCATCTCACGGCTTCTCATCTCAGACATTGGAGCTGGGTAAACAATAGGAAAAATATCATATTTGATTCTCTACATGGAATAATGACTATCACAGGTAACTTTCCTGTGATCATAGGTACAATCCAGTTGAATGCTTTGGAAGGAGACCTTTTTTCTTTTTGTTGTAAGTAACAATTCAGACTGGTGAGTAAATGATCCTCTCTACACTACAATGTTCTACAGGCTGCTGTTACATCAGCTTTTGGGGCAATTGGGGTGCTTTCAAAGTGAGCTAGCTGAACGTTGGCTGGGAGGATGCACTGTGTGACCATGTGCTCTTGCTGCTGCCTTTGCACTGGTTTTGGTGATTGAATGCACAGTGAGTTGACTGAACTTGAAACAATTGCAANGGGAGGGGAGTGCTTCAGCAAAGGGATGGGAAATGACACCTCCCTTGCTGAGGAGCTGTTAATTTTAATCAGCTGTTGTGTCAACCCATGCCTTTCGTGGGAAAAGATCAAGCTGGTGAATGGGACCGATGCTTGCTTATAAGATTCTTAAATTTAACTCACAGATTAACTCTTCAGGCTTTTCCAAATTTTCCTGGTTATTTAAACTAGTTAGGTCACTTTTTAAAGGCAATATCTGTCACAAGTTTTTCTCTATCATCTGTTACTTGCTCTTCTATGATAAGTAGTAATACGTCTTCCTCATTTTCACTTCTCTTTAATAGTGTCTGGCAAATCAAAACAGATCTGCAATCAGACCCTTATGTAGATAAATATAATTTTGTGACCCACAGTTTCTGGCTCGAGTATCTGAAATGCTTTGGCTGAATACACATTCTTATTAGGAGGCTTCACTTTCTGAGACCTGAGCTAGGGTGTGTGCAGAAAGGATCCAAGCCTAGCGTCAGGATAGCAGAACTAGTTGTGAGTATGTCCAGTTCTAACTCTTTCCATGTTACTCTTACTTACTCATTTGTGAGGGAATTACCAGAGGAAAAAGTCCCATCCAGCTGTGGATACATCTAGTAGTCTGATGACTTTTTAGAGGTGATTTATGTATAGAAGGGGTAGGCAGTGCAGTCGGGGAGTATATCTATTGGTGTAAACCTAGGGATTTTATCAGAGAGCCTGAAAATTGTGCAAAACCTAAAACCTTAGGTATTAGTACAATTTATTCATAAGAAACAAGAAATGGAACAAGCATAATATTTGGAGCAAGCTACAGGAAGCATTAATAATGCAGAAATACCAAATGTCTGGTCAATGCAACTGTTTGCCATAACAGATCTGACCTTCCTTATGCAAGGACAAAGGCTTCCTGTGAACATTTCAGCAACTCCAAGTGATGGTACTTTAAGAACAAATCTATTTACCTTATTTGTCCCTTTTTTGTCTACTGCTTCCTGTAAACAAGATGACATCTGAAGTGATTGGACAGTTAAATATTAAAAACATGATATAAAATGCAATTTAAAAATTGTTTATAATTAGGATAAGTTAGAGTGACATAGATATACTAATGACTTTGTATCTTAGCAACACATTCATGGAGTCTTTAAAAAAAGTCCTGTGGTTGCAGGAATATAAACATGTATCTGTCTAACTGTTTAATATCAGCACCATGGTTGCAAAATAAATACTTGCTACAGAAGTTTGCAAAGATAATTCCATTTCACTTTTTAAATAAGATCTACTGCCAGTAAGAGGGTGACAAGTTAAAATATTCGAGGCAGAAGAGTGTTATCAGTAAAACATCACTAGCAAGTAGCTACCATTCCCAGAAAAAGTTTCTGTATATTTACTTTCTTCTGAAGCCAACAGAAGAAAAATACTTCAGATTCCATTATCAGTTATAAATTCAAGTATTTGTGATTTGAAACAATTTCTTCATTCGACTACATCTTTCAGTCCTATTTTTCCTTCAGACACACTAAAGGCATAGTTGTGTGGAAGTGAGGGCTCCATCAGGAGACCTTAAAATAGTCTATGCCAAAGCAGCCTGGTAGCCTAGAGTGAAACTTTTGCAGTGACACTTGGAGATAAGTATTAAAGTCTAAATTCCATTTCAGGATTCCAATTTTTTTGGTTTTATAATTCCTGATGAGCAGTGAATTACGAGCAGTGATTTCTAGGGTGCCCTGATTTTCACCCATTAACTTCCTCAGATACCTGAAACACCACATTCTATCTGCTGTTCCTTCTGGACTATGTTATTCAGTCCTGAGAGGAAGATGAAGAAGGAAGAACTTTAATCTGTGATTGCCTGAAGCAGTTCAACTCCCACTTCTGAAAACAGTAATTTGACTTCTGTCACCTGTGTTGAAAATATTCTGGTTTGCAAAACCCAGTGTGACTGACCCTCCCCAGCAGGGAAAGAGCATGACTCTGCAATGTGTGTTTGGAGTGCTCACCCTTCAACAGAAAAGTGTGTTGAGCCCCAGGGTCCAGTTGTTGCTTAACTTGTGACTCACAAGTCCCTTTGAGTACGAGACATTGAACTTGATGCATTCATCTTTTATTTCTCTGGTATTTTTCTACCACACTGGTGATAATATCTAAGGCCTTTGGCTGTTCCATTTTGGCTGTTATTAGCCCTTCTGTGTTGAGCAAAATATCTGTTTTCATGGTGACGAACTCCAGGAAGCTGCACTGTCAAGTTTCAAAAGCACAAGGTAATCCCCACCTTCAAAGATTGCCTTGCTCTGAGCAGGGGATTGGACATGATGACCTCCAGGATCACTTCCAACCTAAATTACTTTGTATTTCTTGCATGAATTCTCAGCCATGTGTCCCAGGTCAGGCTTGTCATCAGTACAACTTATTCTCTCATCTGTATTTGTGACTGATGAAACAGGATTTCTGGTTGCTGGGCTTCCTCTGTCAACAGACTTGTGCCTTCTGACAAAATCTTTTGTGTACTCTATATCTGATATCTGAGGTTCTTTGTAGTTATCTTTTTTTCTATTCCATGTTGCCTGCTACTGTGGGAGATCATCAGTAATCCTCTTTAATTTCAGCTTTAAGGAATCCAAACCAAAAAAAAATCTCTCTTTGATTGAACATTCTGGCTCTTAACATTTAACAGAACACATTAAAATTGCTCATTTATGATTTTAGATCATCTTCCAGAAGAGAAAAGGTGATTTTTGAGTTCAATGGCAGTTCAAAATTTTACATAATGTAAAAGAAAATATCTCCTTTAGATTTTTTTCCTCCAAATGCACCTATGTGTTATATGATTCTCTGAAAATACATTTAACCAGGAGATAACTTTTACTGCTGTACTACAGGTCGCAGAATCAGAAACTTGCAGAGTTATAACACATGGAAAGGCAACAGTAAAAGTTTTTTGGGAAAAAAGCCAAAATTTTTTGAAAAAATCTTCATACTGAGAGCTTTAGAAAATAACCACAAAAAAAAAATTCCTCTACTGCTTTAGTTAAGAAGTCCAAGGTATCTGAATCTGGCAAGATATAAGTAACACTGTACTATTGTAGTGATCTCTGCCTCCTGCTTCTACACAACCATCATGCGAGGCCTGGCATTGTTCAAATGGCAGTTCATCTGGGGAAAAGTAGAAAAATCCTCAAGGAAGATTTGCAATCACTGTTAGAGTAAAAATATTAAATTAAATTAATTCTAAAATAAACTGCCTAAAAGAAATCACAACTCATCCTTTGCTACTGCTGTCTATTTGAAGATTGCCAAATCAAAGCATCATAGCTGCAGCTCAGGGATGTGCTTCATGTGTCATACCAACATCTCCTCTGCACCTACCCTTTGGATGAGACATCTGTTGTGCATGAGTAGGAGCTAATGGCCAGAAGGAAGGATAGTGGTTTGGGTGATTTAGACTTCAAAGCTGAATAAACTGTTCTCACGTATCTAAGGCCCAAATGTGTGATTGTAATACTGATATCCAAATAGTGGAATGCTGCTTAGTACGTCAAGGAACTATACACTCATTTTCAGTCAGCAGTTTGTGCTGACTATAGTGCTAAAATGTCAGTAGTTCATGAAAATAGACTGATTTTAGGGTGGTAATGCATAGAAAAATATTCTGAGTCAAAGCCTTGTTAAGGTTTATATGTGAGTTCATAACCACGTTTTGCATAGTTCATTTTGCTTTCTCAGCCGTGAAAATTAGAAATGCCACTTTAATTTCAGGGCTGTGGAGTGAATAACAGGGGACTCAACCCAGGTGTATGTGTCTATGCACTGCATGTTTTGAATAGAAACATGGAATTTCAATAATTTTGCAGTGTAAATGTTCAGCAGTGTAATATAATAAAAATAATTAAAAATACATTAAATTAGGAGTTGCTGATTATATTCAAAGGTATTATTCGCATGCATTTTTAATTTTTTTTTCTGTAGAAAAGTCTTGGGAGATGTAAATCAAATTGAAAATTTTGTTAGACTATTGTAAGTACATGTCTGAGTCTGATGTCAGTGCTAGTGTGAAGCTTGGCTCCTGGATATATTATTTGTAAGTGAGAACACAAAACATCTGGAAAAATCCTGTATGACAAAACCCAGCCAGTATAACTTCACAAAAGCTAAAATCTCAAGTGTGATGTTGTCTGGTATATTTATTTTCAGGGAAATTATGCAAAGAGCAGATGAAGAAAGTTACAGATGTAGCCTTGGATTTCAAAATAGCTCTTGACAGAGTCCAGTCCCATGGTCTGGATGGATGAGCTTAGTCCATATCTCCCTATCTTAATCTATATATCCAAACAAGGAAAAAACTTGGCTGGAGACAAGGAAAAGTGTATAAAGTGGGTTAAATGATAGTGTCACACACATGCCAGCAGGATCCCAGCCAGAGGAGTTACTCTTCGTGACTGTGCTCTTGCCAGGAGACAAGATGATGTGGCAATGTTTCTCCATCTGTTTTATCCTGCAGGTCACTCCAGAAAGACCCCAGATAAATCCATTTGTCAGCTTTCCTCATGTTCCTCTGGGTGATACTTCTGTGGTTGGATGTGATGCTTCAGCAGTGTCAGTGGCTTGCCCATGGAAGGCCTTCGAAGGTGGGGGATGTTGCTGAGCCATGACCTGCAGGTGTCCT
The DNA here is from genome assembly GCA_013396975.1 of Bucco capensis. Lineage (NCBI taxonomy): Eukaryota > Metazoa > Chordata > Aves > Piciformes > Bucconidae > Bucco > Bucco capensis. Next base: position 628,702 of record VWZO01005904.1, on the reverse strand, counting down.
TGGGAGGCTGGATGGAGCAGCTGAAAGCCCTGCAAGCCTCCAGCATCAGCAGACCCACTATGCAATTTTTGAGGTAGGTGGAATGTCTTAATTATACTCTGGTCATTGTGAAAAGGAGGAAAAAAAAAGCCCAGTCCTGTAGCAGACTTTAAAATTTCACTTGCAATACAGTTCTGTGAGCACGTGCTACCCAGAGGGCAGCTCTAATAGGTATTCTTCTCGGAACCCTTATTCCTCAGGGAGACTGAGGTCCCCTGAGAGTAATAATTATAAGCCTTACTGACTGTGTGCAGTCAGACCAAGGAAATCTCTCAAATAAGCCTGCATGAAAGCTATGTAAAGCTCTCAGGAGCAGAACAGGAAATCCTCATTTTCTTGATACGGTTGGTTTTCCTGCCCTGGGTGATAATAAAATCAGCCTGCAAGGGATTCATCTAGTGTGTCGCAGTCTCAGAGAGCGGTGAGGACACAAAATTAAAAAGCTAAATAAATTCAAGGGATGTGCATTTTCTGTAGAAAGCAAGATTGTTACTTCTGGATTGGAAGAGAACTCAGAGCACCGTTGGGTGTTTTTTGTTATCATAGAATCATAGAATGGTTTGGTATTTCTGATATTATGTTCTGCTACCCAGTATGGGAGAAACATTGTTTTTTGTTTGATTTGATATGGCAGTGGTAGTAATTTCTGAGGATACCTTGTATTTGGGTTCTATAAATCTCAATATAGTAATATTGTCCCTTCAAATTCAGATTTATTAAATTCAGATGGTGTCCACATTGAGACTGAATCAATTATTTTTACTTACATAGAAAAAAGTTTAATCTATAGCCTACCACAGAAGAAACTATTAGGAAAATAAACCAATAGAGAGAGGAAAAGCTACCCCTAGCACTTTAATTGGCACTTTAATTGCCAAGCTCTCTTGTAATTTCTATTTTTCATCTCTCCTCTAGTTTTTCTGCCTCTTTCTTCCTCTTTCTAACTGCTTTGTATTTTCTGTGTTAGTGATGGAAATTCATGGTAGAAGTAATGAGAGATTACACTGTTCAAGTTCTGGTACTTTTCTTTATACCACAGTTTCTTTCTCCAGCTGCCAATCTGTGCACTTATCTTTAGGACTACAAAATGCTCTTCTCTTCTACTCTATTGTTCATTAGTAGTTAGCAGACAAATCAGGGTAGAGTGTCTTTCAGAATAAGAAATCATGCAAAAATACTCAGTTACCACAGAGTAAACAACCTGAGAACCACTACCAGTCAAATGCACGTGGCAGAGCCACACCACTGTATTCTTAGTATTGATGCACAGTTGCTGTCCTCTCAGCCTGTCTGCTATGCAAAAAACAAGTATAAGGACAGGTGTTATAACTGTCTCCTTTTGGAGAAAATTTCTAATTGGAGGGCATATGCTGAATAGAATTAACTCTGTGCTGGGAGGACATGAATGGCACCTGCAGCATCCAATCCTCTCACTGAGAGGATGCGCTTGGCCAAGGGACTCAGATCACTTTTGCTGTTGCTTATCTGCAAGGAACCAGGAAGAGCATGAGGGGACTGTATGGCTATGCTACTGCTTTCCTGACTTTTGTGTACTGTGTCTGCTAATTCTTTTTTCTTTCCTTTTTCCCACCCCCCACCCCAACCCCCCAAGTATTAACAAACATTTGTTACTGCTTGCAAATAAGATGAGAAATTATAGTGGTCGCTCTCTAATAATTAATTCTCCATTGTCTTTTCAAGTTGCCATAAAATTTGCTAGTACCAGTTTAGAGTGGTTTGTTCTGATTTGGGGATGAGTTGTACTTACTATGAGCTGTGGTGAATGAGTCCACTGCTACTAAGCAGTGATGATTCATGTTGCGATATTTCATGAGTGCAATGCGTCTGCTAATCTTACTCTAATGCCTCAAGTAAACATGACAGTCCAAAACCACATGGCTTGCATAAGATTAAAATAAACGTGTGAGTAAGGTTATAACAATGATGCTCAGTAATGCCACTTGTGCTGAAGACAGTGTGTTCAAGTTTTGCCATCAAGAGAAAGGATGGTCTGGGTGACTTCTTCAAACTTATTAGTTGAGACTCCATTCCACCTATGGTTATCAGGGAAGTTTCTCCTTATCTGGGAAAGATGAGCAAGTAGTTTCCTCTACAACCCATCCCTGGATTTATTAATTTGTGCAAAATTTGTTCAATGTTAGCTAATAACTCCATGTATGTTAGGCAATATGTGTGAGGCAACATGCCACTATTTAACAAACTATTTATCAAAACAATGCAGGGGTTGCAATGCAAAATGTTGTCACAGTGCATGGGCTCCACACTTTTCTGGCTGTTTCTTTGTGTGCTATTAAAAATGTATATTTGCAATTTGAAGCTCCGCCCCTTTGTTTGCCTTTGTCCAGTTTGTTTGACTGGGTAGAACTCTATTTATTTATATTTAACATTGTTTTTTTATTTAAAAATTCCCTATAGACACAAAGACCTGACAAATATTTATCAAAATCTTTACAGTTCTAAATGTATTAATATGTAAATAAAATCTCTGATGCATTAAAGAACTAAACTGACAAATTTCTTTTTGAGACATCATGACAAAACATAAAAAATAGCTACATAGCTCTTTAAAAATATTCCAAGGCTTTAAATTAGCCCATCAGAAGGCTTTATTGCCTTTCACACAAAAAAGAAAAACAGATGCCTTCCTCAGTGTCAAAACTAAATGTTGTTACGCCAACATGCAAAGCTTCCAGCAGCTTCATTTCTCCAGACTGCATATCTCTCAAATTTATTCAAAACTTTGCCTGATAAACATAACTAACTTTAACCATTCTCATAAAAAGTGTTATGGCATGCTAAGCAGAAAAATCTGGAATTGTGGAGTGGTTAGAAAAAGCAAGATAGAACAAAGATTTTGTTTTTAGGTAGCCTTAAGAGAATTTGAAAAATAATGAAAATGGATGATTTTATTGAAATATTTGGGTTTTGTAAATATTTGTAATGGGCATAAACTGTTTTTCAGTAACAACTGAATAGTGTATAATAAGTTTCTATGTTTAGTAGAAGCTAAAAAAGTTTCATTTATTACTGTTTTGAATGGTCATATAACCTGTTAATTGCATCACTGTAGCACTCAGGACAAAATGCCAAGTGCAGGACGTTCCCTAACAATCCACATTATTTTTTTCTTGTGGTATCTTGAGATTCTTAGTAGATGTAGAATGAGACATAGAGTTCAGAAGGCACTAGTGAGAGCTCCTTTGAACTATTTTATTTTACTAACACCTAGTTCTCATTTATTTGTATTATATTTTAATAGAAAATTAAAATGATGCATGATACTTGCATGGTGTTTGATCCTGTACCTTTGTATTAAGCATACTATAAAATTGCATAGTGGATCAGAGAGGGACATAAGTAGAAAAATGCCTGATCTCTGAAACTTGATCAGCTTCATCCATCAGCTGGAGGCCAAAGAGAACTTTTTGCCAAAGCTGAGATTTTTCTGGGTGTCCTTGGAGTACTGAGGTACTTGTGAAATGGAGGGTTTTCAGGATTGTAATATTGGATTTATATGATCAGAATAATTTTTTGGATCTCTAAGTAGTCTTTCAGGAGACTCCTAAAAGTATTTATTCCTCTGTAAGGACAAATATTACAATTTCCATAAGCAGAGAGATGCAATTCTTAGCCAGAATTGCACTCTGCCTAGCAACAGAAAGCAGAGGTGTGTAAAATTACTGGCAAATACCACTCTATTTCCTACCTGCATCATTAAGTTCATGTGCCATGCTTATGCAACACAGGTCAGTATTCAGTCTCTGTCTATAAGGCAGAATAAAATGCTGCTCAAAATTGTTCAAGCACTCTGAAGAGAGACTGTGTGCTGAGTTTCATTCCTGTCCTGCTCCAGTAAAATGATCCCTGCTCCAATACTGTTTACTCTGTGAAGAAGAACTTTAAACCCATGCTGATGCTCTTCTTTCTCTCTCCATGTGCCTGGGGTTTTTGGAACTTGTATAATCAGGATCAGAAGACAGGACACTTTGCATAAGATACTTTTGCTCAGTATGATGGGCTGTGTAAGTTTTATTGATGTTACACTGAAAAGTCAGGCACAGCCTGAAAATCACTTGGGGTCTTCTGTGGCCCCTGGTGCGATAACTGTGCCGACAGCAGAGGGAGCATTAAACTCATTGCCCACGGGAAAGTGTGGGGAGTGATACCCATGTTCTTATAATCCTTGTATGGGTAGGATGAGCTCATTAGCCTTCTGGCAGTCATCCTACGAGAGGGACAACTCTGATTCCAAACCTGGGCAGATGGAGCTTGTTTAGCCCTGCAAGGCCTTCCATCTAAGAGGTTAAACCTCTGTCCTAAGGACTTCGCTGCCAGCATCCAAGCTTGCTAGGCCCTGGCAGATGAACCTTAGGACTAAAGGGTGGGTCCAGCTCTGCACATGCTGTGTCTCACCTAAAAAAAATTCCATTGTGCAGGCTCGAGGGTGCTATCCACTATCCTCTTTTTATCAGTGCGCTTGGAAAAGGCACTGATGAGGAGCGTGGGTGGAGCCCTCCCTGGATCTTCATTCGTGAAGCCTAGCCATACATACACTGAAAAGTGTATTACAAACAACATTCCTGAAATGTACTTCATGTTGTGAATGAAACTGGTTTATACTTACCAGGATGTAGAATTATTAAAGATTTTCAGTAATATTTTTATCAGTGTTTCTAAAAATGTAAGACTTTATCAATTATTTAAGGGATTTAGTCAGATTTATTAACACATTTTGAAGTACTGGCTTTGTGAGAAAGTGGGGGTGGAATTCCTGTGAGCTAGACAGTAACTGAGCTGTCATACTAATAATTACTTTTCTTTCATCAATGTCAGAACTTTATTTATGAAATCTACAGGATTTTGTCTAAAGATATGAGGAAGCATGAAAAAAATTACTTGGTGCATATGTTATGAGAGATGATATCTTTTGGTAGATATGTTTTTACTTACTATATATTTGTTAAAGCTTTCATCCACTAATGGCTTACACTATTTTCCCTTTCAAATTCTACATCACAAGTGGATTATCTCCTTAGATTTATTTGACCTAGATGGCAATAATTTTGCTATGTCTGTTTGCTTTGTGTTTTTGTCTTTCGGGCTTTTTCATTTCACTTTCAGGAGATTGTACAGATGAAAAAAACCTAACCCCAAATCACAAACAACTGAGTGTTATTTTCTTTCCCATTTGCATTTACACTCCCGACAGGAAGAAGTTCATAGTGGAACAGATGGAGTCTGTACAAACTAATCACTATATCTGTTAGATTTTTGAAATTATGACAGGATGCTTAAAGCCCAGCTCTGTGCAAGGAAGACACAAGGGCTTATTAAGCCAGAGCCCAATGGATAAACGTATAAAGGGTGAGGAAACTTGCTACCCATGAGGAAAGATGGAATCATAAATTGCTGCTCTTGTGGGGCTATCAGTTCATCTTGTTCGTTTTGCTTCAGTGGCAAAATTCCTCATGTGGAGAAGAGCAGCTGAAATCTGCCTGGGTGATAGCAGGAACAGCTGGAGATGTGCTCCATGTCTCAGATATTTAAAAAGAGAAAATCAACTTCTTTTTTCCAAATCCTGAAAGGGTTTAGAGCAGAATAAGAAAACAAACTGTTGGTCATATTTTCCATCTGATCCACAGGTTTAATGTGTAAAACAGGAAAACCCTCTTCATGAAATTATCTTCAAGTGTGCCTTAAGAATATCATATACTTTTTAGGATGACTGCAAAGTTCTGAATGAAATAAACCCAACCATCCACATGTTTATGTAAAACAAAACAGGAAAAAGATATTTAGGCTTAGTTAATGATCCAGAATATTTTACTGGACACTGTGTCTACAAATCAAATGAAGGGAGGTTTGGAAACGTGACATAATATGTAAACAGAGCTGTACCAGGGTAGCTGTAAGGAAATACTTTCTTCTTGCTTTTTGAAAAAGAATGAGAAAACATAATGCGAAATTGCTTTGATCTAATTTTATTTTGGGATTCTTTTGCAGTCTGGAAACTATGTATCCAATATAATATTGTCTTTGTGTAGTATCTGTATAATAATGTTTCTGACATACAAAATAGGTAGGGTGTGCATACTCATGTAGTACCTGAAGTTTTGCTGACTGTGTACCTCTAAGTTTGACGTTTTAGAGGATAATTCCAGTCACAGATATTGTAGAGCAAATCTGACTAGGAAATGTCACATGCCTTCTCTTTTTTTTTTTTTTGCCTCTAATTTCTTGCATGTTTGTGTACTCTGTGGTATGTGAAGTACAGGTGTGTTTGTCCAAAAGCTAGGCATTTGGAAATACTCTGCAGCTGAATTTCTATGATAATTTGTGAGATAAAGTACAAAAGATTCTTCTTTGAAGAATATTCAGGTATCCTCTAATAATTGCATATGTAACAGCAAGTGGAAGTTTTATCATCTGGGAGATACCTGCTTGATTTTATTCACAAACTAGCTAGTTTACATATTTAAGTAGACTTTAGAGGTCAAAGAGTATATTAGTAGATGTATTAGAAAATATTGGGCCAATGTGGTCAGTTAGATTGATCAGTCAGTGTACATGTAATGCTGTACAAATAGTTTTTCATTTCCTAACTTATTATGTATCTATAAATAAGCAAATTTAATTGTTGGTGTTCTTAGAAGAAACAGCTTTTATAATGGATTTTTGATATAAGATTGTAAGAGAGCAGAAGAGGGAGAATAAGTTTGAATTTTTACTAGCAAGGACAAATAAAAACTGTCATTAAAATAAATTTCTACCTTAAACTCAATACCTTCTAATGATCAAGTTTCACATATAGTAGTTTTAATTCACTTAAGGACAATGAGGAACCAGAATGAAAAGTACATATGAAACAAAGCAAAGAATTATGATATCTGTAGGTTCCTGTATACTTCATATGGTAAGGTGTCTAACATTTCTGCATGTTGGCAATAGAACTTAAGAAAGACAATGTAGAGTTAATGACTTTCAATGCTTTTCCTCTTAAGGATAGTGAGGTCCATAAGTAGGTAAGATGTGCAATACGTTTGTAAAGCCAGTAGTTCACCACAGGCAAAGACATCACATTTTCTCATTTGAAGAATATGAAACACAAGCCAAAATATTTCATTAGAAACTCCTGAGTGTACTTTTAGAATTCTAAATCACTTGTGAATTTAAAGAAGCTCCATGGCATTGGAAGGAATAGTTCCAGACTTCTGTTTCTTTTTTCTAAGTGGTATTTATTTTCCATGCAGATGTTATGAGTAAAAATTCTTCATAGAAGTAAATATTTTAAAAAATTTAATTTATTTTCCTCTCTTGCACCTTTTCTAGTGAGTAATGCTAGAGGATGGTGTTCAGTAGCACCTTAAAACCAATATGCTGTCTTTTAGTCCTTTTGCTAATGTGCATGTTCTCCCACCATAGCCATCCCCAAAGCTCCCCACCAGCAGCTCTTTGAAGGAGCGATTGCTCACATCTTTGTTTTCTAGATATGCAGAACACCACCAACAGTTAAAGGCTCAATTTCAAATTCTTACAAGGACTCCATTACCTAAATTACCATTGCTGTTATGATCTATGATGCCTTGCCTCATTAGAGGAACTATGATGTTCCTAAAAGACCCTTAGAGCTGTCAGGAGAAGATAAATTCACTAGTTCTTCTGCTCAGTTGTTTAGGTGTGCTGTATGTTTGTTCTCATTTGAGATCACCACCTCCAAATCAGTGTCCATTCTCTCCTTCTTTATCAGTTCTGGGAATACAACTAGTTTTGAGCTGCTCGTATCTGTCCGGACCTTATGCTGCCATCTCCTTTGACAGTGTTTGTTATCATGTATTTAATGAAGTATTATTAGCTTACAGTGTGGAATCCCATAATTTGGATTTTGTTTTTGCATTCCTTCTCCTCTCTATTTGCATTTTCTCAGTAATGTGACCAGACTTCTCAAACAATGTATTCCTGTTTAAGTTTTCAGTTAAATAAGACTTTAGCCAATGATATTGTTTGCCTTAGAACAAAGTTTTGTGGGTTTTGCATTTTGTAAAGCTGTGTGCTTTAGTATATTGATAAAGATGGTTCAACTAATTCTGTCAGAGTAATGGAGTAACGCATGTCTCAATTCATACTTTGCGGAAAACTGCTTAAATTCTTGCTACTACATGATGATGTGCTATCAGCTCTGGCAAGTACTTTGCTGTAGTGTCTTCCAGGTTTTGTATGGCTAGGCTTCGTGAACAAAGATCCAGGGAGGGCTCCACCCACGCTCCTCATCAGCGCCTTTTCCAAGCACACTGATAAAAAGAGGATAGTGGATAGCACCCTCGAGCCTGCGCTATGGATTTTTTTTAGGTGAGACACAGCATGCACAGAGCTGGACCCACCCTTTAGTCCTAAGGTTCATCTGCCAGGGCCTAGCAAGCTTGGACGCTGGCAGCGAAGTCCTTAGGACATAATTCCAGGTTTTAATCTATTTTTAATTGATACTTTAAAATGATTTTATAAAAAAAACCCTCCTAGAATGTATTGGTGGATCACCTAATTGGTATATTTATTTTGCAGCACCATTATTAATTCCGGATAACTAGAGGTGGTAGAAATGTGCAAAGATCAGTCATGAGATGGAAATTTTTGGCACTTTGGAATATTCCTTTGGCTTGGACATTTGAGTTCACTTAATGTGAAGCCAAGAATGTATGCTTTTAAATTTAAATGTTGAACTGCCTTTCAGATGTAGTACATTAATCTTCTGCTGTAGTATTATTATTCACCAGTTCTGTGAAAAATTCCTTAGAATTACTGTTATTCTTGTTATCTTTTGTTTATTCTGTGAAAACTCTGTTGATATTCCCAAATGTTTGCAGAGTGATAGAATGCTTTGAAGTTTTTATATCTTTCCACAAGTACAGACACTTGTTCAGTGATATTTTATACTACTGTTTTTTTTTATGGTCTTGAAGATTGATGTTCACATTTCTGTTTTTATCTCCTACATTATTTTGTAATTTTTTTGTCCTTGGTGTCAGGATACCATTCAGCCTTCAAACTCAGCTAACTTTTACTTGCCAGCAACTAATTCCTAAGTTTCCTAGTCCTTCAGAACATTCTCTTTTAGACCTAAACTCTAACACAGTCTGAAAGAGCTCAGCTCTGTAAAAAAAAGACTAGCTCTTTATTATAACCTACCCTAAAGCAGACTTTTTAAATTAGTCACATACTCTACTTTTTGTACTTTGTCTAAAATTCTCTCATAGTTTTGATCATGGTAAATGTCATATGTCAGTACAGAGTACTTGTGACAGTAGTTACTTGTCTGTCTAACCAGACCAAGGCCTATTGAAAACTGTCTCAGAACTAGCAATATCCGGAAATAAAACTATCTTCTGCTTGTCTTCCTTCTTGCTTGCTCCCATTGCTTGCTGATAAAATCTCTACTTTTGCTGTCCTTCTTGGTACATTAATGATGCTGGGGCTTTTTTAAAAGCAACAACTGCCTACTGTCATATGATTGTCCATAGTTTCACCCAAGTCTGATGGTGGTTTGCTTCAGAGGGTCTTTTAAGTTTCTGTGTCACTTGAGTGTCAGTCTTTCATATCTGTTCTCAGCTACCTCATGCAACTTTATCTTACCGATCTGTCCTTTATTTTTATAACTGAATAAGCAATTCAAACTCTAAGAAACTAGGTAACGTGCTTTTGCCATATTTGCTCAGGTCGGAACAAGATGAAATCCAATTTTCTGGTGGCCTAACAGGGTCAGAAGGTGGAGTTTAGTTGTATCTCTTTCCAAAAGTGTCCCATCCAAGAAGTGAACTTACAAGGTCCCTTTCGCTTCACTGAATTTCTACTACTCCATGAATGCTGACCTTTTATTATTGCTGTATCAGTCTTCTGCTGCTTTCTTCTTCTGTTCTGTTTTCTGCCTGTGATTTTGTTCAGCATGCAGAGGAGATGGGGTGACATTAGTTCACAGATGCAGAGAGAACTTGGCTTTTAAGATATGAATTTATACCAACCTCAACATCTGTGAGTGCTCCATGCAAAAAGGAGCAAATGTTCACTCCAAGCAAGCCATCTCAGGAGAAGTAATCTGCTGTTGAGAAAAAGCCTATAATGCAACTAGAGGAGGTTGTCAGACACATCTGTGAAAGTGTTTACATGACAAAACAAATTAGTAAAACCATAACAAGGCAAGCCCAACAGGAAATTACTGAGTCTGTGTTTACTTCTTGTTTTCTTCTGAGGTTAGAGGAGAAAGGTGACTTCTACTAGCAATTGCAAAGACACGAAACTCCAATTACAAATTTGTCATATGTTTTCTAAAGCACAAATATAACATTTTAACACATTTGGGTGTGGAGGTTTTACTGCTTAATGAAGGCTGTTATGGAGATCATCAGGTTTCTAACAAAATTGAATCACTAGGGTGTGATCAGCGAACTGATGAGCAGAACGCAGGTGTTTGGAACAATTGCCCTTTGTTTGCTTTGTTGTGGTGAGATTTATATTTTGTGCAAATACTTTCCTAGATCTCTCTTGAGAGCTTCTTTGTGCCAGTAGTTCCACTGTGTGCCTTTTCTCAATAGAATATTTTACATATTCGGTGTAGCTGGTTCAGGAAACATATTTGTTCCTCTTTGTAAATTAAACTGGCTAATACTTCTTCCAGTCAGCTGTGAAAAGACTATCTTCCCTCTTCCTCTCCACAGCTAGCATCTCTCTTGTTTATGCTAGGTACCAGACTGAAATGGAACTGCAATGATAAAAATATCAAGACAAACTCATGTTTTCTCTTTTTAACTTTATCTGTTCTTATTCTCTTCTTTCTCTTCTTTGATACAGTTTTTCTTCTCACCTTTTCCCTTCTTGATTTTCATTTTCCCTTAGGAGTTAGTGGATGGTATGAAGGTATCGTCCTTCAGGACCAAAGGACAGCCACAGAAGGAGGAGGAAAAAAAATGCTACTGCTTATATATATATATTTGTATATTATTTTTAGTTTTTTCACTTTTTATATTTATATTTGTCAAGATCAGAGCAGGAGGAAAAAAAAGTGATATATATTACATAGATACAGAAGATAGAGTGAACTTTTAGTTGTTTGATACTATGTTTGTCTTCATATTTAAGGTCAGTTCTTGCTCTCTCACTCTGCTCTGATCCAAGTTCATGCATTTCCCTGGAAATTTGTGTGTGCTCTGGGTCTTAGTGTTCACAATAGGTTACATTTTCTTTAGTGGCATGTGACTTTCATTTTTTCTTGTTATTTGGGCATAGGCTGTGATGGAAGGGCAAGGATTGAGAAAGCTCTGGTGCTCTGACTTCTGTGCTGGCTGTGTGCTGACTGATGTGGGGAGGTGGACAAAGCAGAAGTGTTAGAAGAAAGCACAGTATTTATTTTGAATTGAAAAATGACTCTTCTTGGTCCTGACTACTGTACCATCATTCAAGTATCTCTTGCTTACTTAGAACCGAAGGAGCAGCCTGTTTCTCATACATGAATTTCTGTATGTATAAACTCAAAGAATAGAAATTAAATGATCTCTGTTGTTCCTTAAGGTCTCTGCCAAACAATATGTCTTAACACCATGGCTTGTATCTGATGTGCACCTAAAAACAGTGAATAGTAAATCTTTTCAGAAAGGACATTCAGCTGGAGGATACCATTTTTCACTTTTTATATTCTCTTCCTCAGGATCAGAGCAGGAGAAAAAAAATAGTAGTTTTAAATAATTTTGGGGAAAAAAAAAAGAAACAAAACCCAAATCCCTGTTAATTTATTAGTAAAATAACAGTTTCTGTAGCTGATAGATTTTTTTTTTTTCTATTATGTGCTGGGAAACAAATTCCTATCTTCACACAACTTTGATTTAAAATAATTTATGCAGGAGGAAAATTTTAACACAGTAGAGTTTCAAGAATGATTCAGAGGACTCACAGTAAAGAAATTGGACTTATTTAGTGAATTCTGTGCTTTATTACTGACTTGAGAAATGGAAGATAGGAGTTATTATGGCTGGAGACACCTCCATTCTGTCAGTGAATTAAAATAACAAGGTTCACAGAACCTAACTGGATACAGATTAAATGAGGCTTCCTGGTACTTCAGACTATATTCATGAAGTCTGTGTAATACAGTCTTACCTACATGCTTTAAATGGCTATGAGAAAACACTCCTTAATATTATTCATTGACTGAAAATTCATCTCGTGGAGATGGTCTATTTAATATAGCCATTAGGATAAACCAATTTAACACATCAAAACCTATTGAGCAATAAAATCAAACCAATTATTCAGTCATTAATGAGTAAGGATTAGACTAAGAGGTGACAAAGTGCTTTTCACCTCCTTATCACAAAGCCCTTTGCATGGTGGCATCCGTGGTCCACAGAGAGAGAGACTGGTGTGCTGAAGGTCAGTAATGGTAAATGGAAACAGGACACAATTCTTCTGGGGCCCAGTCCTGTGCTCTGGGCAGAAATAGCCCAATTACACTGAGCTGGCTGACCTTTTCTGGAAACATTACTGAAATTAGTGTCATGTAGTGCTGCTGAAAAACATTTTGACTTAATAAAAAATTCCATTTTGAATTCTTTTTTTACAATCAATAATATTTTGTTTCCAATTACTGTAAAATAACTCTTCAACATTGGTCAGAATATCCAACAGTGGAGAAATGATCATTTATTTCAGAATAGTTTCAAGATGTCGTGAGTTGGCATGGGAAACTCAGATGCTTTTAATTCCGAAAACTGAGAAATAGATTTTGAACAGGAAAGCTATCTTGTGCATCTTCAGGAAAGGCTATAATAGACTATTCCCCACTTCTTTGCTATGCTGTCATTTATATAAAAAGATGGAGGAGAAATGTTTTCCAGGCATATGTGCATACCCTTCGGAAGATCTTGAAGAAATCAAGAGAAAACCAGTGACCCCCACCACTCTTGCATCTTCATCAGCTGTTAAATCACCTATCAAACCAATCAGAGTAAATCTGATAATTTGTACTTTTCCTTTTTTAAAATTGACACAAAGAGTACTGCAAACACAGTTTATCAAAATATCTCAAAAAAAGAATACAATAGAGTGAGGAAATAGTAATTTTAATTTCTGCAAAGATGTCTCTTTAAAAATTTTTATTCCCCCCCACCTATGCATGCTATGACATAACGTGCATGTCATGCTCAGCAAGAAACATGATAGGATTTCAGCACAGGTGTGGAGGAGATTGCTAACCCTTCCTTGTTGGTGGTAGTTGGCATAACTGTCTACACAGGACATGAAGCAGAAAGCTTCCTTGGAGGACAGGCTGTGTATTGCACCGTGTCTCAGTCCTGAAGTCCATGTGAGCCACTGTGGAATGTGGGACACAGGGAGAGCTCTCCCCCACCTGATGTGACTATTCCTCAAAAAAACCACCCCATTTATGAAGGAATTGCATTTTTTTTCCTGACTACCTAATTCAGACAAGGTATGTCACGTTCCTCTCATACATTTGAGTGAGAATTGCTGTTTATAACTGCATTTGAATAAATGCACAATTTATATTCACTGGGTAAGTAGTTGCCATAACTTGAGGTGTTACTTTTCTTACTCTAAGTGAACAAGCAGAGAATGTGTCTGAGCTCTGGACTACAATCTGCTGTCCAAGTTCAAATGTAAGTTAATCAGGAGTTTCAGCTACTAAGGTGTGTGTGGCAGTGAAGGGAGGGAGAGATTTGTGCCACTGATTCTGAAGTCAGGGGTGGGTTAGGAAGGGATCTTTCCAAAATATTAATTTATCTCAATGAACATTTCAAGTGGGATCATCTGTTATGTTCTTCCAATTTCATAGTTCCTTATTTAATGGTTTGTTTCATGTTTTGGTGTTCATTGTACTCCAAATGGCTTTTTAGCCAGAAGTCCAACAATGATTCTGTAACTGTTCTTAGGCTCAGGCTGGTACTTCAAGATGTAGTACAGTACAGAAAAATAATGAGAAGAGGTCAAGAAGCATTCATACTTACTGCTTTTCAGTGGCTGTTGTCTACATCTAAAACGGGCTGGGCTTTTTTCTTTGGCCTGAACTTCAATATGACTTCCTAAAATCTATGTATCCTTGTTTTACTCTTAGACTTTGGTGGTGTATTTCTAACAGATGGCAAGATTTGGTCCTGCAAAAAAGTGGCCTGAGTCTTGTTCATTATCCCACTCCCTCATACTGCTGCTGAGCCAAAAGCATTTGCAGGAAGAGGTGATGATAAAGGGCTGCATGCCCTTTTTTCTCAGAAAACAGAAAAAAGTGAGGTTGTTGGAATTACAACTCTTGTGGGTTTGTTTTTTTTTTTTGTTTGTTTGACCAAGCTAATAGAGAGGTAAAAGAACTGTGTTTAACAGACTTATCTTTGAGAGACATTTGTAATACTCTTTTCACTGGTGTAACCATAGTGGTTTCCAAGGTACAAATCAGAGGGTAGGGAAGAAGATGATTCAGACAGGTGATGCAGTTCTATTTCCAATTTTTCACCTTTTTCACCATAATGTCCTCTTGCCTTATACTGTACTGTAGAAAGAAACTGACCTACTGCCCTTAGTCTTGCTAGGGATCAAAAGTTTTAAAATACTTCTCAATAGTAAACACCCATCACAGTGTTCAGGAAACTGTGCATGTAATTGCAAATAAAAGAAAAATTTGAAGGCTAAATCCAACATTCATACATACCAAGTGTTTTAGCCTTTGCTTTCCTTGCCTTGGTAATCAGATTCTGCATCAGGATCAGTTTCTGAACACCAAATCTCAGTGACCCTCTAATGAGCCAGGAAACTACTTTGACACAGAAGAGCAGATGTAGCTTGCTGAAATAGAGATGCGAAAGTAAAGTTCTTGTCTCTTTCAGCTTATATTCTCAGTTCAAGCTTTTTGTTCCAGAAGAGCTGAACTTCTGTAGAAAAATCCAATTTTCAGCCTGTCTCCGTAATCAGAACTTCCACAATACAATTTAATTTCCCAGTTACTCCCTGTTCTTTTCTTTCAGTTCACATCTAAGTCTTCAATAAAGTCTTTTTTTTTTTTTTTTTTAAGTAAAAATTCTCACTGGCAAATCCTGAAAAACTGTTGCTCTTATACTGACAGATAAAGTTATCCTTAACTATGTGCTTTAGAGCTCAATAGTTCGTGCTGGTAACCATCTTAATGTTTTCTGCTTTGAGGCTTGCAGATGTTGCACTGCAAAGAAGTGTATTTCATAGTGTTACTCTGTTGTACTTGTCAGATTTGGCATTTTCACTGCCATGTTTGAACCAGAACTTTCCATGCATTTTCCTTACCATTCCCTCGTCAACTTTGAATTTTCAGTTTAGCCCTTGAATTGTTGCACACACCCTAGTGCTCAGCTAAGACTGAGAGGTACTTGGTTTGTCCCAGGGCTTTCAATTCCACCTGAGTTCAAAGTGTTCCTGATGCACTCTTTAAATATTTTTCTGTTTGATTAAAACAAACAAAAAAATAGTTCACCAACTCAGATAATGTGAGCAGCCCCTTCTCCCATATGTACAGAAAGAAAAAAAGTAGAACATTCAAGCAACTGTTTTAAAATGCTGAAGGTGTGGGATTTATGTATACAAAGTCTGTGCTATCACATGCCTTGAAAGGCTTATTGATAATTTTAAGTAACTTTTGTGTAATTCTTCAATGAAATATTTTTCAGCTGTTATTTCTATCTCTTCACTTGAAAATCTTGTTTCTAGCAATATTATTCAACAATTCTGTTATAGTCACTCATCATCTGCTTCTGCAGTTTTTTGTTTTGCCTACTGATTTATTTTTTTCACCCAGGGAATCACAGAGCAATTTAGGTAAGGTGAGGCTTCAGGAGGCCATTGATCCAAACCACCAATCTAAGCAGGTCTAACTCTAGATCAGATTGTTCTGGGCCTTGCACTGTCAAATTCTGATTATGCTCTAGGGTGGAAAATTTTGTTGCTGTTTGATTTCTTTTTAGCTATATTATTATATGGAAGCTGCATATAGCATATTTGGATTAAATATGTCTATTTCTACTGAGTTACTGCATTAATGCATACAGTCCTAAACTAAGCCATGATAATATATCTTTTACACCTTAGAAATGTTGATACAGTACTTCTGTGCTGCCATAAAAGATGACAAAAAAAATACAGACAAGGAAGCTTAATTAAAAAAAAGTTAATATATATATATATATGATCTCCATTCTTTCAAACTCACATGATCTATATGAGTTAAAAAAAAAAAGATGTGAGTTTCAAAGGTAAAACATACAAATTTAATTTTCTCATATTTATATTGGAGTTCCTTGGTTTTAGGTACTCTTTTTAGCACAGAGCAGGGTTCTGTGGAAACAATCTTCTTTCTCCACATTTTTCCTCCTGGGAGGGCTTTGCATCATCAGGGTGCAGTGAGGCATGGGACTGAGCATCTAACATCAGGAAACTCATTCAATTTTATTGTGGGAAATTTGTAGTTGTATCACTTTCCTAATTTCTCTTTAATGCTGGCTTACTCCCAAACAAGATTTAGGAAGAGCAGATTCATCTGGAAATGTAATTTTTTTTGTTGATGTTCTTATTTTTGCCAATTTTTCAATTAAAAATGTTCAGCAAGCCAAGAAACCTGCTTCTCCTCTCCTACCCCCTCCCCCCTTTTTAAATTAAGTTTTAGCTGTTTGGAATGTTTTTGTACTTATATAGCCTTACTTTGTGTACACACATAAATGTTTGAGAATATTTTCCATGGAAAGGCTTGATAGGAATAGTCCATAATTTTTAGAAAGCAGAGAGAGATGTTGAAGTTCCTCTAAAGGAGACAGCTATGTAGCTAATGAAAGAATGAGATTCCAGTCCTAAAGAACAAAGCAAGCCCTTAACTGTGGATCTCTTCCACTCTCTCTGAACAAATTACAACGTAGATTATATGAATCTGTCTTATAAGGAATCTCTTTCTTTTAGGAAAAGGGATTTGACATCAATGTCAAAACCTTAAAACCCATAGTGATTTTCACTTATTAGCTATACTTTTTTTTTTTTCCCCTTTCTTTTCTTTTCTCCTTTCCCCCTGGGATTTATTTGGCCCTTCCTACAAAAATGGGAAAGCTTTTTGAGGTAGTTCGGTTTCACAGTAGTAAGAGCACTGCTCTAAACCTAAAGAATATAATAACAGCCTCAGTAACAACCTGGGACTGGTGACTTTTCCTCTTAAATGAAAAAAGAAAAATGGGATTTTTCACACACAAAAGAAAGCTGCATAAGTTAGACCTTGTCTGGTAAAAAGACTCCGTTTGATCACTGAAAAGCTATTCAGGTATTCTGTGATCATTTACTTGATAGTTTTCAAGGTAGATTTAAGTCATAGGAGCCATTGTGCTTCCTGTAGCAACCAGAGCATTTCCAAAGATGACCTTAGTACAACTGTGACATTGCCCTTCTTCAAAAGTTTAATTGAAAAAAAAAGAAAATAGAAACCATAAACACCTCTGTCATCTTGAAAATGTTTGGGGCTGGGATGTGCTCATGAAGCACTTCGTCTCTGTACCTTGAGGGAAAAGGATGAATGGGCTCTTTGTACTATCTGTGAGTGAGAAAGTAATAGAATTTAATATAGTGCTAAAATGTATACTGAGGAGGGATGATTTTACCCCCACGTGTGATGGGCAACACATTGGTTGACATCAGGGAACTCACCACAAAAAGGTACAACTAGGAAAATGAAGATAAAGAGGGAAAACAGCTTGCTGAGACTGCCATTGTAACATTCCCTGGTCAGTGCACAAAGGAAAGGCAATGCCTAAACCACTTCATGCAGGTAAGGAATTGCTGTTCTGCTTGAACACTGTTCCAAAAGGTAGCTTGTGTGAGTGGTTAAGGCAAAAGCAAGCAGCTTCATCAAACTTCAATCTTGCTGTTGTATGCAGAAACGATTCAAAAAGAGAATAAAATTAAAACCATTGACCTAGAATTAGATGAAGGTTCATTTTAAGACCTGAGGTTTTATGCTATAAATTAAACTGCTAAATTGCCAATGTGGCCAGAAAACAGATAGCTTCTGCAAAACAAGTTGCTACTTCTTACACGGTTTCAGTGCCAGGTGGTAAAAGCAATGTTGGCACTGGAAGTGAGATGCCAGCTAGATTGCTCTAGTTTTCAACATCACTCTGGGTAAATGTGTGGGTCACACAAAAAGCTTAAGACCTCTGTATTCACATAGGTTTATACAGTTGCCTTTTGTTCTAGGTAGCAGATAGTTGAATGAGTGAGTCTCTTGTCTAAAATTCCTGTGAGCTCTCAGTGGGGAAATGTTCTAAAAACTCTACTTCTGTTCTGAAGACATCTGTTTTCTGTCACTAGAAAATCCATAAGTTCTTGAGCAAGTGAGGAGGAATTGGGTCCAAAGGCTGCAGTCTACTTAGATTACCATTTATAAAAGGTTTGCTATTAGGTAGTTTGGCAAGTTCAGGAAGGAATCTATGAAATTAGCATTTAGTGATGTAAATGGAAGTATTGAGACTTTTATTGACACTAGAATGAAGCACAGCTTCTATGAGGTTTTGCTGGGGTTTTTTTGCTTTGAATTTTTCTCCCTTTGTGGTTTGCATTCAGATAGACCTATAAGTTCAAACTCAGACTCTGCCAAACTGAAGACATGAAGCTATGAGGGTGGCATGCTGATGATAGGTTGATGGTTGGACTTGGTGATCTTAGAGGTCTTTTCCAACTTTAATAATTCTGTGAGAGGATACTTCCTCCATTCTTCCACCTTTTTCTAGGTGGTTACTAACTCAAGGGAGAACATGGAGTTAAACTCACTGGTCTGATATATAGCTGTGATTTAATACTTATGCATCTTTTGGTACTGCAAAGTTTTATAGGTCAGAAATTTAAAAGCTGATATGAAAATGTCATGGATTGGTTCCTCAAAGCTGTACTTTTTTGTTTGTTTTTTGGTTTTTTCTTATGGAAGGAGGGAATTAGATTTCATTCCTTATGGATAATTTTTAACTTTATTGGCATCAGTCAACATTCAGCAGTTTAAAGGGGAGATAAAAATACGCTGATTGCATTAAATGTGCTTTTAAGCTATAATTCGCTTTGGCAAGTTACCTATCTACAAAGAACTATCTCTGTTTTAACAGATCAAAATTTATTGCTCTTTAATGGAATACAGCCTTTCCATTTTGTATTCAAATTATGTGTTGGGATTATAACCAAGAAATGATTCTTTCAATGAATCTTCAATGCTTTTGCTAAGTTTTCTGGAACTGTTCAAGGAAGCAACTTTCATTCTTTAAAGAACTGGTTTATTACTGGGCCTCTTCTAATACCTCACTTAAGCTTTTCATCGTGCTGAATGATATATGGTCAAGTAATCAGCTACACAGATGTTAACAATATACTGCTCAAGATTAGCATTGCTAGTTGAATTATCTGCATTTTAGTTTGCAAGCATGTATCAGAGTGAGTGACAGATTGAAGTTGGAGAGGCTGGCAAGTCTGATGTCCCCAAAACTTCAGTGCTCAAGTTCATTTCTCCTGTTAAGCCCTACATATCTAGAAAGGACGGGAAGACTGTCAGATGATTTTCTTGCCACACGAAACAGAGAAGTCCTAAAGTTTCACTCCCAGTGTGGGATAACAAACAACAAAACCTTCTCAACTAAATATTATAATGATTTTTTTTCCCTTTAATTGTACTTCTCACCATTTTGGAGCACTGGAATTCCACAGCAAATAGTCATATCTGGCTAATATTTGGAGTATAAATCACTATTGCTCTTTTAAAACTCAAGAGATGCATTTGAAGTGTATTTGATACTTCATCCTGTTCTGGGATAGCCCCACACTTTACCAAATCAGCACTACACTGTCATGAAATAATCCCATGTTTTCATGATTTTAGAGAGCCTCTCAGCTGAGCTGACATGAGGTTGCCCTTCTCCCCACTGGCACTTCTTGTTGTAGCACTTCCATTTTAAAATTTTGAATGTATTCAGGCAGGAAACTAGAGAATTTCTATGCAGGAGATTATATAGGTCTTTAATTTCTTGGTCTGTGTTGAATCATCTTGAGCTAAACTTACAGGAAGAGCTTTTATTAAATTCCCCAATTCTAGGCTGGCACCAGCCTTAAAAGAGAGACACCTGAGCATTACAGCTAAAGGCTGCAGAGGGTGCAGCAGTAAGCCAGAAACTGAAAGAAACAATTCAGTTTCCTTGCTTGATGTCACTGTGCCTGATTGTACAGTTACTGGGGAGAAAACACAGGAAATGAAACAATGCCAGGTCAAATATGCCTGCAGAGGGAATACCAAGAATCCTTGAGAAAACAATGACAGGCAGGAGATGCAAAACATCCTGATGGGAGAGTGAGGAGGAGCTCTGCTCGCCCAGCATCCGTCCTTGTGGCAGCCAGCCCTTTCCATGGAGAGAAAACCTTTCTCCAGATACGCATAACTGGCTCTTCCTCAGTGGCTATAGGTATGCAAAAATTATCCTGTGGGATTTGTGGCTGTGGAGAGGTTGCAGTGGGCAGTGACAGAGTGTGCTTGTGGCTGTACTGGGGTCAGTATATGAAGTCCTGTGCCCTAGAATACATAGCCACAAACTCAGACAGACGCCACGTGATTCCCTAAGAGTCTATGAATTAATTCAACAGATTCAGGAATTTTGCTTTGTCTTCTGATAACAAAAGGTAACAGAGGAAAATTGAAAAAAAAAAAAAATATATGTACAGACACACATAAAATGAAGCCAGACTATTACAAGCTATGCATCATAAACAAGGCAAGGATGTTTTATACTATAGGACAGACAATATACTATGAGGGCCATCTTGTGGTCAGAGAAAGTTTATTCTCTTTGAGCACAGGAAAAAAACAAAACCCAAGAAAACAACACCCAAACCAATCCAGAAATATATTCTATACCTGAAGATACTGTCAGTTAGACTGTAATTCTTAGAAATTGGTTCTGATCTGTTGTACAGAATGGAGCTGCTCTGCTGTGGGTCATTAATCCTCATGTGACTGACAGCAGGGTTAGGCTGTGATGCTGTCCCAATGAACAAAACAATGTGTTCCATAGGTTGGGAAGGCTGTTGAAGTCTAATAACTGGAGTCGGACTTTTCCCTTGATGAATATTTTATGCCTATTTGCTTTGGAAATCTCTTTAATTCTCTATATTATAGAAATGCTCTTTGAAACCCATGGATTAAATGCCATCTCTGTGCTGGAGTTAGGAACCCTATTAGCTACTGTCAAATAATAGTTCAAACCAAGAATCAACATTCTTTTCATGATTATCATCCAATGAACTCACTTTTTGTGAGAGAGGTTTCTCAGCTGCACAGCTCTAGCTCTATGTGGCTCTGTTCTGGATGAAAGACTAAAATTATTGAATTAAAAGTGAAGCCTGCCTATTCAAATCAAATATATTCTCCATCACAGACATAGAAAGTTGAATAGGATCTTCTCTGTATCACCTAATCCATAGTCAGAATTACTGCATTTCCCATTTTTTGTGTGCTTCCCAGTGAATCCAGATGCCTCCTGAAGAACCCAAAATGTTGTCTAATGTTTCCCTAATGGGAACTGTCAGCCAACAGTGTTGGGCAGGCACAGCTTTGCATGGTTTATAGGACCATGATCCATGGTCAATTAACTGGGCTTTTCTGATTCTAGAAGAGGTATGTTTAGAAAAAACCCAGCCCTACCATCTGGCACCATTGGCTATAGGTCTGCTGTAGATCATTCACAGTGAATAAATATTTTTCTCAGTTGTCAGCCAGACTTTGTCCACACAAAACTGACTTTTCTAATAACATCAAGTGTTCTTTATTGTGCTATTTTACTGCTACTTATGGATTATTTAATTCTTTTAATGGATCTGCAATGGTTCACTTGCTTTCTAGAATTATTCCTTAAAGCACTTGTGCAGAGGGAGAAAGATAGGTTTGATTCCTCCTGCAAGGAGCTGTTGATAGATTCAGATATGGTGGTTTCTGTGCTCAGCTGTAAATATTTGCTATCTCTGCTCTGCAGGCTTAGTCTCTTTGTAGGGTGTTTGGGAATATCTGATAGTGCAGAATATAAAAGCAGAACAGGGGGAGCTGCCTTCAGCTTCCAAATGAAAATGACTGATTTTAAACCCTGTTTTTTAATGACATTGTCTTTCCCAGGGACATTTTGAAAGTTAAGCCAGCAAAGTCCCAAGCAAACTTTATGGACCAGGCATATCCATCAGTTCTACAGGCATGCATCATCCACTGTAGTGTGTATACTGATTCCCAGTGTCATGGTTTTATAGCTCTCTGTCCATCTTCTCAGCAGTGCTACCAGCTGCAGGGTTTGAAGAGATGGGCTGTCTATGCTAGTCATGAACCAGCCCATGAGGGATTTCACTTGGCAGGAGGTTTCATCAACAGCAGCTATTCAGTAAAGACTCAGTTGGCCTTGTTGTTAGGAGCATGGTGTGATAAAACAGCCTGCCTCCTGAATGTCTGCTCAGAGAAGGTACCACTGTCACCTTTCCAGCAGGAAAAATGAGAGAAGAGTCAGGAAAGGAGGCACACATGTGCCCTGGAGGGGAATATCCATTCTCTCTTTTGAGCTTTTTCTGTGCAAGACTGTAACATATGGTGCTTTCATAGTGCCCTCTGCTGCAGGCTCATGGTTCAAACCACAGCAGAGCTCTCTGTCTGCTGTACATCAGTGGGGAAAGTAAGTATTTCTCAGTAGGTCAGTCCTCAGTATGCTCAGTATGCATATGCACTAAGAAGGCCTTGACACAGCAAAGGGATTGTGAGTTGTGGCATTAAAGTGTATTTAAGAACTTGTAGTTTTTAAAAATAAGATTTCTTACCTTGTCAGAGTATACAAGTATTAGAATGGTTATCTGAGATACAGGGGAGTTTTCTTGAGGTACTGGAACACTGAGGTGCTCTGTTAGAGGTGCAACACACAGTCTGGCAGAAAGCATACCAGATATATGTATGTAATTAGCGTATGCAGCACACTTTCTTATGTTTTAGGTAAGAAATAAAAATAAAATAGCCCCTTAAGAAATTCAGATTAGAACTGGTTCAAATAGATAAGACTTTTTCCAAATGAAAGCACACACACATATATTTATGCATATATGCAAATGCTATTAATTCCTTGCTTTCCATCTGAAACAATCAAGATCCATGAACTGGAAAACATCTAGGTGCAGACTTGCTTGGGACTCTGTCAGTGTAGATGTGTGTGAAAACTTGAGGGGTCATTTTGACATACTTCTGTGGCTTTTGGAGGAGTAAAAGATACTTGAGTCCAAAGTCAATTTGTAGGACTGAGTTTCATGCTGGCTTTTGTCTACCGAGTCAAACTCTTCTCCAGCAGATGGAGGAAATCTGATTTCAGTTTTCTCAGGGAACCTGTGCAGAAGAATGGAGGAATCAGTGGCCCAGCACAGGGCATCGTCCACCTCTGACGCACTTTGGATATGGAGGGACTCTGATGTTGAGTAGGCTGCACTGTGTTGAGTTTTCTGCCCTGGCTTAGGAAAGAGGCAAGGTAAGAAGCTGAGTTCCCTTTCTGACTGTGCCAACAGGATTATTCACTCCCTTCTGCTCTCTCATTTCACTGAAAGGGTGGTGATTTAAGTATTTCTCTCACTTGTTCATTTCCATTTCTGATAGCATTTGTAGTAAGTGGCGAGCACACAAAATTATAGCTCTTTAATGGTGAGAAAGCTGCTTGCTGCAATTGAAATGAGACAATTATACACTCGACAAGAGACTTTGGTGCTTGCACAGAAGAACAGAATAAATGAGACATGTTAGGAATGATTGTGCCCAGAGCTTTGGGTTTGTCTTGCCAGGCCTCAGGCCAGATGTTTAACTCTCCTGACTTCTTATGGCATTACAATATTTTAATAAAAAAATCACCAGTAAGAAAACCAAGGATTTTCCATCTGTAACTGTGCTAAATGCTGTGTCCTGTACTGAGACATTTCAGAGGGTTTAGTCTGTTCTTCGGAAGAACTGTAACTGCATTGCCTTCCTCCTTGTAGGGAATAATCTCCCCTTGGTAAAAAGATACAGTCAAACATCTATTTACTGCACTCTCTAATGAAAACCTCAGCATATGAACAGTATATCTCTGTATCTAGTGTTTTATATTGATTTACTTTTAACTCTCTGGACCTGAGAGTATTCATGTGTAAAACATGATCTTAACATTTTAATTAATTAGTTTATCTAAACCAGTAATGTAAAGTGGGACCCTGTGGCACTGATGCTCCCTGGTTTATTATCATCCTGCTACCTTTTTGGGAAACAATGCACAAATTTTGTGCTGTAAGAACTCCCCTTGGGTTTACTAAGGAACAAGAGAAAGGGAAAAGAGAAAAGATGTATAATAAGAATGCTATGTTTGCAACTTGTGCTCACTTTTAGCCCCATGTGACAGAAAAGGTTTGATGTAATATTTAAATATAAGCAAAGCAAAGTCATTGATACAATTTCTTTCTTGTGCCATGATCTATTTAGGCTGAATTCTGTTGACAGCTGAGTAACACTCTTACCTGCCAGTGTGATTACAGCAACGTCCGCCTTCATTTTCAAATCCAATTTGCATTTAATAAAATGAAAGATGAAAGCAACCTGGCTGAAAGTGCATCATCAGCACTGGCTTGCTGAATAATGGATTTGAAAGACTGGAAAGAAGTCACCAAACTAGTTACAATGTTGGAGTGAATCTAGGGCAGGGAAACTTCAGCGTGACTTATTGCAAGCTGATGACATAAATCATCCAGGAAAGTCTAGTGAAGACCAGCTACTGAGCTTATTTATTGTTGAAGATACTGGCATTAATGAGCTGAAGGAGCAGAATGCATTCATCTGGGATCAAAATATCAGTGTGTCCTCCAGAATAATGGTGACTATCCAGAAAATGCTCTAACCAATGTGACCAGAAAGACCTCTTGTTCCAAAATACGGGAATGTTTCCTGCTGACTACAACCAACATATTACATTGCCCATGTGTGCAGCACTAGGAAACACAGGACCTGGAAGTGAGCCAGCTGGGATAACATGGGCTGATTCACTGCACTGGCAAGGTCAACAGGCCTGTCTGGGGAGTGCAAATGGGGGATGAATGCTCTAACTGTTGCCTTTTTTACAGCTTGGCTTTCCTGGGTTCAGCTGACGGTATGTGTTTTATTCTAACTCTGCCTTTCCATAGTGCTGCTGTGGGGGAAGCCTGCAGCAGTATTACCCACAGATCCTATGAAAGCAAAAATCAATCCCCAATGAAAAATGTTGGGTATCTCTCACTGTGATTTTTCTTTTTGGGCACAGGCAGAGAAGATATTTCAGCTTTGGTTCATGCAGGTCAAGGTATTGCTGTTTGCTGCCTTTGAGCAGAGAGGATTGAGTTTGTGATTCTGGGACTAGTCTTTTCAGCTGTGATTTCCATTTAGCTTCTGTTTTTAAATAAAAAACCTGTACAGTGATGATTCTGGATTAAAAAAATAAAAGGAAGTAATTGGGTCAGATTGGATGTAAGGCATCTTCCCTGGTGACGTACACATTATTTTCTTCCTTTAACCTGCTATACTTTTAAGGCCTGTTACCTGACTGTCATTTGCCTGGCTGGATTTGCCATTTTGTGTTCTTGTTCCAGGGTATTTATTTCTCTTCTGTCTGTACCTTGTACTTATAAGTGTCTTTATTTATCTTTTCTTGACATTCTCCTTTGATGCTTTATTTTATAAAAGAGGACACCTGGCAGGAAAATCTTGTTTAGCCATCAGTTCTCAAGAGTGTTTATTGAATCAAAGAACTTCCTGATGTTTCTGAAGGCGTAAATGAGTTCAGCTACATCTAACATTCAGAGTTGTAAGTTATTTTAGTGGTCATCTTTTGTAGGAAATGATAATTACACAGCAGTAATTTCTTTCAAGTTTTAATATCACATGGATTGCAAAGCATGGAGGAAACTCTTTGGTTTCAAAAATCTGTTATTAAAGGGGCTCTGACTTTGTTTTGGTATTACTGCCAGCATGGTCCCTATAATGCTTGTCATTTTAATAAGCTGAAGTAAATATCTAGAAGGTAAGCTACATAAAACGTGCTTCTTAAGAAAAGAAGGAGGACTTGAATATACCTAACCAGTAAAGATGAACAGAAAAACTGTACAAATCTTACTCTGGAAGTCAAAACTTCTAAGAGCCTGACAGCTATCAGCAGGACCTTATGTGAGGGGAAGCTTTTGTTCAGTGGAGCTGATGAACAGCTCGTTGATGGAGGATATTTTTCCATGTACTTCAAATTTCTGGACTTTGAATCAGGTCTAACATTCTCACTGAATGTGTGATATTGCACTCCCTCTGTTGTCATAAGAATGACACCTTCTTCAGAGGAGATTATTTTCTTTTGGAAAGGGAGGAACCTAAAAAGGAAATAATTGATAGTCTTAAATCCTGTACTTTAGAAATTCAAGTTCTTTTTTATAATCCTCACAGAACAGGAAAAATGACTAGCAACTTCACAATACTTAAAGCACACCTGATAACGGAGTAATTATTTTACACAAGAGCACATTCTTTATTGCAAAGATGAGCATTTAGTTCTATCTATACACAGCTTTGTAATAAAGGTAATAATTTCCACCAGAACATGTATGATTAACTGAGCAGCTCAGTATAGAGTTGTCAATCCCGAATGTTCTGGTAGCAAAGAACAAGGACACCTTGTCTCTCATTATTGTTATGGGGGTGGGCAGAAAGATCTTATGAATAGTATCTCAACTCACCTTATGTGTATCCTTTATATCCACAAAATACTGAATATAATTGAGAATGGGGGGGTATGGGGAATAAAGAAGCTAAAATTACTGCCTGCTTGCTGCTGAACAAAGCTGTCCCTGATAAAAATCAACCTTGAAGTAGAAGCAAAAGATGGGGGAAATGCATGTACCTGAGGAAAAAAATATGGAAGTAGAGAGAGTGGAAAAATTAGCAAAATTTAAAGTTAAAGAGAATAACATTATCTAAACTAAAATGATAGTGTATTGAAGAGAATAAAAATATATTAAACTATGGTTTCCTCTATTTTGAGTCTGTTTTGTTTTTTTCTTTAAATTAGTAGAAGCAGAAAAGTGAAGTTCCAAGTAATTTTCTTAAAAAATTAATAAATAAATAGATTAATAAATAAATTAGTAATAACTGTTACTTTTCTAATGGTACATATAAGTGGATTAGTATAACTTAAAAAAAAAAAATATCTATTTTTTGCTCCTGCTTAAACAGATAATTGTGTTAGCAGTTCATAATCTGTTAATGGCAATGTTGCTTTGCTTTTGTATATTTTGGGCAAAAGACATGCTTCAAAAAAGAAGGAAAACATTAGAGTTGTGCAGTACAGTCCTCAATGTGCTATGAAAATACTTGAATGGAACATAGTGGAAAATAAAGCAGATTTTTAGGAATAAGGATTTGTAATTTACAATTTGTATCAATGCTGTGTCCTTGGAGAGCTGTGTATCGCGGCAGCAGGAACTACTGTGCCTGTTCAGACTACTAACCTGCTAACATCTTTGGAAGGAGACCACTGCAGTGCACTTTTGGGTAAGCAGTATCTTGTGCTGAGTGCTGCACCTATTACCACAATACAGGAAATAAAGGTCATTTTCTCATCCCTGAGATTTTACATTATGTGGCATGAATTCTGATTACCTTTTGCTTGTACATTTTGTAAGCAGTGGAACTATCTGCAGTATTTCAGTGGTTGTTTTCCTGTGGCATTGAATTCCAGACTGTTTGCATGAAGTGAGTTGTGGTTTGCTTTTTTTTTTTGTTTGTTTGTTTCTGAATTTCTTAGTATTTCTTCTCTGAGCATTAGTTTGGGAATACATATGAATGTTCCCTGAGCCCTGTTACAACAAGAGTTGTTTTACAGGGGCAGAGGACAAGTACAAGTGAGCACACAATAGCAGCAAAACTTCACGACCTGTGAGCAGCTTGAGTCATAGAATTATTCAAGTTGGAAAAGACCTTTAAGATCCTAATACTCCAGCTGTAATCCTAACACTGCCAAGCCCACCACTAAACCGTGTCCCTAAGCATCACATCTACACTCTTTTTAAATAGCCCCAGGGATGATGACAACAACCACTTCCGTGGGAAGCCTGTTTCAATGCTTGACAACCCTTTTGGTGGAGAAATTTTTCCCAATATCCAATCTTAGCCTCACCTGATGCAACTTTAGGCCATTTCCTTTTGTTCTATCTCTTGTTACCTGGGAAAAGAGATTGACCTCTACATCACTCTGATCTCCTTTCAGTTAGTTGTAGAGAGCAATATATCTTCCCTCAGCCTCCTCTTCCCTGACTGAACATGTCACATCAGTGTTTAATTTGCCTATTTGCTGATTTGCTATTTTCCAGGTGCTGTCCTTTTTCAGGGAGAGAGATGGGTTCAGAATGGTGAAGCTTCTCTCCCATCTTCCTGAAGGTCTCTTGGCTTTTGAGGTGTTAGTACTTTGCTACCAATGCTTACACAGGTACTTGTGAGGTATTAATTAAAACATACATGAAGTATCTACATTCTCTATATATTGAGCAATATTTCTGAAGATGTTTCTTAGTACTAGATGTTCTTAGTGATGTAATTTTTTCTTATACAATGTTTTCTTATACAACCTCAGAAGCTTTCCTATGGCACATGGTTTATTACATAATGACTGAACAACAATATTCACCTGTATTTAAAGAACCCAAGCTATGCGATAGTTCTGTGCCAGTAAAAGATAGTACAAATATTCAGTCACCATCTCATATTTATGAAGGCTGCACACACTGTGAAGGTAGATTCTTACTGAGTTTGAGCTGCTGAAACAAGATATTGCCCTCTGTAACATTTATCATGTTACCCATCTGTACTGGGCTGTGTGTAAACAAATACATTATCACCCAACTATGAAAACTACTGAACCAGGCTAATGCATCTTTGTTTTTTACTTTGCAACTGGCAACAGTGAAAGCAATCTTATTGTGGGAAGCTGTTATTAATTCTGTTATTTTCTGTCCCTTAGGGCTGCTGCTGGTTTAGTTTCTATGTTGAAAGGAAACCATAGGGAAGGCAATGCCAGACTCCAGCCCTCACTAGTTCACTCTGCTTATTCAAAGGTATAGGTAAGTGCCATAAACCTGTGGATTTGGGGTTTAAGGAAATCTAAGCCTTTGCAGGGAGAAATCTACCCTACAGCAGAAATATAAAAACTCAATTGCTTCACAGGCCAAAGCTGCAGACCAGACTGTGAAGGAAGCATCCTTAAACGTACTTTTTTTTTTTGTTGTTGTTGACACAGAGGAGAAAGAAAGCAAGTGGCATCCAGAGAAACTTCACAAACCTCTTTCTGAAAAGGCTATACTAAATGAAACAAGAACAGTTAGGTGTGTGTGAGAGGAAAGGCAAGGTAAGTCCCAGCAAACCCAAAGTCCATAAAAAAATCCCAGGATGAACCACAGCTATATGAATCCTATACAGATAAGGAAAAGATTGGATTTACATTTCATATGGGTTAAATCTTATTATGAATACACACAAATGAGCTCTGAACCCTTGAATTATGTTGGTTCAGAATCAACTTACATTTTTGAGTGCATATGTATGCGTAGAATAGGTGATTGGATCCTTAGCATTGTTGCTAGACCCTTTCAGCCATCTCAGGAAAGGTTTTTCTATATCCCACTCTGATCAGCTAAGATCTTACTGAAATCCCATCTTTTCTGCAGTGAACATTCTAAGAAGGGGTGGGACATAATGAAGCTGATTTTTTCCCCTCTTCCAGTTTGCTCAGGGTGGAAAATACACTTCTTTAAATGCAAATATTGCACAGGGAAATACAATTTTCCAAAGAAATATCCCTTAAAATGAATGCTTTCAAGAAACTCACAATAAAGCCTAACAATGAATGATTGAATCCAAAGCTTGTGTTTATGAAATCATGTTTGTAGAAGGTATTTACAGCACCTGCGATGAGCCTGTTGTATTTCATACTGTGCATAGTTACTGCTTTTTCCTCCATTTAAAATCCTATTTCTATTGCGTTGTAGCAGTGCATAAGCATACAGAAAGCTGTTCATTCTGCACTGCAACTGTTTGTGAGAAACTATTCTTTTGTTTTCTATAATTTTTTCTTAGGGTTTTTTTTTTTGCTAATCAGTTGATCTTTTACAGTGACATCACTAAAACTTTATATACATCTGTTCAGTGAGAAGGACTAAATGACAAACATACCTAAAGATCTTTAAAAAAAATTTCCTTGGCTTTTCAGGGAATAGTTTATAAACTCTTCTGTTGGGTAGTGTGCTGTGTCCAAAAGCTCTTGTCAGTCCCTCTTGTTAAGCACAGGGCAGAAGTGCACCAATAGTCGCAGTCTGGTGGCTGTGCTGAACCATCCCTAAGATATGACTATTTTCATTGCTTTTGTTAAAATCTCAGCAATGTGGGAAAAAAATGTTGTAAAATTGCTCAGGCGGTCACTCAACTTAAGCTAAGACAATGACTTTGAATAAATCCTTAACTGAGCATTTCAGCATCATGCCAAAGGCACTGAGGGGTGATTAGAGGTAACAAGACTAAGGGGCTGAGTGAAGATGCAGTCATCTTGGTATTTGCAGGATGAATTTCTGCTCCCAGTGTAAGAACTTCTGCTAACTTCAGTGGTCAGTGGAGCCTGTGTGCTCAGGTCACAGCAATGCTTTCCAATGTTTTATTTTCTTTGAAAGGAAACAAGCAGGGCATGCTACTTAACTATTGGATTTATCTGTTAATGCATTGAGTCAATTTTTTTCTCTTTCTTACAGAATAATAATTCTCTATAAAAATGCTCTTGGGGTAAGAATACATATACCAATAGTTACAGCTCCTTATCTCTCTTCTGATATGCAAATACACATTTTTATTACTAAATTCTTTGCAAAAAGTAATTTGAAAGTTTAGTGTATAAATCCTTTGTAATTGTATGTAAAAAATCTCTTTCCTTTCTTCTGATGATAGGTTTGTTGAATATTTGCATCCAAAATTATAAGTGATCAGAAAATGGAAAGTAGATTTAGGTTCTCTTTTAAATATCATGTCTCAGCCACTTGACTCAGGCTTTAGAAATGACAGGAGTGTCAGAGATACTGAGCAGACTTTCAGTGCTATGAAAACTACAGGGTGATATTAGCCTCTGACCAGAAGAAAATAGCTCTGATTTCTGAATTCCTTCATTTAGTGGCATCAACACTCAAAAGTTCCTATCAGGTAAGAAATTCCTGGTCTTGACTCTTCTAGTTAATACAGACAGAAGTTCAAAAGCACATTCTCAAGTTACAGCTGTATGGCTGAGACTAGGATATGCCTTTGGAAATGCTTGTTCAGTTGTGCATGTACCACACTATGTGTCTGGGTCCAGCTTAGCCTGTGAGAACTGCCATGCTGAGGCAGGTGACAGCATGAGGCAGGCTGTGAGCAGGGTTAGCCACAGCATTCCCACTCCATCTGCAGGCTAGGTGACTAACTGAAAGTGACTGGAATGCAAGAACTTAAAAACTTTCTTTCAACAGCAGGGATAATAACTCAGTCTTTGTTTCCAAGTGGAAGTGCAGACACTCACCTGCCACTGCAGCAGGAGTGATTTCAAACCAGCAAGTGTTAGGGAACACTCCATGGGCTGCAGTGAACTACAGGTTTATTGCCTTATGTATCTGTTGTGTAAGTTTTACTCTGCTTGAATTTGGACTATCCAGGAAATCTTGGGAACATTCTTTTAAATCATCTAGGACTGAGAGGAGATAATGCTGTATGTATTTAAGGCAAATTATATGCATCATGCCATGTGGAGTTTTATATTTTCAGTATAATTAATAAAAATTTTGGCTTATTTACAGGTAGATGACCTAACAAGAAAAAGGCACCTTTTGGTAATATGTAATAAGAAATGTGAAAACAGTCTGATATACTAGTCAGGACTTCACAGTCTGGGCTAGGCATACCTAACCAAAAAAGGACACTAACCTTGTTTGCAGGCTGTTTTCACATCTGGCTGAACAGCAAAAATTTATTCTAGCAAAGCTGTTGGTGTGGAGGAAGCCAAAGGGCACAAGCAGGGTGTGATAGAAAAATAATTCAAACAAGAAAACTAACAGCTGGTTTGAGTTGGGTCAACCCGAATACCAGTTTATGACACCCATGCAAAAAGAGAAGGAAAATTGGCTAGGAAAATGCACAGATAAAATTGATGTGCTCTTTAACAGATGCAATTTGCTGGAATTCCAGAATTTGAGAGGGTTTTGTAAACAATAAAAACATCAGCAAAACAGTCTGCTCCATGGTCAGTCTTTAAAGAAACTGTTATTTAAAATATGTCTATAAAAATGTTACAAGTAACGCAAGAGACTGGTGAGGACATAGATGCAGGAATGACTAGTCCAACGCCTTTTTGGTGGCCTTTGCTGTGCTTAATAGCTACAGAAAAACAGTCACTGCAAAAATGACAAAGTGTACAAATGTAACTGTGTTTCCAAGCACCACGGTTAAAACTGTAACAGTATTCATGTTACCAGTAATAGGCATGGCATCTGGCAAAGGAATGTGTCTGTATTTTCCTTTCTTCACTTTCCCTTTCAAAAGAAAAGTATCTCCAAATTACTGGGATGTAATGTTATCTCTTCTTTAGAAAAGCTGTGTCCATGGTTACCTTGTTGCTGCCAGTCATGCCAAGTTTTATTATCAAGGTCTGCCTGCTGCAGTCATACATAATAAAAGTAATTGTGTTTATGGAGGTTTTATTAGTCAAAATTATATTTCAGCTGAAAGGTTTACTAAAGATGAAATGGATTTTCACTTTGCATTAAACAGAATAGTGTATGAAGGAAAAAAATTCTGTTGCAATAAGAGACAATGCACTATGTGTGGGTTTATAAATTTGACCCTAATTCTGAAAAATTGATCTCTAATCTTGCTGTGCAAGCACCACATGCTGCACAATAATAGCACGGCCATAGCATCATGTTTTAAAAACTGCACATTCAATATGGTAGATTTCTTTGAAAATGATCTAACTTCTGTGGACTCTGAGTCAAGGCAGGTTTACATTTAAAAAAAAAAAAAGTGTTTTTTAGGAACTGTGGTGCTTGGGGACATGGTTTAGTGAGGGGCATGGTAGTGTTGGGTGGATGGTTGGACTCGAAGATCTCAGAGGTCTTTTCTAACCATAATGATTCTATTACCTACTCTTAATGTTGCACTACCATATCTCCTGGTTCTTTTCAAGTGCCTGACGCTTCCACTGTGACAAATTGCATGGTAGTTATCTGTTGCAACAACTACTCCCTGCTATTGTTAGACAAGTAGCTTATTGTTTGGCAAGTGGACAGAGAGGTGGGTAGGTATCAGTGTTCCCCAGAGGGGTCAGTGCTGAGTCCAGTCTTGTTCAACTTCTTTATCTGTGACCTGGAAGAAGAGTCAGAGTGTAGCCTCAGCAAGTTTACTGATGATGCAAAACTGGGAGGAGTGGCTGACACACTGTCAGGCTGTGCTGTCATTCAGTAAGACCTGGAGAGGCTGGATTGCTGGGCAAAGAGGAACCTCATGAAGTTCAGCAAGTGCAAGTGTAGAATCCTGCACCTGGGGAAGAATAACTCCATGCACCAGTACAGGTTATAGGTTGACTTGCTGGAAGCAGATCTACAGAGAAGTACTTGGGAGTCCTGGTGGGCAACAAGTTAACCATGGACCAGAAATGTGTTCTTGAGGCCAAGAAAACCAGTCGTATCCTGAGGTACGTTTAAGAAGAGTGTGACCAGCAGGTTGAGGGATGTTCTCCTTCCCCTCTACTCCACTATGGTGAGGGCACATCTGTTGTCCTGGGTCCAATTCTAGGCTTCCTGGTTCAAGAGAAAAAAGGAACTACTGGACAGAGTCCAACAGAGGGCTATGAAGATAATTAGGGGACTGGATCATCTCTCTTCAGAGGAGAGGCTGAGAGACCTGGAGCTATTTAGCCTGGAGAAGACTGAGAGGGGATTTTATCGATGCTTATCAATATCTAGAGGGTGGGTGACAAGAGGAAGGGGTCAGACTCTTTTAGTGATGCCCAGTGATAGGACAAGGGGCAATGGGCACAAACTAGAGCACAGGAAGTTCCATCTAAACATAAGGAAATCTTTCCTTTTAGGGTGTTGGAGCACTTGGAACAGGCTGCCCAGAATGGTTGTGGAGTCTCCTTCTTTGGAGAGATTCCAAACCCACCTGGACATGATCCTGGGCAACCTGATGTAGGTAAACCTGCTTTAGGAGGGTTGTTAGATTAGACAACACCAGGGGTCTCTTCCAACACCTACCATTCTGTGATTCTGTGATCTTGAGAACTAACTAAAGCAGACTCATGTTTACCTATGAGGTTACCCAGTTGTCTTTCATACTTGAATCTTAGGTATTTCTCCATCCCTATGAAATCCAAGTGCCTTGCAATAAATGCACCTATGCTCAAACTGCTTCAGTTAGATAGGAAGTTGCACAGAGTAGAAATGAAGGCTAATTCTTTAAGGTCATACAAGACATTTTATGCTTGGAGTAGAGGTATTGAACTCTTGGGTGCCCAGATACACTATAGGATCAGTAGGGCTCAAGGGTGGGATTCACAAAAGCTGCTGTACTCAGAGCTGCTTCAGCAGGCCAGGGAGGAATGTCCTTTCCGCTTGATAGATACTTAACTCCAGGCTGTAGGTGGAAGACTTTGTATACCAAAGACTCCATCCAGGGAGCAGGAATCCCTGAGGCAGTGACTCTTGCGTGCTCCTTGATCTTAGGATGCTGACCTGGAAATGCAGCTGTCTGGCAAATCTTATCTCCATTGTAGCGAGGGTGATGTGTTAATAAAGACAAAAACAGATGAATTATAACATCTTACTATTCCTTGTCAAATAATTTTTACTCTAAAATCCTGGAGGGCATTTATTCTGAAAACCTGTAGAGTATTAATTCTTGAGTAGAGAATTCTTAACTTTTCTTTCTTTTATCCACAACCTAATTAAATACTACCTGAAACAGGGGGATGATGTCCCAATTAAATGGATGACTGCTATAATCATGGAATATCTTTGACATTAAAAGAGAAGGATTCCTGCTCCAGGTGCAGGCAGTACCGTGGATACCAAGGATATGCATAGTCTCAATTTACAAATGCATAATAATAGCAAAGCAGTAGTAGTTACAGTAATGTTACTATTATGTATAACTTCTCTCTGACTCAGGGAGTGGTGAGGTAGTTTCAATCAAACTGCTTCAATAAAAAAGAAGCTATATCTGCACTGTGCCATGGAGGGGCAATATAGTGACACACACCTTGTGATATTTAGGCTGATGCAGAGCTGAAATAATACAGTTGCATTAGCACATAGAAAAAAAAGTCTGCCAAGAGGACTGGTATCATTATCTGACATAGTGATTATGGAGCTTGGCCAAGAGTGGTGTATTCTTGGTCCCAGCCTCTATGTCCTTGATTATTTCTGGCTTGTAATTGTTTTTTTATCCAGATATCATCTAATGTCAGATGTTTGAACATCCCAGAGAGCAGAAACTGAGTCCCAGACCTCTTCAACTCAGATCCGGGTTTGTGTTTCTTTGTAGTCTTTGCCTGGCTGCAGGAGGTGGATGCTGTTTTTTCAGCCCTCCTCAGCAGGGAAATACCTGGAATCCAGGTCTACCACATCCTAAGCAAATGATCTACTTGGATATTATGCAAAAAGCCATGGCTGTGAATAAAAACTTGGAATGCATTAAGATTGCTCAAAGCATACCAAATCAGACTCTTCAGGAGGGACAGCTAGTTTTTAAATCCCAAACAGCCTTTGTTGACAGAGAAGTGCTTAGATTGTCAGATCAGCTTGGATTTTTCAGAAATCTAGTGCAAAATCCCTTTGTGTCTTCAGTTTTCATTACCCCCTGAGCTGTGAGGCAGAGTACTCGTGTTTGGCATTCAGGATGAGGAGCATTTAATCTCTTTGCCTGTCCTGTGCACCTGAGGCAGCTGGGCCCCAGAGCCCCTTTTCTGTAAAAGATTTTGTGCCCAGGAAGCAAGAGTGGAGTAAGAGCAGGAGCAGTGTGCTAGCACTGTCTGAGAGTGCAGGACCTGGTAAATCAGGATTCAGCACAAGAGGCTGGTGAATGTTTCAGCAGGGAAAGGGCAAAGAGATCCCCAGTCTACTTACATGTTCAAAAGCTTCTTCTGAAAGAAAAGGAGAAAAAAAGATTATAGATAAAATAAAGAAGTTAATTTTAAAAGGACTCTGTGAGGACAAATAGGTGATTTGAATTCAGCTCTGAAAGGAAATAGCCTTTTAATACATACTTGAGCAGTTAACATCTGAAACTTACTAGTGTCCTAAAAATTGATACTTATTGCTTGCAAACTGAGTGCTCAGAGCAACTGTCAGAAGCTGTGGCCCATACCTAAGCAGCCACATAACTTAGTAACAAGCAACAGCAAGTTCTTTTGCATAGCTGTGCTGCACTTGGCTAACTGACTCTCAGGATGTCCTGCAAAACGATGTCTAATGTCAACAGCATAGGAGAGACATTTGTGTCTTTGTTCTTGTTTCAGAAATGTGAAATTAGAAAGGTTGGTATGACTGTCCTGGGTACTCTTCACCTCACACTACTGCTTACTACACTGGCATATCTTTTCCTGGATGGTATTAATTCTCCAGTTGAGTTACACAATTGCTTTCATATGCTAAATCTATTTATGTGCTCACAGTTGTACAAAGCATGCCAGGCCTTATTTGTGTTTGTGGTTTTAAAAATCTGAATATGATTTCCTGAATGGGTAATGGTGCCGTTCGTTGTTTCCTGATATGCTCTGAAAACCAAACTCCTACTGACTTTTAGCCAATTTTCAAGGCTACTTACATTATTGTAATGTTGCTGAGTTACTTGTAACAGAGCCAGGAGCTCACTACTGAGATTTCATTCCCCTGTGAGGCAGCAAAGCAACTCTTTTTCTCAGCTGCATTAGTTGTCTTACTGCAGATAACTCGGCCCAGATTTTCATGGGTGTTGAATGTCACAGCTGCATGTCCCAGTAGCTGCAAAAGACACTGGGGAGTACTTGGTGCTCTCTGAAAAACGAGACTATTCAGATTTTAAATTTACCACTGCAAATTAGAGGAGTGGAAAGTATGAGGCAATGAAAGATGGGATTTATCTGCATTCTCCTACTTCAAGTATACTGGTATGACTACTACATATATTTTGAGATCTCCTGAGTCTTTGAGAGCTTGTAGTATTTTTATCCTATCAAGGAAAAGAAGAAAATGATGGATGAAATTGGGTCATACAAATTTTATTTAAACATGCTGTCATTGACTAGCATTTTATTTCCTGGTCCAACTGGAGCAGGTAAATCCTGCTTTTTCAGCTCTGCAAGTTCTGTGATTACATAAGAACCCCCTAAAGAGCTGATAAAATAAGTGTGACAACTCAAGATGAATAATTGCTTCTGGCTAATTGTTTCCAAACTATGGATGTGGTCATATAGTAAAAAAAATCATCATGGCTAGTTCATGGAACAGATGTTTCACATAGAAATGCTGTGATTCATTTTATATTCCTGTCCATTCTGTGCTCTTGGTGAATTTAGTGCAATTATGTGTAGAAAAAGGTTATTGCTTTTTTTGAAGGTATTGGAGCTGCCATTTTTCAACAGTATGTTTCTTTGCTGTATTATTTCCCATGACAAAAAAGCAACTAGAAAGGTGTGTCAGAAAGACAGATTATCTTCAAAAACACATGAAAGGTGGCAGTCTGGTTTCAGCACCGTTCTGTGTAATTTATAATTGTCTTCTGTCATGTTAACTATTCACTGTCCTATTTGGTAAAGATGCATATTGATAGGAAAAAAAATCCAAATGAGAAGTAACAGGATATTCTGAAGAAAATTGCTTGAGAGAAATTTTACAAGACTGTGATGAGTAAACAAACTACCACACCTGCAGGAGAGATTCTGCCCAAATTTGGATCCCCATCTGTGGGAATGGATGTGGAACTGAAGTTGTAGTGATCCTAGCTGTAGATTTTCCTGGGTGTTTGCTCTGTTATCTCACTTTCCTCCCTGTAAAATGGGATATTAATCCTTCCTTCTTTCCGTGAATTAGTTAGGTTTTGGACAGTCCTTTGGCACTATTAATGAAGGATTTCCTCTGCAATTTAATTCTCCTTTCCCTCTTTGCACAGATACTCCTGAATACACCAGGAACCTTTCTCTGCAGAGTCAGATTCGCTGTTTTGCATTAGAAGCAGATGAATGTGAAGCTGAGATTTTCTCCAAGAGTCTGGAAGCTGAAATCACTTCAGTGAAAAGAGAGCCAGCATGGTGAGTTTTATATCCCTAAATTAGCACTGAAGAGAAGGGGAAAACCTAAGAAGTAATTTCACAGTACAGCTTCAGTATGCTGGTGAGTAGGAAAATAAGGTTTTCTTCATCCATGAATCATGCCCGCTCCCAGGGAGAAGAGATAGATACTTATTGCTCTTGCCGTTTACCCTCTAGTCAGCTGTCTGAAGAAGAGTCATGCACCTACAGCCACATGTTGAAAATAGCTTCTCTGCTCTCTTGAATTGTTACATTAGTTAGAACAGAGAGGAATCGTGAAGGACTTCGTTATTCTCAGCATTTAATTTTGCACTATGCCCTTGGGTGCTGCTGCTCTGCAGTACACCAGAGTCACCTGATTGATGCATACATCTGGTGGACACCAAAATAAGGCTACTACTACTAAGAAATACTGACTTTGATGTCATGAATTTATAAAAAAAGAAGCCACTAAAACTATTTTGGAAGTACGAAGTGGTAATGCTTATTTATTTAGCAGCTGCAGCACAGAAGGAGAACACCAAAAAGCAAATAAAAAAACCCCTAAAGTATGGGAGCCTAGTGCTAGCAAGCACCAGTTCAGTCTTATCTCCTATGGATACAGTTGGACACAGCAGCAGGAGTGTTATTTTCTCCCTGCATGATATGAGTCACTTCCACAGGAGACAATATGCAGTCCTGAGAGCTAAGCACTAGGTGTTTCATATTTGCTGAATCTCTTGCTTTGAGTCATTGATTTCTTCACATTGAATCTCATCTCTGGCCTAGTTAGTGAGCCATTAAGTGAGGAGTCTACTGTGTTGATGAAATAATAATTCTGTTTACGGAGTGCCTTCTCACCAAGGCACTGTAGGTGCAGCACAGTATCTGCTTAATTCACAGTCTTTTAATTATTAAAGCTTTTCTACCTAATGCCTTTATGAAAAACT
Source organism: Bucco capensis (assembly GCA_013396975.1). NCBI lineage: Eukaryota > Metazoa > Chordata > Aves > Piciformes > Bucconidae > Bucco > Bucco capensis. The sequence continues at coordinate 589,302 of VWZO01005904.1, read as the reverse complement.
GAATTCCTATGCTGTCTTCAATGAGAAGCAATTGCAGAGAGGTTACTTGGGGAGCAGTTCCTAGAAGGTTACCCATTTGTTTGGCACCAGAGCATTCTTTCCTCTAGACTGAAGAAAACATTTCCTTCTTTTGAGGAAGGTGCTCAGGCCATGTATACAGCAGACTAGCTGAGAAGTGATACTGCATTTCTTCCATACTTTTGTCCCTTTAGGAACACCGCATTCTGAAAAGGTAGTTCATGTGACACTTCAAAGTCTTTTTTCCCTTCTAAAAATTTAAGATATGCTGAAATTATACATAGCCCTTGAAGAATAAATTGACTGATGATAGCAGAGAAAGATACCAGAAACTTAAGAAAAGTAAAGGCTAGGATGACTTGCTGCATCCAGCCCAATCTAGAACGGCAGGAGTTTACCCACTTAGCTGAGATTTCCCCTAGAGGGGAGAAAATCTTGTTCATACAGTTTCAGACAATCACCTACTACATCACTCACTTTTTTTTTACCCCCTTTAATACTCGTGTCTGTAAAGTGAAAGAAGAAGAAAGGAAGGAACTGAATTATGCTGGCTAAGCAGGCAATGTATCCCCTAATACTTGCACACTGCAGGATTAACTGTGAACAACTCCTCAGTGCTTTGCTTAAGAATCCACAAGGGCACTTGCAAAACCTGCCCACAGATTTACTTCCCTGGCCCACTAAAGCACAATTTTTTTATGCTTAGTGAATCCAACTCAGGAGAATAAAGATTAGTTACAAAGGCAAAAAAATTCCTTTAACCATAAAGACTTTGTTCTCCTTTGCCCCCCTCCCCAACTGTGAACACTCAGGAAGTTTTTGTAAAAAGACAGATTAGGGCCCTGTACATACCTTCTGTAAGTGTAAAAATGACACACACACACAAGGATGTAAAGGTAGAGATGTCAAAATCCTAAAGTACCACCATTAATGATTTGTATTTGCAGACCTACTTGTGGGCTAATACAGTGTAATTAATTAGTTACATTGACTGGACACAGCTCTGAAGTGACCTTCTGCAGTAGAATGTGAAAAATGAACCTAAGAAACTAGGAGAAACTAGAAATGTGGTGACTCTCACACCTGGCTGACATGGCTTCCCTTCACCTGGGAGAAGGGAAGAGCTAGAGCTCTTGTAGCAGAGTTTAGACTGACTAAGGGCTGGAGCTCATGAAGGAACGGTCACCAGATCCCCACGAAAGGTGTTGGCTAGGAGCACACTGTCATTCACCAAACTGCACCTGAGTGACACTGTTACTGGTCTGAAAGCATGGGAACAAGTAAAACTTACAGTGTCCTCAAATAATGCCTTTGAAATATTTTCCGAAGGTTTTTACTTTGCTTCTATCACAAAAAGTAAGACTGGGAAATAGTTTGAGAGCTCTTTAAGATAAATCTTTTTGTGCCTCTCCTGCAGATGCAGGTAATTGCAGAGAGATTTGGGATCTAAGTCAGATCCTGCCCATTAAAAAATATATCTCAGGGTTGGATTTGACATGCAGTGTTGACATCCTTCTTTCTATAGTAAGGCAGATGATATGTTTAGCAGACAGCTACTTTGACAACTACCCTTCTGAGGAGCTGAAGGAAAATGCTGAAAATTTCCCATAGCTTTTGATATTTTATGTGCTTGCTGGACTAATCTTTATAAAATCCTGACACTGGGGGTTCACACTTACTGCTACCAGAGGCAGATGCAACTCCAGAGACATCAGTGGAGTTGCATTTCATTGCAGTTACGAGGTTGGACCACCCTTTGAAGAAAAATATTGCCTTTCTTACTTTAAGGGGAGAACAGATTCACCAGCTTCTGAGCTTTGATACCAACTCTGAAGGCTAGTATGACTGCAGGATTTTTCCAAGCATGTCATTAATTTCTGTTAGGAAAATCAACTGCACAAAACTTTCTAGAAATTATCAAAACAGTATTATTTCCTCCTTACAGTTGAAGTTACATCTTGAGTTACTCCCTACACATGGCACATGTTCTTTACTTTCTTCCTTTCACTTTGTTACGTGAGAAAAGAGCTGTTGAATGGAACTTGAACTGCAAATTTACTTATTCAGAATGAGATGAAAGCCAGGCAAGTCTCTTGAAGAGTCACTCTAGATGTTCCATTGTATCACCTCTTCCTTTAGTAGGAGATTCCTAGGGTGGGATCTCAACAGTTTTCTGGAAGCCTTCCCAGTGATTACCATGAATGTATTTTTCAGAAGACTTCTTTTCCACAAGGTGAACTGTATCTAGCTTTTTTTATTCATTTGTATTAGTTTCAACCATCTTGATCTCTTCCAACCAAAATGATTCTATGAGTCTATATGATTCTATGATATTGATGTCTGGTAAAAGAGGCCATTACTAAATCTATTCTGAAGGTACAGTTAGATAAAGAGGCTAAAATTAAAATTTATCTATTAGAGACATTTCTTTTGTTAAATGGCTTGGTCATGCTTGCCCTCTCGTGGCAGTGAGTTTGCAAACTATGGACCCCGAGGAGCCAGGCAAGAAGAGCCCTCTACAGAGAAAATAGCTACTTCAATTTATGATTCAGTCTACTTATCAGCCCCTACTGTGAGCATGTAACTGCACAGGGAAGACTTCTCCTCACCTAGAGGTCAGGGTGAAGTGTGAGTAAGCCTGCTTTCCCACTGCTCCCTTGCCTCAAAGGCAAGGCCATAGAGAAGACCATCAAGTCTCTTATCTGATAAGCGTAGCGGCAGCTGGTAGGAGTGGAGGGGGCTGCTAGTTTCCTGAGGTTTTGCTGTAGGAATCTGTTCAGCTTGTTGAGACACACTTGATAAGGTACTGCTTGCATTACAACCCTGCTTTCTGCCTAACAAGGGAAAAATAAGCTCTACAAATAGCATAATGAAGAATTCAGGCAAGGAGAAGAAAAAGTGAGAAAGGTCTTTTCATATGAAGGAAATCTTTTGGGGAGGGAAGGGGGTAATGAAACCCTGTAACTGTGAAATTGCTGTGTGATAACCAAGTAAGCAACCCCTCAGTCTGTCATTCAGAAAAATTATTGCAGTTTTCAGACTTGAGTCATTGGAATACTATGGTAAATTATGTCACACTTACTATTTCTCATATGCTGTTTTAAAGGATCTACCAGTATTTCTGCAGCAGAAGAAACTGGGGTTGTTTTTTTTTGGTTTGGTTTGTTTTTCTTTTCTCTACTGTGCATGTTAATGTGGAGGAGAATGGTGAGGTTCAGTGATTTCAGTGTTGTTAGTGCAATTATTAAGGAACTGATTGAAATTCCAGAATGATGTAATGTGGAAATTAATTATCAGGTATCTTCCTTAGAGGCTGACCCTGGATGATCCCACTTCATCTGTATTCCAAACACCCACTGACTCGAAGCCGTTGTTTTTAAAAAGTACTATTTTTTACCATCCTGATTGCTTTAGGATGAAGTACTTGTAGAATGGTGGTAGTGTAATGAGAGCCTTATTGGATGAAGGACTTCCTGGCTAAAACATGAGTTTTGGCAGTGGTTGCTTGACTAAACAAATACGTTTAGATCTATCAGTGGTGAATAGCTCACATTGTCTACAGCACAGAGCTTGTTGGATGTTATGCAAATGTAATCTGTTGTGGCAGTGCAGTGCTTGTCTCTTGTGCTCTTTATAGAGCTGCAGTTAAAAGGGGTCTTGATGACTATAACAATGGTGAAGGGGTGGATGCAATTACAGAAAATATTTATATTGCCATTATATATTAGAGCAGTTCACACATGTAGTCCTGATCACCTAATCTCAAAACAGATCTGTTGCATGTGTAAACAATGAAAAAAACTCTTTAAATAAAGACTTTTAAGGAAAGAATGTTGTCCAAAAGGATGCCAATCGTAATACAGGAGTTCAAATGGAGAAAAACCTTATACATTTCAACTGTTCATCAGTGCCATGCTGAAAATGTGCATCAGATAAGTGAAGGTGACATTCAAACGTTTGCACCATAAAGGATTTGGCCATAGAATTAGTGATAGAAGCTTTGAAAGAAATGAGAAATCCTTCTTAATTATATTTATATTTATATTGATGTGATATAAATCAATACAATAGTCTGAGCCATGACTCTACTTTGGCCATGCCAGGACTCTCTCTGTAGGTATTTGTTCATGTAAAGCTGCAGATTTGGTAGGACTGAGTAGCACAGAAAGCACAGAGATTTGCCTGTGCCAGTAACCTAAACCTTGGTCTTTAATTCAGTTCATCTGTGCCTACCCACCAAGATAAAGCGAGAATGGGATACCAAACGATGTACAAAAAATGCTTTGGGCTTCTGATCCTTTAAAAAATGTAAATGAAATAACTTCATCACACCACACCTGAAAAGCTCTTCCATCTCCTACAGGAGTGAAGAAAGTGAGGCAGCAAGCAGCCTGTATGTGCCACAGAAAGGAACTGCATCTCAGGGGAGTTCTGTGCTGTCACATTGCATCTCACTCTGTGCAGGAGGAAGATGTGGGCATCCCAGCATTTCTCATGAGCGGAGCAATCCATTTTGTTGATCCACCAGCTGGCCAAAAGATGGGGAGACTGCCAGGTTCCCTGTCTGCCTAGTGCTAACCAGCTGGCCCTGGGCATGCTTAGGAGCCTGCAGAGCCAAGCTGAAGGCAGGAGGCAGCGCAGGGGAGCTGGCTGGTTTCTGGACTTGGAGCTGGCAACCTTACCCAGCCCAGGAAGCTGTGTAATCCATACGGCTGCAGCTGGAGATCTGAGGACTTGGCAAAGGACGTGACCTGCCTGCCAGATTTATTTTGGTCTGTCATGCAAGGTCACCAATTAATTCCTCTGGAGCATTTCAGTTTGATTGCATCAGAATTTTCCAATGTGAAACCATAGGTTGCAGAGACTTATGCTCAGCCTGACAGGAAAGCAGAAGACTTAGGCACAGTGTAGGTGCTTATACTCAAGGCTGAAATCCTTAATACTCCCTTCTATACCTTTAAATAGCAAAGTCTATCAGTGCCTAATTTTTACAATCTGTGCAGCTCTCCAGTATCCTAAAGAACTGCCTTGTCTCTGTTCAGAAGTGCTGGAAAAGCCGCAGGGCTCAGCCCCTGCTCACATGTAAGACATGAAAAGCTTCACAGAAGATGTTCATCCCTCTGTGCCCCTTGGTATCTATCAGTGAGCCCCACAAAAGCACAATATCTGTGATTATGCCTATTCAGTGATCAGACTGTGGTTCCTACTTATTTTGTTACAATGGTTTATGAGATATAAAACTTCTTCCCTTTCCCACCATACCCTAGCTGTGTTTCAGAAGGGTCAATATAGCTGTCAGAACCTAGAAGATTATTTCAGATATGGTAACCTGTTCACAGAGAGTCCAGGGCCCAGGAAAATAGGATGTGTATGACAGTCTCTTGAAAATTTCCTATTGAAGGGTTTATCAGTTTTGTTTTGACCACATAATCAGGAATCTATGTAGAATTCAAGCATGTTAGCTTATTCAGCCCAGTTTCTTTGTTCTATTTCTTTACTTATAATAATCTTTTTATTAGTTGGCAAGAAAACAAAGCATCAAAGCAGCTCTAGGTAGAGCAGATTCTCAACCATGTCAGAGATAGATAGGACCACTATTAAACAAGGCACTTAACATTCTTTATAGACATTATATGAAACAAAACTTGAGTTTCGTCTTAACTTTTGCAAGTAGAAGTAACATGGAGGAAATAATGTAAAAAAATAATGGAGATAAGTTTGAGGGGAGCTAGTAACAACATTTTATGCATTTGTCACCACTTAATTAAATGACTTTCAAAATTTATTACTGGGAGAAAAATTTTAAGAGTAATGAAAGTGCTTTAAATCTTCAGAACAAAAGAAGAGACTGTGTTCTATTTTTCCAGTGAGATAAAACAAGGATGTGGCAAACCCCAAAGGATTATTGGTTTAACACCCTAGTTTAGCATTGTATTTGCCATAGTGACCCTTACAGAGTTCATGCAGGGCTTGGTGTTTGATGGTGCAAGTGTCCAATTAGTATTTTCCTCTGAAGCATAGATGATTTACCTGAAGGCAAAATGCATCAAAGGCAATGGAGAATGTGGCTATCCAGTAACAGGAGTGTACAAAATGAACTAACGGTAGACACAATCTGATACATCCCAGTTAGCTGCCACTGTAAAGAGTTTGATTTAATTTTGCCCTTATTATGCAGATTGCAACTGGTGTACTTGCAGGTTTGAAATCTTGCATGTTCAAACTCCTGGGCACTGAACTCTAACCTTGCCTAACATCAACAACTCACCTTCACAACAACTACATTATGCACATGTCCCCGGCCCTCAGCCTGTTTGTGATCTCAGATGAGTGAATCACACTGCAGAAGGAAAGCAGAGAGAGATGAGAGCAATTTTGTAAAGCTCCAACAGCTTCAGCAAGCTGATGTTTTAACATGGGTTTCAATGTGAATCTTGAAGCTGCCTGAAACAGCTTCTAGATGGGGCACGGTGCCCAGCTGTAGGGCTGCCTGCTCCCCCCAGGAGATGAGTGAAGGTGTCCTGAGGTTCCCACGTTTGTCCTGCTGAGAGAAACTGAACAGGTCAGTGGACATAGATAAACGGAGAAGGGAAACTGGGATGTCAGGAAGAAACAGGCTACAGATAATGAAAAGTGCTGTGATCAGATCTATCTATGCATCATTCCTGCTTCCCAAAACCCATCTGAAAGTAAACTTAATAATATTTGGACATATATGTGTTCACTGTGAATTACAGCTAAGTGAACTGCAATCCAAAAAAGAGGGGAAAACAGATTTTTTTTTTCCTGTACATTAAAGTATTTTCAGGTACCAAAATAACGACCTTCTCACGCTGATTGAGGAAGAACCGTAAGTGCTATTTTTGAACAGCTTTGGATTTTCTTAGTAAACTGTTCTCCCAGCCCTGCTTGCAATATAATTATTGCCTATCCAGCAATAACAGAAATGAGAATGTCTTTGGCAATGTCTTTTTCCTCTAGAGACAATGTGAAATAGTGTTTAGAAGGGTACAGAATTGTAATGTATTTACAGAAAAAAAGCCACATAGTAATCAAGTATGGAGGTTAGAGGGAAAACCCCCCACCCCAGACCTTGATTAGAATTTGTATAAAACTGTCTGGAATGTACTAGGCCTATAAATAAACCTAGAGGAAAAAGATTTAAACTGTTAGAAAACAAAAAAGCCAGTAGATGGCATGAGAGACCTTGAAAAATCAACATAAAGCTTAAATGGGCACTAATAGCTACTCTCTCCTGCAACCTTCTGTGCTGCCTCTGATTTTAGCCCTAAGTACAGCATTTGCTAGATTCCTGAGGTTTCTTATTCATTAACTGCACTTAGATCCACACAGTACATTTATTTTTAGGGACAGCTAAAGTTTGTTTAATAACTCATTCAAACATGCTGAGTAAAAGCCTAGCTCTGTTGAGTTTAACTGTTGGCTTCAGTGGGGTTAGAATGGTACATGTTATTTTTTTTAATGCTCACACTACAGAGCAGGCATTTGTTTTCCAGGAGGGGTCTGATACTAGTGTATTGTCCTTTCCTATCACCCTGCAGATCCTTTCTTTGGAGCAGAATGACCATGCTTTCCTGAGAGTCACTATGTCATTTAAAATTAGGGAATCAGAAGAGCCAGGTCTGATGGACAGAAGGTTTGTTGCCTTTCTCTAGGATACAAAAGAGACTGTGTCTCCATTAGTCTTTCCCCTATCCCACTGTAATAGCAGGATCCAAATCTAGGCTTTTATGAGTAACCCACTAAGTTTAACCAAAGCTGACCGTGAACAAATTAAGTACATTGTTTTGATTTTTTTCTAAATGTATGGTTATTTTACAGTTGGATGAATCTGAAAATGAAAATCTTCAACTTAGCAATAAAATATATACATGTGGTTAGGAGACCTAGTGGAAAATTTTTTCATCTCCAGAATCACTGAAGAATTTGCAAAAGACATACAGGACTATAAATTCATAAGCATTTCTGATTCCATCAGGTAGATAAGCAGTCATAGCCTTCAGATGCAGAAAAAGAGGCACAGAAATCCCCAGCCTAATGCAAAACTGCATTGCACAGCTGCAAAGGCAGGGTTCAGACTAAATCCTGGCCTAAGCTTAGGCCTGCATCTTTTTTCCAAACAATACCAGAGTACTATAATTGCAAGGTCATATTATTTGATTACTACAGTAAAGTCCAGAGTTCATTAATTCGTATCATTGAGAAGCACTAGGAATAAAAATGTAGAATGCATAAAAGATCAGGCTGTGAAGTACACATTTTAATATGTGGTAGGCTATATAACTTTGCCTTGCTTTATAAGATAGGACAGGCATGATTTCTAAATGAGGTTTAAATCTGGACTGCAAATATCCTCCCAGATGGGTTGGAAATGTCTATGTAGTGCATTAGAAACTCCAGAAGGGCTTTTTCACACTTGTACTGCTAATGCTCTTAATTCCTTTGGCAAAATGAGCTGGTTCTGAGTGTTTTGCTTTGCCATGCCCACTGCCAACCTCAGGCTTTACTAACTTCCATTGTGTTTGGATTTTATAGCTGCAACATCAGTGGAGTCTTTCAGTGAGTCAAAGGCATTCAGCTATCTCAGCAAGAGGGCACTCACAAACAGGAGCTGGCCAGAAATGAGAGCTGCCCCTTCAAAATGGAAATAACCAGAGCTGTCTCTCACGTGTGCCCTGCACAGACCAGTGAAAGGAACCTGCCCAGAGGCCGCTAGTGACTGCTTTCTTCTCTGGCTCAGCCTGCACCCTAGCCTGGGCTGCATTACTGGCAGGGTGATGGTGAGTGAATTCCCTAGGCATTGTCACCTATTGCTCCTTAGAACAGTGTGTGAGCTAGGATTTTCTTTAGGACTTTTAGGCTCAAGATACTGCACACAGCATTTTGCTGTTGGGAGCTTTATTGCCCATGAACACCACAGCCAACAGTGCTAACAGAGGAGCTGCTGCAGGGGGAAAGTAAAATGTGTGTGGTTTTACTTTGGGCAGGATACCTTTTTTTCAGGCATGACAATTTAGCAAAAAGAGACGTAGCTGTTCTGGTTGCTCCCTTTAATTGGGGCACTGGAGTTGCCTTCTTGTTGGTGCAGGATCCATAGTGGGGCTTCAGAAGGGACAGGCCTGACCCGACGTGCTTATTGTTTTTTAATGCTGTACAGCATGTCTTACTATTATTATTATATATCATCGTTGTAGNGCCCTCCCTGGATCTTCGTTCGCGAAGCCTAGCCATACATACATACATAGAATAAACTATTTTAGGACCGATGGTCAGTCTCTGACTTCAGGTTTTTCCAATGACTTTAACAGTCTGTAAATCATTTTTGGGGGAAGCATTTGCATTTTTGAGTTGCTTGTATTTTTTTGTACTATACATTCCAGCTTGATCATTGTTAATTAGTGTCATGCTTTTGTGTACATGACTGTGTTTTACTGCAAGCAGAAATACTTCTCTTACTAATGGCTCCTTGCTGTTACTAAATTCCTGTTCTGGTAGTTGAGAATGAAAGTTCATTTTTCTTCTCTCACTACATCTCACTACCTTTGTCTTCTCTGAAGTGGTTGACTGGGAAAAGTTTCTTTTTTGTAAACAAGCAGATTAAAGAGAAAGGTGTTCGATTAGAGATGACAGTCTGATCCTATGAAAGTCAATGGCAAATCTCCTGTAAGCCACAGTGAAAACAATACCAGGATGAAAAGGGCTCTCCAGGTGTAATATTGGTGTGATTTTAAAGAAGAGTGGAATGCAATATTCTTCATGTCCCTCCCTTGTTTGGGGATACTCTTTCTGTAGTGCAGCACTTCTGATGAGCTAGCAAAACACGTTTTTTTTCAGGGAGCTTGTGAATGCTTTATTGCTTTGTTATAAATTAAACCACAGTACGACTATGTTTTCCTTTTTTTTTTTTTTTGCAAAAACATTACTGCTCTTAGTTTGAACATACATGAAAAGTACATGTTGGATTGAGCACTGACTGTCTGCATATGGACTCAGTACACATGAAGGTTCTTAAATACAACATATAGACTAAATTAAGGCTGAGGGAATGGAAAGAGGAAGGTCACCTCCTTTTGCTCTTTGTAGGTAATCCTCAGGAGAGATATTTAGAGGCAGAGATAAAGATGCTTGCTACAGGGTACTTACTAGGCGTCAAGGCCCAGCCCACTGAGCCTGGGTTTGAACAATAGCAAAACACGTGGGTTACTTCTGGAAGTAACGAAGTACAGTACACTGAGAAAAATTGGGTCTTTTCTAATTTCATGTTGGTGACAAGCTGCAACTTGATACAGATTGTATGTTATTTGTGTTTCTGCTCTTGAAAGAAGAGAACAGAGAATTTTATTCTGTAATTGTTCAGCTATTTAGTCTTCAAACGTCTTTCTGATAGCTTAGTTTTTAGTTAGAAAGAAAAGTGTTTTCTTTAATGACAGTTTCCTGACACCATTTGGATTCAGCAGTACCTTGCCCATGCTAAGGCTTCTCTTGGAAGAGCATGCTGGCTGCTATTGCCTGTTACGGAAAATATATCATGGCTCACTGCATGGCTGATTTGTGTACAAGGTGAAGAGATATTGTGCTGTTGCTCAAAGTTTGAAGGTGCCACGTATTCCTGGTCTCCTGGGGTAGGAAGGCATTGCCTTTCTGCATAGGCCTAGTGAAAGTTGGCAGATGGATACTTGACTGGTTGAACAGAATCTAACTAACTGTCCTGCTTGGACTTTAGCTTTATGATCCTATCGATCTTATGTATTTTTCTATATATTATTTTTTTGGAGTATTTGGAATGCTACCTGGTGTATTATTGTTCCCTGAAGTTTTTGAAGGCATCATTTTCATAGGTATACAATAGGAGATGGTAAACCAAAAAAAAAAGTTCCTATTCATACTTTTAGGTCATGAAGCAACAGCACATCCATTGAAATTTAAATGAAAATGGGGACTGTGTCACACACTATAGCTCTCTGGAAAGCTACAGTGGGAGTCTAGCAGTCCAATTCATTCCTTTGTAGAATGTACTAAGGCTAATGGTCTTGCTGGGAATAAAATGTATTTTTTTTTGCAGAACGGTTCCAAGAACAGACTTTGCTCTTTACCAGAAAACATAAAAGAAAACAAATGCTTACTGTGTCTTTAGTATGCTAAATATGAAATTCTTTGCACAATGGAATGTTAGCAGTAGCTGTAATCATGTTTTCCTTTCATCACCTAGTGCACATAATTTTAAGAGAGGACTGCTGTAATTATATTTCAGACAAAAGGAAGCAGAATTTCTGGATTGTGTTATAATTGGTCTGATTATTTTGTTGATAGGGAAAAATAAAGCAAAAGACCACATGAATACTTATTTAATGAACAACATATTTATTAAGCAGTGCAGACTGTACATAATGCATTTGACTTCAGATGCAATGCAGTAGGCTTATTTTCTTCGAGCACATTTATTATTTTACTACAGCTATTACATTCCCTTCTTATCTGTCTGACTATTCAATTATTTGTATAGTATGTCTATAGCACAACACTAAAACGTTTAGCTTAACTACAGTTGCCAGTGCAGGTACAATCAATGTCAGCATCCACAGACTCCACAACATCCTCAGATGCAGATTTCTTATCGCTGCTTCTCTGCCATTCCAGCAGGCTTACAGCAGAATCTGTCAGGAGAGGGAAGGCATTGTTAATGAGCATCAAGCAAATTAACACATTTCAAGAAAATACTGTTTTGATGGCTGCCAACTCCCTCATCAAGTAAAGAATGAAATCCTGCCCCCACAACTGACATCTGACTGACTCATTGACTTGGAGCAGGATTTTCATCCATGATATAATATAATACTTCCCTAAAACCAAAATGAATATCATTTCACGAAGCACAAAGACAACAGGCAGGAGGTTGTAAAAGTGCTGGAGGTAGCCACTGTCAATGTAAGTCCACCATGTACCAATACACAGCAGCAATCTCTTTTTATGTTAGTGCTGCATATCACTGAGTATTTCAGCTGACTGTTTGTCGAAGTTCATTCTGAAGGATAAGCCCTTTGGAGAATTTTCAGAGGTTCATAAACTTCTAATTAAAGTTTCCCATATATTGTGAAATCTGGCAGAGCATTGTCAGTTGCAGTATTAACCTTACCACACTGCTTTATCACCAGCAGCTTGAATAAGCCATATCCCTTAATGCTGAAATAATCTAAATGGAATAATAATATTCATCCTCCCAATAAATATTCTTAGCTAGTTGGAGTTTTATCATTGCATCGGGAAGAATATTAGGGCATCCATTTAGATTAAGTTTTTATAATGAGAATGGTAAAGCTTTCATAATTTTACCTCCATTTGTTTTATTCTTTAGTTGGACAATACATTTATAACATGCCATCTCTCATCACAGGGAGATCTGGAGTCTGCTGTATGGGTTCAGGTTGTTTCATTTGCTTACCTACTGAAATGCTAACGCTGTCCTTGGCTAAATTTCTGTCCAACCTGAAGCACAGGTTTTGCACAATAAACTGGACAATAAATATTTCCCAGAAAAGTGCTGGAGATTATTTTTGAAAATATATAATATTTTCAATCTGTAAGATGAGAAATGCTATAAAATGTCTGGATTCTGCTTTTTATTTATATTAACTATGGTTGTGTCTCTGGGCACACTGTGGGTCTGATCACTGCACCTTCTCCCAGTCATTGAACAAAGAAAGAAAAAAATACCCTGTTTTTAAGGGCTGACCTTGAATTTATATTCATCCTTAGCCTGAGGAAAAGCAATCACCTTGCTAAAGGAACTACAAATATCATTTTCTTCCTTCCTTCTCCTCCTTTCCTTCTTCCTCCTTTTCCCCCTTTCTCCTCTTCCTCAGGATAAATAAATAAAAGAAGCCCCTGATTAGGAATGCTGCTAGCAGACTTCTCACTCTCTGGTTCAGTAAATGTACCAGAGAAGCCTGCAGTTGCTATAAAAGCAGCACTGGCTGCGACAACTAACATTTTTTTTTTCTGATTTTCATCTTTTCTCACACATTTTTGTGAGAGAATGAGACAGCTTTATTATAGCCTAATATTCTGAGGGAGTGAGTGGCCTGGGGTGATGACATTTCAGAGATATAGACTTGGACACACAAAAGAAATCTGTGAAATATGGATATGACAAGATTTTGGAAGGTTTTTTTTTGTTGAGGGTGGATTTTTCTTTTCATAAAAGGATGCAGCTATTCACATCTCAGGGAGCCATGAGAAAACTATTAGCACTCTTTCTCTGTGCTACTTGTTGAATAGGTGGTTGTAGATGGTTGACTATTATAGAAGGATACTAACTGCTTTTATGGGCTGATTCAGCACATTTCAGACATTAATAACATTAATAATGTTCTACACAGATGTTGTTTAAAATCAGACATAAAATACTCTGTTCCTCTCTGATATTACTCCACACAGGGGTCCATTGGATTCAGTGAAACTAGACTGGATTATCCCAGCTAGTAATGGATTGGGCCAACAATGGTTAACAAATAGAAAATATCATTTCAGTAGATACTCCCTAATGGTAGGTTCCTCTCTAAGGTACTTATGTACTCTATAATTCATTAAAAGATTTAGGAAATAATGCACCAGAAATATCTGTAGGTTCCAGGCCAGATTCTGCTTTCATGCTTATGTTAACTTTAGTGTGAACCTGTGTTAGAAAATGCTTCACATCCATGACAATGAACGGAGAAAAAGACCCAGTGTTTTTAAAAACCTGGGGCACAAGGATGTGTGTATAAAATACCCTCAAAAACAAACAATTTTTTTGAACACTCTAGAGGACATTTCAGCAATGTGTTTTTTGCTGATGTATTGCACAGTGGCATAGCATGGCAGCCTAATCACAGCAGTCATGTCACACTACTTGACTGACTTTCAATTGCCTTGCTTGCCCTGGTCTACACAAAATTGCAGGCTGTGATGTGCATAAAAGGACTCAGTGTTGCTTATCTCAACTTTATGGAGATCCTGAAAACATGGGAAAAAAAAATCAAAAAACAAAAAAATCAATCAGTGCTGTCCCTTTTACCACCTCAAGTGTTTTTCTCAGATGATGCTACCTGACACCATCAAACCTAGCTTTTAGCTGGCCAGTACTGTCAGTGGTTATAGTAAATAGGAATGGGATTAAAAACAGCACCTCAGAGAGGAGCTGGAGCAATACAGGTCTGCATGTGACTATGGTGCGTTTTGTTCTTTCGAGTGCTCTGGCAGAACTCCTATGGTATGTGACACACAGAAAAATATCATACCTTTTGGGAAACAGTGGAAGCCAACCTTAACTGAAGTTTTTTCAATTGGAGTACAGTCTTTCTTACATTTCAGTACTGGGTCAACAGAGTAGCATGTAGATTCCTCTCCATCAATAGTAGGATTTCGATTCAGCTTCACATAACTGCGCTGCAGCTTGCACCCTAAGAGGAGAAGGAAACATAGTTAAAATTGTAGAAATAAATCCCAGTCAATCATTGCAATAAAGGTCCATATTTTCTCTTCAGCTTTTATTAAAACATAGATGCCTGACAAACCATTTTCACAGTGGTGAGGTTATGGCAATAGGATGGTAGCAAGTTGGGGGATAGTGGAAAGAGTCTGAAAGGGAAGCTATTTTTAAAATCTAATTGCACAATATAACTCAAATGGAATAATATATATCCAGGTTTTTATAACTACATAATACACAGCAAATAACCTCTCATGTCTGAAAGCTATCAAGAATAGATACTATGAGCACAATGGCTACTTCATTGCATTAGGAAAAATGTCAACTGTAGTGAATGGATAAAAAAAAAGCAGCATTTATATAATAACATCAAGGATAATTTTTGTATTGGATGATTTTTATAATGCTGCAATTATCTATCTCACGAGAAAGGTATAATGTAACTTAACAGGATCCCAGCTATGATTCTGTTTCCTGACACACAGATAAGTACAATTTTGCTGCCACTGAAGTCGAGGAGAAAACAAAAATTAACTTCAATAAAGTTATCTCAGGTCCAAGGTAAATGGAGACCTACAGAACAAAACTATATTGATGTTATGAGAGACTGTCATTATTTTTCTAGCTAGATGTGAAGAAGCTCTATTTCTTCAAGGGTATTTCTAAATATATCCATGAGCTTACAACCTCAGATGATGCAGAACAAAAATGAAATTTTATGCATTCTGAAGATTTACATAAACTGAAGATCTGACACTGCATTCACAGTCTGCAACTTGTTTGATTAAGTCTGCAGACAACAGCTGAAACACCTTTGATTCTGTGGTGGAAATCACACTTATTTCAGTGGGAGCAAAATTAGGCCTGATTTTGCCTCTCCGAGAAGAAAGCTACTCAGTGTAAGAAATTCTAGTAGGATCATTTATTTAACATTGAACTGTACATGAGACAGAGACTTTTGCTATAGTATATATTCTCTATATACACAGGAAGTGTTTTAAACAGGCAGTGGGAAATTAAAATGCATATATATTGCTGTTGTCTTTTCTAAATAAACGATGTCTGTTGCTTTTTAGAAAATATTTTCTAGCTATTGGCAGAGGAAAAGTGGAAGTGTATTCTCCCCAAACAAAGTGTTTTTGCATCTACTCACCACCAGAGCAGGTTTCTTCTAGCAATACCCACGAATGAACAAAAGCAGAACAGCTTTGTGCCAGCTTATGATTTGGCATTTTGAGTTCATTTTGCTTTTCTCTGTCATTATTTCCACAAATTCCACAGGTCTTTCCTCTCATCCACGAAGCAACGGTAACCTATAAACCAGCACATCTTTGTAGTGAATGCTGAAGTGTTGGTCTGTTGCATTGCCAAGTAAAAACAAAGTAGTAACCTTGGAAGTAAGCCAAATACCTTAAGGGTCACACCATCAAAAGTTACTTTCTTCAGTCCGTGTGTTGGAGCTTCCACAATAGCTGTTGTTCCATTTTTATAAATTTTAACACTGTCTGTAAGAAGATAGTGAATCATAAGGTGATCTACTTAATCTCACATTAATGGAGAAACTAAGTAGCACAATATGCACCATAAAGCATTTTCTTCCACAATGATCATTTCACTACCTTTTTTGTTGTTGTTGCTGTTTTGTTTTTTTTCTTTTTTATGGAGAGAGAAAGCAAAAATAGAAGAAATTTTATTTGCAAAAGTATTCTACTGTTTTTCCTCTAGCTGGAACTGACTTTTGTATCCAAGTCTGCCAAGTTACGGAATTATAATGACATTTCTGGTGCTCCTGGTAAATATGTGAACCCAAGCATGTAACTGTGACTATAACAAAAACTTTTTGTTCTGAACAGTCACCAACCTAGACATATCATGTATATTAGAAAGGGCTGTATTTACCTGTCAGTTATGCTGGAGGAAAGTAAGAGTGTATATACTATAGGAAACAGGAACGTAAGTCAATATGAATCTTAAGAAAGTAAAGTCTCTGTTTTTTCTTTGAATTAATTCCACTTGTGTTTTCTTTACATTGAGATTTTCCTGTAGAATTTATAAAAACATCTTGAGGATGTTTAGTTTCCAGGTCAGTCCTGGAAAAGTGGGTATAAATTCTTACCTTTTTCAAACTCAGAAATTCCACTGTGTGATAGAATTGGTTCTTCATTGCATGCCACAAGGAGAGATGAATTTCTGGCAGGACTGATCGTGATATTCCTTCAGAAAAAGAAAACAAACAAACAAAAAATCTAGTAGTTAATTTAAAATATGAAAAAGAAGAGGTATTTGTGAATAAAGCTAGCAGAAAACCAATCTGAATATCTGAATTTGGAATAAACAAATGAGCTATTTTCTTCCCAAAGAGTAAAATTCATTAGGACTTTGGGTTTTGATATTCAACCTGTAAAGAAAAGACAACATGGAGACTTAAAGAGCATATTATCAGATAATAGTGGCTGGGGAACAGAAGACAAGAGCAACTAAACCAAAGATGAGACTCTCCTGAAAATCCCATCTTTCCCCAAATATCTGATTGCAAACCAGTTTGACCTAGGAGCTAGACACATCTCCCATCCCCAGACTAACTTCCTGAAGATTTACACCTAATTCCTGAGCCTTCAGGATAAACCACACTTACACTGAAGTTGTATTTATGTGAACCTCTCCTGAGAAAGCCTGAGGATCAGCCTTTCTTGTAGTAATGATGAATTTTGGGTGTTCGGTACAGTCTTGGGCCACTATTAGATTACAGCTTTTATTGAAGGAGTATGTATAGCTCACGTGATCAAATGTTTTGAAATCTCCCTCTCTGAGTTCACATGTAGCTGCAAAACAAAACCAGAAGAGAAATGGCAGATATGATAATGGTATACGTGTTGCTGCAAAGTGTTGAAAGCCACCCCTAGGAGATAATTAAACTACTAAGCAAAGAGGAAAGACGTTTCATCATCTTCTTAGCAGAAGCTTTCAGTGCTACCAGAGTCTGTAAGGACAGGCTAGCGCTAGGGAATAACTATCAGATATAGACTATACTAGTATACTAAACACAAAACTCAAGCTAACAGGAAGTAAAGGTACCACATTCTTGGGAAGCTAAAAATAGTAACTAACCACGATTAAAAAGTAGTTCACATTTTCCACAGAAGCAACCAGCTAAGACTCACATGACTCCTTTTCGAAGAAAATAAACATGGCAGAAAATAAATGACCTGTCTTGTACCCATCATCTGATACCTCTCAGTGCAGAGATGACAGCTTCTTAGAAGGGGCAAAAAACAACCTATAGTCTTTGTAGACAGGAGTGATGCCTGAACTTTGAATATTTACAGCAGGTTGAAGCCTCTTCATTCACCTGTCAACAAACATGCTTCTAAGTGAAGAAATGAGCCGTTGAGAATGCAGGGTTAGAGATATTATGCTTGCCGAGAAGATCATTACAAAGAAAGACAAGGCCCAGCCATGGCAGAAGATGCATCTATGAACATTGCTTATTCATGAGACAAGCATATAAGTAATATTTACATTGATCTTCTTGTGCTATTTGTGAAGATATTTCAGAAAATAAATTCCAGGTTGTGATATCTTCAGTCTCATAAGCTGGAGATGGGCCTAAGGGCATAGTGAATGGCATTCGGAGAGCCTGAGAGTAAAGTGTTAGCTGAAAAAGCAGAAATGAAAACACATTAAGACAAATTGAACCATATTGCTCAAAATATGACCGCAAACAAAAAAATAGTTTTATCTTGAAGAAAAACCCAACAAACCTGAAGATGCATTTGTACAATTGTAGTTGTGTTAGACTCTCTAGGATGCACCCAAACCTTAAGGTTTTGTAAGGAATCATTTTCTTCTTGTCTAGTCACACTTCTTGACTTTTTGAGAAATTGTTAAGGACATTGAAAAATAACCAACATAGCTGAAGCATAGAATCATAGAATGGCTTGGGTTGGAAGGGACCTTAAAGATCATCATCATGGGCAGAGACACCTTTCCACTGGTTGCTTAGAGCCACATCCAATCTGACCTTGAATGTTTTGGGGATGGGGCATCCACAGCTTCTCTGGGCAATTTGTTCCACTGTCTCACTACTCTCACACTAAAGAATTTCTTCCTACTATCTAAGCTGAATCTACCTTCTTTCAGTTTAAAACCATTACCTGGACTCCCTACTATGAAGTCCCTCCCCATCTTTCCTGGAGGCCCCCTTTAAGTACTGGGAGGCTGCTCTAACGTCTTCTCAGACCCTTCTCTTCTCCAGGCTGAACAACTCCAACTCTCTCAGCCTGTCATCATAGGGGATGTACTCCAGCCCTTGATCATTTTCATGGTGCTCCTCCAGACCCACTTGAGCAGGTCCATGTCTCTTTTATGCTTGGGGCCCCAGACCTGAATTCGGTACTCCAGGTAGGACATCATAAGTTTAAGTGATAATTAAACGACTTTAAAAATAAGGTAACTAGTAACTAAGTTGATGGATGTATCTGGAAAAGTGAACAGCATCCATTACAGGCTGAAAACTGGCATGATGAGCACTGGGGTAAGATCTCTCACTGTAGCAACAAATTACATTTACCAAGAGAATCAAATTAATGTCTAGTGTGCCTACATCTTCATTATTATACATTGAAGATCCTGCAATACTGAAGCACCATGACAGGTTAAAGACATACTAATTTCTCTGTATATGAATAGCTATTTGTTATTTATTTGCCAGAGATCCATTTTTCCAAGAGGTGCATAGGGATTTGGTGGACAAGGACCAATTAATCAGTGGGATTCTGCAGATCCAGCCTGTGCAAGCTGCTCTGAGAGTACTACTAACTGCTCCAGTTTGGTTAAGACAGAGTTTTTTTTGTGGTTGTCGTAACTTGCTCAAACTTGCCTCATCAAGCATGGTTCCTGCAGGTGTGGGATTTGAGTTCCAACACGGAGAGATACTATACATGGTTGCAAGGGAGTGCAAGGTTTTCTCAAGGCCTCCATTTTATGCTCTGAGTCCCCATACATCCCACAGAACTAGTAACACTGTGTAAAATGAACAAAGGTGTGGAGTGCAGAGCTGTCATACTTGAGACAATTTGGGCCTGTTTGCTGTTCTTTTAGCACAGAAATAAGATATTTGACTACAGAGTCTGATTGTTTAACTTACTGCTACATTGCATCAAAGCAGCACAAAACCATGAGTACACTTGTGTGTAATTCAAGACCCATGTAATGTAGTCAGGTATATAGCAGCTTCTCTAAAAGGCAATGCTTTGCTTTGTTTTCCTCACATTAAGTATCAAAATGTTATTAGTTGAAAATCCATTCAAGGTAAGGAAAAAGAAAATAAAAATTGACACATACCCCAGGAGCTTTAATTACTGTATCAATTGTTCGTGGAGACGTTGCAGCTGCCCTTACTATAAATTCATGAGATGGATTTTTCTGCTGTGCCTCTGAGAAGCCCAACATGAGTGCTGCACCAGGAATGTATTGCATGAATCTAGAGATAAACAAGATGTGACAAACTCAGGTACTTAAGCAAAAGCAGACATGAGGACTACTGGAAGTTCTGAAAATTCAGGGATACAATGAAATAACTGAAAAGTCAAAGAAGTAATAGTTTGGGTCAAATTAAATGGTTGATTTTATCCAGAGGAAACACATTGGTTTTATTTTGTTCATCTTAACTGAGTATTCTTTGAGACTGAATGGAAGAACATTTTTTAAAAAAAAAAAAAGCATTTTGAGTTGAAATATAAAATCATTTAACACATAAAATGAAATTAAGCATGTAAACTTTTTTAATATTTGGGGGATATCATTTAATATGAAATGTGGAGAAAGTAAAACACATTCATGAAATATTTTTGTCATTGAACTTTTGTTTTCCATCCAAAAAAACCCCAGACCTCTTTGGGTTGAAAAATGTTATCCAATTCTTTCAGTGTTTTTATAAAGCCAACTAGTGTAGGAAAGGCAAAATAAGTTAGAAAAGAATGAGTTACATACGCCGTGCTTGTCTTCTTTATCCAGGAAGGAAGATTTCCCCATTTCACCTTCAGCTGCACAGCTGGCTTCCTTGCCAGTTGGCCTGTGGTAGCCACGGCTTCTATCCTGTAGTGGCGGCACTCCTTGCCCCATCTCAGTCTGGCCTTTACAAACAGGGAAACAGTCAGTCAAATTTCAGGAAAAAAAACCACAGAACCATCCCTGACTATTTAACAATGCAAGTTTTTCTTCTTTCCTGAAACTTCACATTGATCCATATTGTTTCTAAGTCTTTCTTTTGCTCTATATAGGCTCACCTCTTGATTTTAACCCTACCCCACATTTGTCAGTACTGAAATATCATGAATCTGTTAATTGCCTCTGCCAAAAGCAGAGGTTTGTAAATTGTTGCACAAAGATCTCTTGCAGTAAGAGACACATGGGAAATGGAGCACAGTGGGAAACACAAAAAAAGAAACAGAAAGGCCTGTTCCTTCTTTTATGATGCTCTCTCAAACATCAGTCCATTTGCTAACTTTACTTTATCCATCTTTTCATATAAATCTTGCATTTTGAATTGTGTGTTTTCTTGAATTATATATAGAGAAAGAGGCAGATCCCAGAGAAGTAGAACTCATGATAGAACAAATGATAAAGAGGTAGTAATGAAGCAGTCAATTTTTAAAACATTTTTTATATTTCTAGAGGTTGTATTTTGGTGCATCTTGAAAACCAACATAATTTTTTTGCCACGTTTTGAAATGGCTGTTGGTTTTTTTTTGTGTTTTGTTTTGTTATTCTTTTTAAATTTGTAATTCAAAAGAATGGTGAAATATAGGAACATTTTCTGAAATTTTACAAACTTTGTGAAACATTTCAGAATACATATGATTTTCCTGTTTAGCTCTCCCAATCAGCAGGGGCTCTGTGCTTATTTAAAAAACTCTGTGCTTTTTGGATGTCTCTCTGGGCAAAGCTGTCTGTGTGCTTACCTGTGCTTTCAGAGGCAGTATTACAGCATCAGCACATGCTTTCCAATTGGTTTCAGCCAGCTGAACCACAACTAGTTGCACATCAACTTTGGCAGCATCAGAATGAACATATGCTGTAGCTTGATAACCTTGATTTCTGTTGTCACTCCTTACTGCCTGTGCCACAATCGTAATGCCAGGTGGAATTACGTCTCCCAGGAAGTTGCGCTGAAAAACAACCCCCAACCATCTGTGCTTAAGTATTTGTTTATTCACTGGAGAGCCTACAGTCCAGTTGTGTGCTGATCCCAGGAAGCAGCCCTTGTCCTTTGTCACTTTAGTTTGTGGTATGTATTTTAATATCCCCAATATTTAAGGCTAAATTTGGTTGGAGTCTTGATTATTTCATTGCCACCAGGAATTTTTGAAGACAGGATTGTTTTGATGAGGGACCTAAGAGTCTTCTAAACTATCTTTATGCACATAGTAAGATTTTGTTCACTGTTTTAATATTTCAAATTGCTGTCTACAATAGGTACTAGATATCTTCATAGAGGTATACACATTCACAACATATACTACAGCTCCTTCAAGCCAATTATTTCCAAAATCAGCAGAGTTCCCATAGACATTGCCTGCATTTGCAGAGCTATTTGTTCTATAATTATGTAAAAAGAATATATTATATAATAATTACTAATTATATTAAAGAATACAATTATTATATTATAGAATACTAAGTGTGTAATAAAGATGCTTAGCGGGACTTCGCATTTACCAGTCAGTAATGACCATGGAAAGCCCGATTTTATTTATACTGTGCAGACATATAAAAATCATTATGTAGACATGAGTAAAAAAAGACCTTTAAATAGAAATTATTTTGTTTATTCTCATTTTTACTTAACGCAATTTATTTTGCATTTTGTGTTTTCATAGGAAAAAGAAAATTCTCTCCTCTTTAGCTTACAACACCATTCCTTTCAGGTTTTTTATCATTTCCAAATCCAGGCTTTCACATACTGCAAAAGCACGCTTAGAAATGAAGGAGAATATACCCAAGAGACCACCAAACAAACCCCAGAAGCCAAGGGAATTTGGAAATAAATGTTTTTGTGGTGGAAAAATATCTCAGTGAACTTGCAATCTACAGATTTGACTTGTAGAATACTTCCTAAACATAACTCTGCAGCTGGTTTGAGTGCCACCACACCCACAGCTCCTGCTTGGCAGCCGGTGAAGCCTGGCTGCTTATTTGTACCTCACGCGTCAGGCTGGAACCGTGGCTGTGGTGGGTACTGACTCCCCTGATCACATGGCTGCTCTTTGAGCTGTGGTCAGCATTTTCTCCATGGTGGTGGTGAATGGAAGAACATTTTTTACTGCTGCTGCTGCTCAGGTGGCTGCTGCTGCTGCTCAGGTGACTGCTTCTGCTGCTAGTGCCACTGCTGCTGCTGTTGCTGCTTGCTGACTCAGAGGAAGATGATGATGAGCTGCTTGATCTCTTATGATCTGGATGCTACAAAACAAAAATAGGTTAAAAAGATATGACATGGCCTATACTTTTACAGGTTACAGACAGACTTAGACATATCTAGAGTGTTATTTTTATTATCATAGGCAGGCATGAAATATGTTGGGTAGGAATGTGCCTCAGATCCATCTGAACCTCTCTGCTGACAGGAAGGCTGTGTAGACAGCAGTTGCAAATGGCAATACCACATTGTTAAGGTCTAATATTAGGGAAAATAAAATCTCATACTTAATAAGTGGTAAAATATATCCAAGTTTTTTAGAAATAAAAATGCAATTACAATTTAATTAAAACCACTGTTAGACATCCTCCTCTTTTACAAGCAGGATACCTACCTGAAGGATGTGAGCAGATCTGAAGCGAAGCTGGTATACTTTTGGAATGTGATATTCCTGCAAAATTACAAAAAAAGTTATTACCTACAGCTCTGTAACGATCACATTCTAACAGAAGTTAAAGGATTAGAAGATTTTACCCATTCTATAGAAGTGTCATAAGTACTGTGACTGTTAAATTGGGACTTGACTTGTTTGGTCTCAGCTTGTCTGTCGTATTTGCTCTGGCGATAGGGAGCACCAGTGCTTTCACTGCTGCTGCTGGTGCTTTTGCCGCTGCTGCTGCTACTCTGTGTTTTATGCTTCTGCTCATGGACACCTTTTTCTCCTTCAGCAGCACTGGCATATGGAAATGGTCTGGTCTTGGACTGCTTCTTAACCTTATGCTTTATACCAGATACTTTGCTGCTGCTATTACTGCTACCTGTGCTGCCTTTGCTGCCTTCACTGCTACTACTCCTCCTTTTGCTGCTAGTACTGCTACTGCTTTTGCTGCTACTACTGCTACTGCTTTTGCTGCTACTACTGCTGCTACTGCTTTTGCTGCTACTACTGCTGCTACTGCTTTTGCTGCTACTACTGCTGCTACTGCTATCACTACTGCTGCTGCTACTGCTATCACTGCTACTGCTGCTGTCACTGTCCCCAAAGGGGTAGAATTTCTTTCCTTTGGCTTTGGACTGTCTTGTTTTCAGATTTATCTGGGTGCCTTCTTGAGATGATTTGTTGTCAGAGTCACTGCTGGAGGGGCTACTGGTTGTACTTTCAGCACTTCCACTGGTGCTGCTGGCACTTGACGATGAGCTTCTGGATTTTCTTGTCCCCTAGTCAATGGTAACATTGGAAAAACAAAATTATTTTTCTGTGTTACTACAGAAGCTTGCAAGTAAAATCAGATACAGAGAGCTATGAATCTCTTTGCTGCCCTAGAAGACAAGATGCATGCCTGATAGAATTCTTGCAATTCATCACAATAAGGCAAAATCATATTAACGTGTTAAAACCATACATAAATAGAACAATACCTCAAACCCTCTTGTGATAATGAACATGTGTAGAAATTGTTGACCCTACAATTACATGTAACTCGTATTTGTAGTGACAGTGTTGTAGCTGTGGCTACCTCAGGGCAAGCTGTGTAGATAGATAGGTGGTGAACCTTTTTGCTACAGTTGCAGTAGCTGGAAAGAACAGGCAGCCTTTTGGGCACACAACAGCTATTTTGTGTCTTACAAGAGATTTTCAGAAAAATCTACAAAATCAACCTGCTCTTGCTAATGTCCTTTACCTGCCGAAGAGTCGAATGAAAATAAAAGACCTGCAGAAAGACTTGTGTACCCCAAAACCTGTCTTTATTTTCCAGGTTTTGTATACTATCAAAACAAAGGAAGCTACTTAGTAAAAGAAATATGAATAACTAAGCTTTTTGTAATGTCTCCCACAAATTTAGAAGTGGATTTTTCCGGCAGTACCTGGTCATCAGTAGCATCAAGGATTTTCTTCAGTCTTTTAATTACTTCTTTGCTGGAAGATGCTTGTACCTTTGGATCTTCAAATGTTACTAAACGTACCATTTTTGTAGGAGCTTGATCCCCTGCTTGAATTGTGACTTGTATTTTTTCAATAGGTGCCTCTGTGTAAACTGAAATTACACAGTTAGTATTATTGTTAGTATTAGCAACTGAACAATAAAAAAAGCCATTTCTTTGCTATAATTTATCTAGTCATTCTTGCCCAAATGAAAACATAAAATCTCACGGATTATTTTTTATATTAAGCAACTTTGTTAAAGGATTTTTATAATAGCTAAAGCACATACTGGCAATAATCAAATTTTAAAAAATTAGCATGATGCCAGATACTTTTCAAGTCAAGGAACAGAACGATCAGCAGATTTAAGTGAAGTGAATTAGATTGCTTAACTACATAACATTGTGGGATGGTGAATTAGGCATCAGAGAGGAACTGAGGCTCAAATCTTGAGTTGTAAAGAATGGCCCAATGGTTAGGCCATTAGTTTGATACTTAAGAGACCTAGATTCAGTGGCCTGCTGTACTTTTACTTCTTATAATCATGGATTAAGACATTAAGGACTGGATCCTGGCAGGGTTAATCCATAAGTGCCTTCAAGAGTCTGTGTTTTTAGAGTGTAGCTACAGGACACTGCATCAGATCTGTTGTCCATGTCCAATTGCTCTGTGCTTGCATCCCAAATCCAGTGTTTCAGGACACAGTTGATACACTCTACAGGCACGGATCAGCTCTGCTTGACACTGGTCATGCTGAGTGGCATTGCTGGGAGAGCTGGGAAACCACTGCTCAGAAGAGTCAGGGAGAAATAGATTCCTGCTACAAGCATAGTCTGTTGTCAGTACTGGCAAGGCTGGTAGGTCTAATGGTAGTTTTAGTGGTACTTAAGATACAAAAGATATGTATATACGTATATGCAAATATATGTGTGGATACACCCCCCCCTCTCCCCGACCCGATCATTAGTTTCTTTTTTGTGCACAGTCATATTTACCTGGTTTGAAGCTCACTCTAAGGGCGTGCTCACCAACAAGGTAATAAAGAGGCACATTTTTGATAAATGCTGCATGTATGCTTTTGCTCTCAATGCACGCTTGAACCCCAAATGTACTTGCATTGTAGCATGTGGACTGAACAAATAGCTCTTTTTTGGAAGAGGAGTGTCCAAAGGAAAAGGAATTTCCCGATGAAACATCTTCTGCAGACTGTCTGTCCTATTAGATAATACACATCAGGTTAAACTGAACAACAATATGGAATACTTGCATGTTACAGGTACTATTTCAATAGCAGTTTTATGTATTCCACAGGAGGAATTAAACAGTTTATTTGAGATAGGAAGGCCATAACATAGGAGAACTTGGTTTTTAGTCGGACAAAATTCTAAACTGAACAGCTTGATTAGACTATCTAATATAAAAAGAGCTTCAGGGTATAAGAAAGGAAAATTATATCACAAATTAATTCTAAATATTTAATTTTGTTTTCCTGGAGTATTAGACAGTGTTAACAGGTTCTTGATACATCTGAGGGTGCTCTAGACTGACCGCAGTACTTTTCTTTGATTTTTGATCGGGGCAAACAACAGAACATTCACCTTCATCTATGTCCGTGAGAATTCTGTCTCAGTTGAGGTCTGACAGGAATGTCTGACTATATCAACTAGATGGTCAAAGTATATCAGATGTCAGAAATTTCAGCTCAAAACTATTTACACATACTAAGCAATGCTTGCAGAAGAACAAATTAAAATTAATTAAAATCAGAGTTAAATCCATGAAACGAAACCCATGATTTCCTGGAGCAATGAAGCAAATATCTAAAGACACATAATCATAGGCTTTCATTTCACATGCAATACAGTTTTTCAGTTAATTTTTTACTCAGTTTATCACATGCTACAAGATTCTAAACTTGAATGAACCCCACTGAAAACTGGGAATTTTGATGCTGGTATTTTTTCTCCAAAGGAAATTCTAATGATACTGGGAACTGGGCCATTAAGCAGTTGCTGCTCATTTAAGAATAATTGCAGAGTGCTGAGTTTTCAGGAAGGCAACATACAGACACAAAGCAGAAGAACGTTGCTTGTTCCAGGATATTGGAAACTGCTCTCACAGACAGTACATTTGCCTATTAACTTCTCCATAGGAAAGTCCTGTATTCATCCTCTGTTTGTCTTGTATTTTATCTGAATACCCTTCAGAGTTTCAGGAAAACAATGAAACCAGAACAGGACAGTGTATTCCTCTCCTCTGTCAGTCTTTCACTGAATGAATTGTCACAGTGATGCCTTCACAATGCTGCCCATCATAGAAAGGCTGTACTGACTTTTATGGAAAACTGTAGATCAGGAAGTCATTTGACTTGACACATGAAATGCCATCCATCCTTTAATCAGGATGCTTATAGGCATTACATTTGGCTCTACAAGCTGAGCAATGGAGTGTCTTGTGGGACATTTGTGTCTGCCTCAGGAATGTGATGCTTGCATAATATTTGCAAAGTATTTTGAAGATTGTGGGCCTATCCTGTAGATGGCAGTGCAAAATTAATTACCACAGAAAATTAATTTGCTCTTGAAAACATGTTGCAAATCTTATATATTGCACTCTAGATTTAAAAGTCATGCTACTACAGGGCTATTTGTGTCATTACATTGAACCTGACTTATTTTGATCGAAGCAACTTTGGTCAGAGATGAACTGTACATTTTCATATGGAGAAAAAAAATAGTCTCCCAGTGATTAAAAGCCAAGAAAAGAACAGTCAGACACTATGTCATTTACCTTGATGTTATCAGTCTCGCCTGATGCAGAATCTGAATTGAAGGACATCTTCATGATGTCAGGCACTGCTTCAGGTAGGAGAACTGGAGTCATCTTACTAGCATCCAAATCCCCAATATTTCGGGTAACAGCAAATGTCTTAGACCTGCAGAATAAACATTATAGGAAACCTGTATTGATAAAACACTGCTGAGGAAAAGACCTGAATAATGCCTTTTAGCACATACTCAGCAACAAGTAGAATACCTTGCAAATTGCTTTACAGATACATATTTCCTGTTGTATTTTCAAGGATTGCTAAGAGTGAATAAAGTCATGGACCCATCTCAGGGGCAGACAGCTCAGTTAGGCTTTCAGAGTCATGTATACAGGTTAAAAGCTTTGCTATTGATGGCATCTCCATATGCCTAACACCTTGAAGAACAGCACGCTTACTTAGAAGCCTGGCTGTAGATTACATTGTTAAATTTTTGAGTCTTATTCTGTATTGATCTTCTGGACTTTTAGATTTTTAAACTCAGCTTCTTTGTGTTCAATGCTAAAGTAAGTTCTCATGTCTGTTGACATTATATTTGGGAAAATACTTCCATGACTTCAGAAAAAATCCCTGGGGACTGGTGGCTGCTGAACAGTCTTTCCCATGCAACTTTTGTTAGAGTAGAATTAAAAGAACGAGGCTGAAGTCATCAAAATAAGCGTCTCCAACTTGATATAAATTCACTGGTACTCATGGCTTGGCAAGACATCACACTGAGATATATAGGAAGGTTAAGAGCCTATTTATGTGAATATGTTCAGTACATTGGTTCCAGTGTTGTAGACTCTAGGAGTATTAGTTAGGATCCAGGATGAATGATATAAGGTGCAACACGAGACTGAGACTCACATGACTATATATCCTGACACCTTGGCTAGATACCCCATGTTCTTCATGCGAGTTGTTACAGTGCTGTGACAACTATGAGTTTTGTTTTGGGTCAGAGAAACATCTTGAATGCTGAACACTTTTGAAAGATGAAAACATATTTTCCTTAGCTATTAACATTGTGCTAACTTTACCTCATTAGCCATTTATCAACGCTAATGTCCAGCTCAAAATTCCCCACATGCTGTATCTTAAGTATGAAGTTTATCTGCTTGCCCTGGGGCTCCATCTGCCAATGGAGGTGGCCTTTGTGACAGTGAAAAGAAACATGGTCTGCAAAATGGTCTCTATTTTAATATGGTCCACACTGTACTAGACTGAGCAATTCCAATCTAACCTATTTGAAAGATAAATTTGTATTCATTTGGTAGCACTCTCTTCCTCTTGAAGGCTCCTACCGTGCAGTGTGCACTGTAAAGCACACAATTGCTCTTCATGTGGAACACCTCAATGAAACGTGTGTCACCTGTGGGCTTTGTTTTCTTTTCCATCTCTCTCTTTTTTTAGATAAGGACATGACAGAAAAGCTCCATGCTGGGTGATAGGAGAACCTTGAAGAATGGAATCTGAAATAAAATATTCTCCCTAACAAGCTGAGTGGATAAAAGAAAATACAAATCAACTTGCATTTCAGATGGCTCATCTGGGTAAAGGGACAAAAAGGGAAATGGCTTTTATTTTAATCCCATTCAATAATTCAAATGACCACTGAACTGCAGGCTGGGTCTCCAAGCAGAAAGCCCTGGGGTTTCATTTCCAATTTTTTTTAGTATTTTTATGGCAATAGTCTACTCCTGCCACCTAATGAAAGTAGAGGATCGATTCCTCCCTGTTGAGCACAGAGAGACGGCAAATGTAGCTGCATCACAGGTGACACATGTCAGTGTCTGCAGAATCACACGGCACAGTAAAAATAGTCTGCAAGAGCCAGCTCTGGTGCTTTAACAAGAAAAAACAGTCACAAAGAAGGCCTAAAGCTATGGCATGAAAGAATCTGTTCTCTCTGATCCCACACAAGGGAGAAAAAATAAAAAAGAGATTTTCCAATATATATTAGTGTATTTTTTGGATGAGAGAAGAAGCTGTGCTATAGTATAAGCCAAATTCACTGCAGGGGCAAGGGACAAGCAATTCAGCTATGTTGGGCTGATGGTTCAGTGACTTTGGCCTTGCATACATCCTTAACATGGGGACAGAAGAGCTCAATGTCTGTTTAAAACAACAACAACAAGAAATCAACAAAAAACTATCTTCCCAGGTTTTAAAGCACAGCATGATATCCTTTCTAAATAAATTAGAATCAAGAGGCAATCCTCCAACCAGACCTTTGTCTCTCAGCTGCAGTGAAATGAAAATTTCTGCCTTTCCTATGCATCATCCTTCTGACTTTTGTGCAAAGGTGTTATAAAAACAGAGACTTGGAAGCACCAGCATCTCCCTTCTCTGTCCCCAAACACACTGTGCGAGCTCACAGTGTGCACTAGCTCCTTCTCTGTCCCCAAACACACTGTGCTGCCATGCGAGCTCACAGTGTGCACTAGCTCCTCTGCGTTTTCTGCTACACATGGCTGTATACATATTGCACACAGTCTTGTAATTTTGTAATTAATCTTATAAATAAGATGCCCATGTGAAGCAATTTCTGCTTATCCTACATTTAAAACAAGCTAAAAAGCCCTATGGTACAAGCTCTATTCAAGATTATGTAGATACTTCAGTAGCCTGTCATTATGACTATGTGATATATTTGCTAAGTGCATTCTCTGGCAGCTATCCACATTTATACTTTAATCACAGGGCTCTAATTTTCCCTGAAATTTATTTGATTTTTACTTCTTCCTGTAAATGTTGTTTGAAAGTATTTTTAAGTAGCCATCTGTAGTATACTAAATAATTACACTAAAAGAACCTTAAAAATAACTATTATTTTAAATTAAATTTAACTTTGATAGCATTAAATTGAAACACATGCTGTATTTCTCTCCATGGTAAGATTAATTATTTTGTTCTGATTTTTACTATAAAGTCAAATCTGTAATGTGCTGATTTGGTCTTGGGAATGCAATTTTTCTATCACTAAA
The DNA here is from genome assembly GCA_013396975.1 of Bucco capensis. NCBI lineage: Eukaryota > Metazoa > Chordata > Aves > Piciformes > Bucconidae > Bucco > Bucco capensis. The sequence goes on along the minus strand of VWZO01005904.1, from coordinate 558,660 downwards.
TTTTTGTTATTTTTTTCCTTTAAAGTCTGCTGTTTCTCACCAGAGTTTCTCTTCTACTCCTGAAAATTTATATAAATCCCACTGCTGTGACAGGTTATAACCTGTACAGTGTGTAGGATAAAAGGGAACTTAATGCTCTTGAACATTGTTTGCTTCCTGAGTCTGGATTTAAGAGATGAAGAGGAAAACAATATCACATCCTCACTAGCTTTAATGACATGGTACATACAAGGTTACGCTGATCATCAAGACAAAGTGCCCAATACTAAAACGTTTTGAACAGAGCTTACAAACAAACAAAAATTAATGGCTTTCTAGAATAATTTCTTTAAATGGGCATTTAAAATTAACAAGGAAAAGTGTCAGAATATCTCTAAAATAATCATTTCAATAGGTTCTTAATTCTTCGATGCATCTATGCAAAAGGAAGAAAAATTCTATGTTAAACTAAAATTTCTTACTTATATATATATTCTGTATAGAATGAAATTTCTTTCTCTATGGTACCTCTTTTTTTCTCTTCATATCTATAAGATTTTACTTTGTTTGGTCACTGACCTCCTTAGTGACATGGTTCAATGTTACATTCTCTAGTTATTGCTTTGCCTTCACTTGTACTCATTGCTGTTTCATTGCTCTATGTGGTTTCCACTGACCATTTGTTTTGTAACAATGAACAGGAATGCTTTTTGGAGAAAAATTGATGGTGCTAGAAAGTTAGCTATTGAGTATTACCTTTCTCATATACTCAGAATTATAGAGCTATTTTTGAGTGAATACTTCACTGTATAAATGATAATGCTGCAGGGTCTAGAGTAGGGCTTGGGCTGGAAGTCAGGGACTCCTCTGCTGTAATCCCTTGTGTCTGATATGCTTATGCTTTCTGGCAAAGCATTTAACCATTTTTTGTGCCGGATTTGATTTCTCCTTAAGTGAAAGTTGGAAAATATTTTTTTTTGTTTTGCTTTGCAGGGAGGATTCTTTTGCTAACATTTGTAGCTCTGTTCGAGGCTCTTAACTCCATGTGAGTGTCCAATATTCTCTTTTCAGTTCAGCATCTTTCTGAGTTCATTAATATCTGCCTCACCCTCTCCAACAGAGGGAGCTAGTAAAAGCAGGTGCCTGCTGTCACTGATGACCTTGGGAGCAGGCTGTCCTGATCTTTACAAGAAACTGAACGAAACTTTTGGGCCCCAGCAGCTGACATGCAGCTAAATTTTGCTCTATGAACTGCTGAAATCCCCCCTCCTCTGCATGAAGAACCTGATTGCTATCACATTTGATGGAGTGGAGGAATCATCTTCGGGATTAGGATGTGATGTAAAATTCCTACTGGGATGGTCTGTGACCATTGAAGATCAAGTGGCTAAACTGAGGAGACTTGCAGAGTTTCTCTGGACCATCATCCATGAATGTTAATTGGGTCTGGATCAAGCGACTAAGCTTTTTTGTACAGCTGCATTCCTAGAGCAGAAACTTGCTCACATTTCTGCAGATTGGTAATAGCTGACTTGTGTTGTCACTGATGCTTTTTCCTTTGTGATGGATTTTCAGCTTGTCTTTCTCAGTATTTTTTCATGTGTGTGTTAATGTTTTCTAAGCTTTGGTCTACTGCTTTGATTCTTTGGACATACTCTTTCTGTTTCCTTCCTCTCTTTTGTGCTTGTATTTCCATCTGTTTTCATTTGTTTGGCATCTGGCTACAACAGTTTTCCAGAGTGTATTGTAATTGCATGCGCTGATAATAAATCAAGTAGACCTAACAGGTAAAAAAAGACAAATGGCAGCACAGGGAAACACAGTAAAAACACAAGAAACACCAAATCCTCTATGTTTCAAGACATCAAATGCAAATATATATGGGTTATCTGTTATAACAGATAGGATTCAGCTGGCTTATATCTTACCAAGTGTCACTAGTTCAAATGTATGTATTGGGATAGAAATGCTATGCCATCTGTGTTTCAAATAGCTTATGGGTCTCTACAACTGAGATATGGTTCTAAAGAGGATTTTCAGGCGAAGACCACAGAAAGCAACATATATTTTCGAGCAAAGCTTTGGTACTTGTCACTTCATTTAAAATAAATAAACTGCACTAATCATTGCCAGTTATCCAAGCTGTCAGTCGAAGCCAAGATCCTTAAAGCACATGTCCTGTTTTATTTGGAAAGACTCTGCATTGCTACATAGAAAGATAAGTCTTACCTTATAGTAACTACGTTAGTCTCATCTTTGCATGGTGGAATGTCAACTTTAATATTTTTTTCTTTCATATGTACAGTAGCAGCAACATTCACAGGTATATAAGCATTCACTTTGGTGTGTGCTTCCAGCCCTGCCTGGATCATGTGTGTGTTGATCCCCATTACAAAGGTTATTTCTTTAGCCATGCTGAAAAGGTAAGAATGAGGGTAAAATTATGTTCAGATAGCAAACAGCTACTTAATTTTTATGGACTCTGTTACATTAAAATATTATTCTTTTATTTTATACAAAATATTTACCTTAGACTCACTTTGGATCGCAGTCTGATGTTTGCCTTTAGTATCTCAGTCAATCTGAAATCAGACTTCGGAGAAGGTGTAATCTGTGCTTGAACTATCACAGAAAAAAGCAAGATAGTGTTAAAAATCCCCCCAATCCTCAAAATCATGTTTGTATTGCTCAAGTCTTGAAATACATTACCATTTCCTGCCACTTTTGTAATAGAATAGTAATAGAAGCTGGTCTCTGTCGGGAACCCAGTGCAGGTGGGTACAATACGACGCATCTCAGAGAACAGTAAACCCTTGGTCCACTGCCTCCCTATACCACTTTGAAGGCTACTGATTATTCTTCTTATGGAAGGGATTTTGTCGTCAGGTCCATACCATGCCTGCAATGACAGGGTTCCACTTTTCTAAATAAGCAGAACTTGAATACCATGATCTGTGTCATTAACTATGCCTCAGGGAAAAGCCTGCCAGCAATGATTATAGTGAATCCTGATCAAAGCTTGGCCTCATTTGCCTTGATTAATAGTAAAGATAAGAAGCTCCCTTGAATTAAACAGTTTAAAAAAGGGAAACAATTTGTGGAAGAATTGGTATTTTAAAGCTCTTGATGCTTGGGTGGTGGTGTTTTCAGAATCATACCTGCAATGCACTTTGGATAGTGCTTTTATCAAATCCTCCAAAGAACAGCTCTTGGCCAAACATCTTCAAATAGATTGATGCAGAAGGTTTGTCACTGGAGAATGCTTTCCAGTCAGAGAGCTGCATGAGAAAAGGAAGAAAGTCTAATTCTTCACAACACTAGGAGAAGCAATACCTTAAGAATTTTGCCCCCTCCCCAAGAATTTACTGTTTTCAGGATTTCCTTGAAGTCATAGTCAGTCTCCCAGTCCCCATCAGGAGAGTAACCTTTAGCAAACAACTCCTGCAGTCCTTCAACTGTTATTCCCACCTACAGAAAGAGATACAATGTAAATGCCAATTGCATGATAGCCATAAGGAGGGATGAGAGGGCAAACTGCAGGTAGACCCAATTACCTCCAAGGGATCGGCCACTTTTCCAAGGAAATGTGTCCGCAGCTGAGACATTGCCATTGCTGGAATTAAGCTGCCTGCATTATTCAATACCAAGTATTTAGCTGCCAGTCCACTCATAAGGAAGTCTGAAGAGAAATAGGCAGTAAAACATAGCACAATTAGGTGGTTTTTTTTTTTAGATTGTATAAATTCACTAATTGCATAATTCAACAGATACAGCATGATATGAGAAAAGCCAGAAAACTCAGCTATAAAACTGATATTATAAAGCAGCTATAAACAGAATTATCTGTATTTTTTAACTATTAATGGGCAAAATTATAAGTCCTCTGCTCATTGCATGGTGGTTATGATACTTTTCCAATTGCTTCTCCTATATCATGTACAACCAGTCAGATTCTGTAACATCAGCTTATGAAATGCTTTTACAAGACATCATTCAGGGCAACTTGACACAGCGGATCAGAAATGAAAACAGATTTGCCATCCTTTGCTAATAGTTTGGGGAAAGTGATATAGATGGACAGATGGTGAGGTGTAGATTTATCTCTCAAATGACCCAGAGGAAATTTAATACATCTAGTTCCAAACGCTGTAATTCTTCATATGAAATGCACTAGTTGTTAAGTAATTGTTAACTTCTGAGTGAACTTTGAGCAAACATAATTTGTGTCTGTTTATTTTCTCTACTTTATATTTATCATCTATAATGTTGTTAGACATGGATCATCAGTGCAGAGCACAGTCATGTATTCTTCCCAATCTTGGCACAGGTCTATGCTGTCCTGTATTCTGAGTTAAAGTAGTCTCAAGGCTTTTCTAAGGTTCCTTAGGTATCAAGAGGAACAAGCCTGACATGATACATAGGCATCCCTGTTGTGCTTCCTTCCTTCCAGTTCTCCTCTATTCCTACAATAGCTGGAGGACAGGAAAGGATTTTAGGGGTCCCTGTGTTATATTTCTGATATCCTCATGTTAGACATAGGTACCATACACAGATTAAATCCCAGCACTATCAGAAATTAAGTTTGGAAATCCAGTACAGCCAGGATAATTGCAGAGCCCTGGAAGATCCAGACCAAGAATTCCAGTACCAGTACAGAAATTATTAATTGCAGGAAATATATTTTCAGACATTATGAGAGGAAGTGAGTCTTTGACCACTTTCTAGAAAAGGAGTGTCTAAATTCTCATGAACTGTTTAGCCAAAAATTAAAGAAAAGATTATTTCTTGGTTCAGTGAACAAAGAAAGCAGTCTTTAGTACATATGAACATCAGTGCATATATTTAATTATAGGAATCTGTGCATATTGAGAGTCAGATTCTGTCACTCACGCTGAACAGAACCTGGGTCATCTCTTTGATTTCAGTAGCAGTGTGTAGAGCATGAAGCACTACTTGTGGTAGCCATGTGTGACATATTCCAGGTTAGAGATGGATTCAGCTGGCATTATTGCCTGTTATTAAAAGTTCAGCATCTAGCACCATGAAGATCTCTGATGCTGAGGGCACAGTTTTGTTTTTAGCAAAGATATTGATACTGCATTACAGCTGTCACTATGGTAACTCTTCCAGAATGGACTCATTGAAACATATTTCACCTGTGGCTAGTGGTGACAAACCAAATCAGAAAGCTGGAGGATGGATCCTCCTCCCACAACAGTGTAATAGAAGATTGACTTCATTTTTCTGAGTTGTCCAAGTCTGAGATTAGCATGTGTGAGAAAAGGATCTTGTTTCTTATTCTTTAGGATGAGAGATTTAAGTATTACATATGAATGGTAACCAAATTTCTAACACTGGTCTTCACCAAGAAGTAAAGCAATTCACTGATGTACTGCATTTTCAGGCTACAGCCAGAACAGAGTAATCTATTTCACATTACCATCTGCAAACTACCCTCATGTGTACTGCATCCTTCTTTCTCATTGTGTGAAAATTCAGGTAGCTTCATTTTAAAGGCAGAAATAAGAGGAGAAAATGAGTACCTAAAACTAGAACCACTAGTGTACTCCTGGAAAAATGTATCTCTCTCTAAATGCATTTTAAAGGGTACAGAAGTTCACACTGTGCCTATTAGTGACTGTATTTCTTTGAGCATTCTCTGTCTCCATCTCTGAGACAGCGAGCATGCGTATCGTGTATTACTGTTGTTGTTGTGGTATGTATCTTATTTATTATAGAGCAGACTAAATGGTCATATAAAACCACAAAACAAGGGCAGGGCAACAATAAGATCTACAAAACTTTCAAACCACTCTCCCCCCCTCCAAAATGAAGGGAAAAGTACTTGTACACTTAGCACTGTGGATTTCAGATGTTTCAGAGCCTCTTTTTCTATTGATTACTTTGAAAAGAATCTTTACATGTACCAGTGAATAACAAAAGTATTAAAACCATCCAAGTTCTCCTCGATAAACAGCATGTGTAAGAAGGCTGTGTTTGTAGATCTTCCTGGTCTGCCAGCTACATATGCCAAATCGCTGAGGCTGTTATGGTCATTTACATAGGAGAGTTGCTTTAAAAACCTCTACTGAGAAAAATAACATACGTGAAAAACAATTTGGCCCAGAAGGAGCTGTTTTCTAATCTGATCCTCTCTACTCTGACTATATTTTGATATGCAAATACTACTGATGGAACTGGTCAGCCTCCAGATCCCACATGTGGATCTGCTTATTCCAATAAAGAATCATGGTAGGAAGATGCAAGAAAAATCTTTAGACAAGAAGCCTGAGTTAGCTGCTCCTGCATGCAATGTATTGTCACTTCTGAGTGTTTTTTCAGTTTGCTGTTTCACTGGGAACTACTGTTGGGGTGAAGAGTGTTTAGCATCACATTTGAATTCAGCAAGAGTTGTAGGTGTTCAGCACTGGTAGAAATTAATCCACTTCAGCAGTAATTTAGGTCCCTTCTGTTTGTTTGGTGCTGAACAATGGTATGAAATTGTTAAGCACCACTGAGACTATAGCATTTGATACAAGAGCATGTGCTTCACCAGCTAATGAAAATGGAGGTTTAGAGCCCGACAAGCCCTCTGGTAATTTCATGCTGGCAGTGTGCAGTGCAAAACATACAGCACCTAAACACTCTCCAAAAGCAAAGCCTGACATTTTTATATATTTTTTCACTAAATACAGGAGAATATGAAGGAGCAAAATGCAGATAAGCAGCTGGGTAGGAGAATTGGGTTCTCATACTGTATGCATTTTTTCACACATTGACCTTTATATATTTATTTACAAAACCTTCTGAATCTTACCTTTAAAGATACTGAAGCGGAAAACCTTACTGAACTGATATCCAGATCTGTCAAATTTGGAACTTAATACTCTGACAGCCATTCTGCAGGCAGAAGCCCTGAAAAAAATTGGTGAGAACATTAACACCTCAATTGGTTTGCAACAAGTTTTTCATCTAGGGAAGGGATCCAGTTTTTCCTTACATCGCTTGAAGATCTGGAGCTGTGCTTCTACCCAGGGCCCTCAGATGAGAGTAGATGAAACTTGCCACTTGCATACTAGGTTCCTTCAGCACAGCATCAGCTAATGTCATCACTATTGGAAGACCTGGCTTGGTTTCAAACAAAACCACTGCAGCTAACATTCGGACTCGAGGATGAATTTTGTGATTCAGGAAAATCTCAAGGGTAATAGACTGGACCTGAGAAAGAAAAGATATATTCAATTTTAGAGTATGTTTGAACATTTTGCTAATAATAATTCATCACTGGCAAATGATCTCTTCATCACTAGTACAGCAAAAATTTTTATTATTTAATTATTATAGCAACAGTGTTCCTGGTTTCATAGTCTCAGGGCTGGAAAAGGGCATTAAGGTAATGTAATCTGACTTTTTACACAATCAAAACCAAGGAACTTCTTTAGATAACTTCTACATCAAGGCTATCCTTTTTTGAGCTATGGCAAAACATATCTGTAGCACAACCATTCTAGGTAAAGAGATTTCATCGATCCATTGCATACCTGAGAAGTGGTTTCAGTGGTCAATTATCCCTACTCATAAAAGTATGCCTTATTTCTAATAATTTGATCTCCTAGGGACCTTTCTGCTAAATAATAGAATAAAAATGAAACGAGTAAAAAACCAGTTTACTACCAGAAATCTCTATGCCATGTAGGCAGCTTAAAGTGGAAAGTTTATGCAACAAAGGTAATTTCCACAGTACAACTTTTGACCAATGTGTTTGACCTCAGCAATATTCAGTATCAAGATTAATTTTGTACTGGAACCTTTGCAGTTTCCACAAGCTGCACTGGAGCCTGTGATCTCAACTTTAAAATGGAGGTAGATGGTGTAACACTGTTCTGGCAACCTCTCTGCACAGTCCTGTCCTGCCTGGAGCATTGTACATCCACGCTGTCTAGTGAAAACTCTGATCCAGAAAACTTCCATAAAGTTTGAAAACATCCTGATTGGTTTTAGAAATTTGAACATATTGATAGTTAAACATCAAGGTAAGAGTGGTGACAAGGACACAGCAGGCCCTTTCTAAATGTATCTGTCTTTTCAAATTATACAATAAAAAAGACAAACCATGTATTTAGTCTGTTTAATGCAAATGTGGGTGTGTGGCTAGCTGCAAATTAGGCATTAAACTGGTTTTTGAACAATGAAAAATACGGTCACAGTCATTAACTTTCTCTAGATCAATTTTCTCCAAAGAAAATGCATAGAAAAAGGAACTAAACAGTAGTGTGGGTCATACATGAAAGCCAGGCCAAAGGGCAATCAGAGACACAGCACTGTTTTCAAGGATCAAATTGGCTTTTTTTCCAGCAAATGCCCCAACTCCTACTTTTGCCATTGCTTCCTTACCCCATCCTCTCTTTTTCCCATCTAGTTCCTGCACTCTAGTAAATTGTTTCTTTATTCTTTTGCTTAAAAGCATACCTGGCATACTATTGTCTGTGGATCAATATGTGTACTCAGACTGGGAATCATAGGCAAAAAATTAGTATAATGGAAAAACTGATACAGATGAATAGGAGAATGGTTAATGAAAGCTTTTATTTTACCTTTTATGTTGAGAATAGACATTCAAAACAAAAAATTTCAATATCAGGGAAAAAAACTTGAAAATGCAAGGTTTCCATTTAGAAGTAGATTGCTTTAAGGTGAAAATGATTGTAAAGTAATGTCTGTGGTGGATAAGCATATGCCTGTGTAACCATTGTATGTGATATCTAATCATTATCTTGTTCAGGGACAAAAGTCACATTTATTAAATGTTCTGTTTATGACTTAAACCCACACAATGTCTGTAAATTTGTAATTATGATGCAAACCTCTGGTATCTACAATAAGATATGGTCTTGAATCATGATTAGATGTGACACTCAGTATTAAATGTCAATTCTCTGAAAACCTTGTTTTGTGGTTCTCTCATATACCAAAGTTGAAGTAGCACTAAACGCATTTTGGTCATTAATTCAGCTGTCTAATGTCCTTGAGGACAAAAGTTTGTAATAGAAGTACTGGTTTGTCTTCAACAATAGGGTAATGAATATAGCCTTTTAATGGGATTTTGTTGGGGATTTTTTTGGCAGTCTGAAATACCTGAATTTAATGTTAAAACAAATAAAACATGCCAACTACAGAATCATTAAGTATTTAAAAAAAAACCACAACAAACACAAAAAGGTCTGCTTTCCCCTCATCACACATCATCAATTAGCAGCCTTGTGTTGGGTTACCATAAGTATAAAGGTGGCAGCTTTGTTTCCTTACCATTTTGGGGTCTTTCTTGCCTATATTTTTCAGAGCCATCACAGCAATCATGTGGACCTTGAGTGGCAAATCTGAGGCACCAGCTGCATATCCCGGCAAACATTTCTTGATGTGCTTGATGCTGCTTGGATGTGCTACATTCCCAAGGACTTTCACAGCCAGGGAAATGTCTTCTGTGTTAGACTTGCTCAATGCCTCTGCTGCAAAGCCATGAAGTAGCTGAAAAAGGAAAACAATCTGTTGAGTTCAATTCTAGCTCTTATCTGTATCCCATCCCCCAGTCTATTCTGAGGTTTGACTTTGATAATTTCAGTTTGTTCAATTCACTTATTTTAAATATTTTCAAATTCTTTTTGTCCTCATGAATAGGACATTTTATTCATAGAAGAAGTATAGCCAAGAAAGCTGCAAAGAACAGCTTCTTCATCACTATGCCCTAAAGTTATCAAGTAAGATTTTTAAAGGAAAAGATAATGGCTTGGAGCTGGTTCCAATGCCTTTCAGGGTGAGTTGGGAACCCTGCAATAATGCTGTTTGAATATCTGTCTCAGGGTTGAAGACAGGTGCGAAAAAGCACACAGTTAAATTCTTCAGACCCTTAAATAAGATTCCTGAAGATATGGCTAGTGGTGGTGCCCTGACCTTCAGCTATGACAGCAGCTTTTTAGCATAGATTAATAACTGGCAAAGAGATCATCAGGTCGTTTTACAGTTTTCATCATAAGCAACTGGATCATATTAAAAATTCACATGGTAAGTTTAGAAGTAGTTGTCTGAAGGAACTAAATCCTAATAAATAACTGTTCTCAATGCTAACAAATGGATCTATGAAGGAAACTGAGTTCTTACAGAATAATTTCAATATAGTTCCTGTGCTTTAAAATACCACATTTAAGATGCTGGTGCAGAAACAGTCCATTTGAAATGCCCTGAATAAGCCAATACAACCACTAGCTTTGGGAAAGAATTTCTGTTCCCTGGCACTGGTCTTCTCAGAGTTAACAGCTCAAGAGCATTGGTGGTAATTATAACACAGGAGGTGCAAGTGGGAATGTCGGCCATACCTGTATACTAGAAGAAAATAAAAATCATGGCAGTCATACAAAGTATTGTGAATACCCTCTTCTTACTGGGGATGGTGGACTGACCAGTGTCAAAGACTGCAAACACTTATTTCTCTTTCCCTGTCTATCACTGGCTGGGCGACATGACATACATCTCTAGAAGTAGGAGATGCCTATTTAAATTGGTTTTGGGCTTTCTGGTTGAAAGCAGTGCAAAACAGGGAGGGTATTACTATTATTAAAGTTTATAGACTGTGTAGACGACTGGGCTCTGTTTCTGGCTGAGAAATGGCTGGGCTACATGACTTTGGGCAAAACCCTGGGCTTTTGTGTCACTTGGTTTATTTATAAGTATATACAAGCACCTATATTTAAAGTATTTCAGAGCAGTGCCATGGGACTTCATTAATAATTGGCAATAAAGCACTCAGAGGTACTCAGATAGAAAGCACTATGAATTATATGCTTCCTTCTCTCACTCTCTTTCATGTGTTAATCTAAAGATAAAAATGCTGTATTTAACCAACTGGGGTTCCTTTCCCCAAAGGAAACACTGTAGTGAAGAGAAATACAGGTTTCTGAATAATGAAGAAAGAACTCAAGGCTTAATTTTTTTCTTTTAAATGAGAAATAACAATGTGGTTACCTGGAGACATTCCGAGCAGGAGTCTGATGAAGAGCACTGTTTGTGGCACAGGGATGCGTAGCTGAGATGGCAAACCTTTCCAAGCACAGTACTTGAGCGTGGGCAGTGTTTTTTGACAATGAGCTGGGGAGAAAGCAGTTGCTCATTACCACCATCAATGAAGAGCAACAATATTAAAAACTACATTTCTGCAAAATTCAAGGCAAAACCAAGCCTCTGATATTTTTGTATGGATGCATTTATAGTTAATCAGTAGATATTACTGTACTTGACAATGCAATTGTAAAGTAATTCCAAGTAACATCTGGAAGGCAGATCTGTTGCTTTTATGGTGTTTCTGATTTAAATTTGGTATAGGCTATAACCCAAAGGGAAGAAATCACCCAGTTATGAAATTGAAAAACACACATTATTCAAGAGACATTTATCATTGTTTTATAATTGCCTCAGCTACAGCTACTAAAACTTGAGCTATGTTGTGAATGAACCTCCGTACTTTGGGCAGACAGGAATATTTCATATAAATTTAGGAGCTGAGAAGACATGTCAGCCCACTGCTTCCTTGAGTGGTAAGCAGAGCATTACTGCACAAGAGCAGGTGGGCTGTCATGGCTTTTACAGAGGGCAAAACTCTAGTCTGAGATTTGTGGTTTCTACCTAGGGTAGGCAGAGATAAATTCCTGAATCTGAGGCTAGTAGACCCTACAGAAGAGGAAAAAATGTAAAAATCTTCATACTTCCTTCTATGTGGCAAGGTCATTGGCATAACTGATTCTATGATTCTATGATAATTCCCTTGATTTTGATAGATCTGTTCCCATCCTACTGGGCCAATCAGAATGAATATATGGATATAACAAATGTATTTCTTACTCTCCAATCTTTGTAGACATTCAGTTAGAAATCTAATCTGATGTGACATTTGGGCAAAGGAAGACTAGAAACTACTGTTTGCAGCAGAGGTATTTTACTCTTTCTGGTTTCATTCTGGATTCACCTTTGCCCTTCTGCTTTGCATTCTTCACCCCTTAAGACAGTCAGGAATTAAACTCCTTTCAGCCTCACTAGAGGATATAACTATTTTATGTTTTTAAAGCCTTTGCCATCTTGCAAAGGAATAAACATGAAAGATACTATAACCAGTAAAGAGCAATTCAAGAGTGTTTAGAAAATCCTACTGTTGCTTCCTCCATCACATCCTGAGTTGGTACACTTGAGTGCAGAGCCACAAGCACTGTCTGAGCCGCTTCCCAGTTTGTGAGTTCTTGCCTTTCCATTTTATGCCTCAAGAACCTGAGTGCACGGTGACTGGCAACTGCAGGAATTATATCCAAAATGTAGCGCCTATAATGTGAAAGGCAAAGAGCATTTTCCAGATGTGGATTTGAACATAGTCATTCCAGATGGTCTCAAATAGAGTTTATCAGCAGAAAAATCACCACTTCTAATGCTTGTACCTGTATGCTGGCCGACTGGAGAACCGTTTCCACACGGACTCGTAATTCTCCTCATTTGCTGCACGAAAGAGGTGCATAAGCTTGAGGGCTTTTGCTGGTGCATCACTGGGAAGCTGTTCAGATGTGGTGTCTACTAGGTCTTCCAGGCTTTCCTCTATCTGAAGGAAGATTAAAATGCATGAAGCTCACATGCTTTGTTTCCCACATGCACTAATTCCATACTCCAACAAAGTCATGTCAATGGCTGAACTTTACCTGGCTTTCCACATCTTTTACTCTGAATAAATGGACAGGAAGCTGGATCAATTCACTGCCAAACTGGTACTGAAGTGACCCACGATTCTGGAATTCTTTTGGTGGGACCTCTGTCGTGTGCTTCTGCACGTCAGTCAAAGTAAGTGTCTGCCTAGAATGGAGAAATCCGGGGAGATGACATCACAAGACACAGGGTGCAAACAAAAAAGAAAGCAGTAATTCTGCCTCCCTGCATTGCAATGTACCTACAGTTGTTTCAAAAGGGTTTTGCTATTGAGGGGCAAAGTTATTAAGCAGATACTTTTGGATATGATGTTCAGAACTGTACTCTGAGAAGGTGTGCACTTACACAGGAAGGCTCAGATCAGAGCCTGCTTTTGCCTGCCTTTGGGAATAACATGGCTCAAGAATTTAAGGAAGAAGTGGGAGATGAGAAGCTGTGGCCTGAAGAAGATCACAGGAACTGTGTGTTCTATCTTAAAGAGTAAATTAAGGATTATAGAAAAATAACTGATGAGAAACTTTTTCAGAATTATCACTTAATTTAAACCTTATAAGAAGTTCTTTCGTATCTATGCCTCCTGGAAGCTTCAAAAGGAATTGAAATTTGTTAGATATAATAAGAAATGCTACAGTCTTTTTACTTGCACTATTATAATTCCCTCCCCATTTTGTCTGGCAAGATGAATGTCGTGGGGACTGCAGAAAATAAAACGTTTCATGACACGAAGTTTAAAATTTGATTTCCCAAACAAAAAAGGCCAGATAAATTCAGGATTATTCTTTGGAAAAGTACTCAAGTTTTTGGAAACTTTTCAAGGAGCACCAAACCTTCATCCTTTGGTATTAAAAATAATTCCAATGACAGACTGTCTTTGTAAACATTTGCTATCTTTGTGACATTTTCAGCTAAAGGGATTCATGCTATCCTATCAATTATGTTTAAAATAGGTTACTTAGGATGCTATAATAAAGTTAGGAATTTTTACTGAACAACTGAAAACCTTCCAAAAGCAATATTGCTGTACTACACAGTATCTCAAAAATCTCTGTAGAAAATTGGCGTGTTTATTTTGGAATCTCTGTGATGATCTTCTGTATCATTTCTATCCACTCCTTCCATATGGACTGCTGAAGAAAATAGCATATAACTGCTCTGCAGGCAAGCTACTGGTATTTGAATAGAAATTGCTACAGAATCAGCAGAGATTTTTCTCTCTTGATATTTTATACAATATTATTGAAAGGGAATTTGGGTCAGAAAGTCTAACATCAGGTACACTTGGACAGATTTAACTCGCCTTTCCAAAACACGATGAATCTATTATGTCTTCATCCTCTACCTAGAACAGATGGGAAAATATAATACTCTGAAGAGAAGAGCAAATGAATACTAAAGATAGGATTAAAATAGTGAAACAATAGTAAAACCTCTCTTGGCTTTGGAAGATACCACAAGAGGCTTAAGCTGAACAAGACTGAAAACTCAACTCCAAGTGTTTAAAATTCTTGATGTTGATGTTAGGCTCTTTTAAAAAAAAAACAACAACCAAAAAACAAACCACCAACAACACAGAAAGTGCATTGTAGAAATAACTTGTGAAGATGGATGACACATCCACATGTTCCAACCTATCTTATATTTGGTTCCTTCTGCTGGGCAATACAGAAGATCCAGGGAAAACAGGAAAGGCAAAGGCATTATCCTTTCTGGGGGCTCAATATCTGGGGAAGAACAGTGAGGAAGACAGTCTGTACAGGCTTGCAGAAGGAGAGTTTATATCAGCAGAAGTCTATTGTGTCCAGACTAATGCTCATTCGGAACAACCTAACAACCTTATAGGTTGATAGAAGCACTACAGTTGTAACTATTTTCACTTTGATTGCATGAGATAAAGAGATTGTAAAGCCACTTTCAACTTTGAGTTTGGTTTTTCTGTGGTGTTTTGATGTTTTTTTTTGTTTGTTTGTTTGGTTTGGTTCTTTTTGTGTGTGAACACGTTCATCGTATCAGTGAAGTCAATCAGCAATTTATTGACATGAACTTTCTGATGATGAAGTTTCCAAAATTGGGTATCATAACAAGAGACTTTTGCAGGAGGTAATGGAGCAATGCAAGTTTACAGCAGCTAAAGAGTGGGATTGAGGTATATCTTCTGTACAGTGGCATTTATGCAAAAAGACCCCTCTTCAGCAGGGCACTCTGGTCTACAGAGTCCATCAATAAAGTAGGTAACTAAAACCTTATTAAATAGGTGATTTTGATGCAAATGAAAAAAATTCCAAACACTGGAAGTTTGAGGGCTTGAGCTAAAAATGAACATGACTATAATTTGTTAGACAATCATATTCTAATTTTGCTCCAAATGTGTTTAAAAAAATATGTAGAGTTTGCTGTGGAAAAGCAAATACATTACACCAAATATTTTTGCAATAAAACACAATTTCCTATCAAAACCAGTTTTGATGGGAGATTTGCAAGCAGCCCACTGTACTTAGAAAGTATATTGGAATCCAAAGTCCTATCTAGATTTCTTGTGAACTAGTCTCTGGGGTCTCTTACTGCATTATTATTTTCCAGGGAACTCTCTTTCAGTGAGTAACTGTCTTTCAAAGTATTTTACTGCAAATATGTTAGTTCACAATTTTTCAGATGGAATTACATTTGTTTTGGCTTTTATGACATAAATCAAATATCCCTGAGAAATAAATAGTCAAACCCTGCCAAGTTCAGCTAACAAAATTTGGATAGTGATGCGCATGTTTCAGATTTACAACTGAGAGTGAAGGTTGTTTTTATGAACTGTTTGGGGTTTTATGTAATTAAATACTGGCAAACAATAGGCTGTGGAAATAAAGGATTTATTTCAGTTATGGAGTTTGACCAGATTACTGAGATGCTGAGTTAGTTGTTGAATTAAAGTTATATGTACAGTACCTTGCTTCTACTACAGCATTTCCTCCTGTTATCTCATTGAAGGGTGCAAACTGGTGTATTTCCTCAACATCAGCTTGTGTAATTACAGCTTCATTACTTGTATATTTAATTTTGTAATTGTAAGTAGCAGTTGCCCGGGAATTCTTGTTTCTCTTTGTAATATAAAAAAGAAAAACACAAAGAAAATCACTGAACTTCTAAATTCTGTGACTAGAAGCTATTATATCGCCCCCTTCAACCTACTTATTTTCCTGGCTCTTTTCTTCACCAGTCATATGAGTGGTTTAAGTGCATTCTGTGTGCACACTTCCATGGGAGAAGTCAGCCACACTGCCTGGCTCCATTACTTTGACTGCTACGAAGTGTTAGCTGGTTTTCCCCTTTCCTAAATATAAGTAATTGGTTATTCCCTTGAGAAGGAGACATATTTTCTGAGGAAAGCAGCAGTATAAGCCACATGATTTCTTATTTCAGATACAGGATTACAATAATATGCAGCAGTATCTCTCTTGAATAGCAGAAAGTGGACATTGTGACTACCTTTTTTACTCCACAGAGCAGGTGAATTAACTCATGCTGATAACTGATGGTTTCCAAGCCAGCTAGTTTGAGCTAGTTGAAGTGCACCTGCAGTACCTGATAGTCTGCAGCACAGACCTCTGCTGCTCTGTGGAGCTGATTTTCATATAGAAAGAAAATGTTGATAATTGGATACAGCAGATTTGACTCTTCTCTACTTTTAAATGTTACAAAGTAAGAGAAAGCATGGATGCCAAATGGCTCTCTGTATAGGAATATAAAATACATTTACATAATACCACTCTAATTTACCTGCTGGCAGGTTTGGCACGGATAAGTGTATGCTGAACCTGTGACCATCTGAACTTTCTCTTCACAACTGTTCAGGTCCTTGGATTTGGTCACATAGATTAGGTTTGCTCTCTTGTTTTCCTGAATTGCATATGTTGTGTTACAAATACCTCCAATTCCAGCCTGGTAAATGAGAAGGCAACCAGAGGAGTTCAGTCTTATGCAAAGCTTCATCAATTCCCCACATGGACTTTCCTGTTTAATTTTGTGTTTTCAAAATTCCTAATAGAAATTAATTCTTTGTTATTCATGATACTCTGCAGAAACAAAATTGAGATGATAGTTACCTTAATCTCTTTTTCACATGTACAGGTTTCCTATAAGCCAAATCAGAGGTTCACTGAGAAAACTAAGATTCTCTAGAGTTTCACTGAGACAAGATTTGGAGCCTTAGAAAAGGTGAGCAGCAATTTAAGAGCTGTTGATTATGAAATACAATTTGAGGAATATTAATAAGAAGTGCCAAAATAATTTGATCAGTAAGAATAAAATCTCAACAGTAAAGTATTTTAAGGCTGGAGATAACATTCTGCCCTTAAAATTTGCTTTTATAGACAGCTTATAAATGTCTATGGAGCAGGTCTTGCAATATCAGATGATCTGTCACAATGCAAACAGCAATAATTAAAAAGAATTTCAGGAAAGCAATTTTGATTGTGGGTTTTCTTCAGTTTGCAGTTTTAGCTCAGATCTTCAATAATATTTCAAGCATATGAATTTATAACAGCTCTTAAATCTCCTCAGTCATGAGGAGATTTTTGGAGAGGAAAATATTTGATTGTATTTTAGGAGGAAGGGTTATTTCCATGATATTTTTTTTTATTGTTATTGATAGCATAGCCACTCCAGAAAGCAGCTCTGGGCTATGTCAGAACATCAAAATGGTCATGTGGTGGTTGGAAGGCGAGTCATATCCTCTTCATCTTTAGCTAAACAATATTCCTGAAGACACTGTGGCTTTGGTAAGAGCTAGAAATAAGAGTTGTCCAAACTTTCTGAAAGACTTGTACTCTGCAAATACAAGTGTGGGGCTACTATGCAGACCTGCAGGCTGTGGTGGAGACATCTAGACTTTAAAGAAGGATGTCCAGCACTCCCAGGCTCCATGGGATGAGGTAGCCTTCTGCCTAGCTGGACTTTCTAGCTGTGTGCAGTTCATGGTGCAGTCCTTTAAACCTCTCTGCATCTCAGATTTTGGGGCTAATAATGCTTATTTTCCTTTACAGAGTGACTTGAGATCGCCAAGCAAGGATGACAATGCTCATTGATCAGTTACTGCCTGAGGAAAGTAAAAAAACTTGGAAACGATTGCAGGAGATGAAGTCACAGACACTGCTCAGCAGTGAAAGCAGGACGTATTGCTAACTGTGTTAGAAAGAACGAAGATGTAAAACTAGATAGGAGAAAATAGCACTGCAGAATATGCAACACCACATGGATTTTTATATGCAACAAGCATTGTGAAAACATTAAATCATGTAGTTCCTTTCCCAGAAACGACTCTACTTCCATAAAAATAATCTTTTAAAAAAATTAAAGTTACTCTGCTCTGCATTTTCAATAAAAATAACATGAAAGTATAATAATTTCGAAGCTTTTCTGATCTCTGAATTGAATTTAGTCTAATCAGTGTAAATCTAATTTTGCAAAAACTAAATGCATTGCAGTTTCTGTGGTGAATAATATCAGATGATTTACCTTGACTAAGGCATTAAGTCCAAAAAACAGTGGAAGTTCCAAAAAGTTTGCAGCTGTCAAAGCTATTACAATAATGTCATGAAATATATACTGCTTTCCTCCTTAAAGAGGAGCTAGAAGAGATTAAAGTATACATGATTGGTAAAAAAAGTCAAATTACTGCTATTTTAGTTTTAATTTTGTGCTGTATGTTTAAACTTGTCTTAATATAGCATTCAAATTTTTTTTCAGCTGTCACAGTTTACTTTCTCTAGAATCAAAAGCCAGATTTTCTAAAGATCTGATACTGCAAATGCATTTTCTGAAATACTTTGATCAGTCAGATTAAAAAGCTCTTATTCTGTTATCTTGTTTAACTACAGCTCCATCAAATGTTGCCCTATAAGAACAACTTATTCATGATTTCCCAAGCTTAGGTGTCCCTTTTTAGTGAATTCAGAAAATGAGGTAAAGATGATTTACAAAGAGACCGCAATGGCCCAAACAAAAACCACTCACCTCCTGTAAGCTATATGAATGCTGCATCTTCTTTATACTTAGCTCCAGCACATTCAAAATTCCTCTGTAGATGTTCAGAGCATCATCTGAGACAGAATCAGGAGCCATAAGGCTTCCAACATGGCCATTGCTGTACTCAAACTTGATGGGATTACTGAGCTGCCCAGTTAGTACCTGGGTCAGTTTGAGTGATCGAGAGAATGAACTTGTAGGCCAGACACCATTGTACTCTGCTGCTTCGATTGAGTGAATCTAGAAGAGAGGGGGAAGAGAATTCCTCTTGAATTTTTTTCCAGATTACTTCTTTCAATGCACTTAAACACCTACAGCTTTACTCATGTCAAAAATAAACTTTCCAATAAGTCAAAGCCTCTTCATCAAAGGGAAAAAACGAAAAGCTGTCATTTAATGTAGGTAGTGTTGATATAGATATTTCAATAATATAAAAGGAAAAAGAGTAATCCAAGAGTCTGATATTTTTACAGTCACTGGACTCTGTTCTCTTTCATAGATAATCCATATTGCCAAAGGTTGACTTGTATGAAAAAATGAGACAGAGAAGTGCTGTATGAAACAGGTGGCTACACAAAAGCAGTATGGAAGATCTGCAGGAAATTGCAGGAGAAAGTTAATGTTGCATAAAGCATCATTAACTCCTGTTGTGAACTCTGTCTTCTCTCTTGATGGGGTCACATAGCACAGACAGCAGTCTGAAACTAATAATAAGATGGCTGCTGGGCCAGTCATATAGTTGTAATTAGTTTGAGCAGTGGAGAGCAGATTATAGAAACTGTCCTTCCCCACACATTTTTTTCTGTGGAGCTGAAGGCTCAGGCACTGGCCCCAATCCCATTCTGCACTTCACACTCCAGCCTCAACCTGGGGCACGTGCAAGTAAGTGGAAAGATGTGCTAAACTATGCATGACTCAAATGATTTCTTCCCTGTGGGAATGGGGCATGTTCAGCTTAATTTCTCAGAGGACCCTTCCCTTCTATATATTTTGACAATTTAAAGAGACTTTTCTCTGACACCTCAGGCTGGTGATGTGATGCAAGATGTGGATTAATTTCTCAAAAAGCCGCATAAACTAAATCCTCATGCAGCAAATCACCAGAGACTGCACTTTCATATTTATTTTTGTTATTGTTGGTGAAGATCACTGTCAACCCCAGTAACTGAAGCTTACAGAGGAGGCTGTTACAGAGCAAATCCCTTATGCTGCCTTTTGGATATGCTTCTGGCATATTGCACACAGGCAAGTTTGGGACTGCTCTGCAGGGTCAGGGTGAGGTAGTTTTCCCCAGCCCTCGGGACCCAACTGAGACTTACACTGTCTGCTAGGTTTTGAACACAGCTCACAATTCTTACTTGTGGGTTTGCAATGAGAAAATTGCCAGCTGGAAACTGCCCAGGGAACACAGCTTTTTGCTTGGGCTGAATGAGAACTGTGAGACTCTAGATGAAAGATTAATTCCCTGAACCATCCCTCTGAATAGTCCAATTTAAATATAACAGCAGCAAAATAAATTTTCCCAGAGCAGAAAGGAACAAATGTATTGTTACCTTTAGCTTCGAACTTGCCCCTATTTTTTTCTTTTCCTCTTCTTTTTCATGCCTGAAATTATTTCTGTATTTATTTTTGAATTAGAAACTTTTTCCCAAATGTGCTGGGGCAGGTGAAATGGTGTTGGGAGGTTTTAGGGAACAGGAGTCAATTTTGGTGAAGATCAACCCTGATGCACCAAGAGCTGTTTTGGCAGGAATAGGGGGCAATTTGGGGAAAGGACAAGACTCTGCCAGGGGGGCCTTCTACTCACCAGTGCAGATGTATGGCTCTTATATCCTTGTTTTATTTAAAAAAAAAAATCATCCATTTGCAAAGGTCACTGAAAAGCATTATTTCCCCATCTAGATCTATTATCATTTAAACTTACAAAAATACCTAGTAACAGAAGGCTAATTCAGCCTAGAAGGCTACAGCATTTATAAGCATTCATCAGGCAGTCTTTCTAATCTGCATTTTTCAGTTTGCAAAAAAAAAAAGAAAGTTTTAAAAAAATGATTAGTCTTCTGTATATTTGAAAGATAAAGTGGAGTTTGTATAAAACAATTGACAGGTGCATTTCGATACATTCATTAGAAGCATATATAGGGCTCTGTTAAGGGCAAAGTGTTTTTCATAAAATTACAATGCTTAGTAATTACTCAGCATGCACTAAAAATATACAATTGAGGATGACAAAGAATGTCATTTGGGACCTTGCAGAAAAAGAAGCCACCAGATGACATTAATTATGCTAAATATCGAATCACATCCAGCTCCTGTAGCCTGTTTTATTGCCTTTCGTTTGCTGGTTATGAAATCAGTTGATTAAATAATCTTAGGTTGTACAGCTTGGAACAATTGGATTGATCCTGTAATAAATTATTGTGCATTTCAAATGACATTCCATTGTCTCCCTGACCACAAAGCAGAAGAAATCCTTCAAGTGCAAGATTGGCTTGAGCTAAGAATTACCTGGCAAAGTGCAAACAGATTTTAGGGCACTGCATTAAAAATAATAGCGTTAGTTACATTCTCCCTCAGTAAGCACACACATGATGAAACTTAATTACTCCCCCAAAGCCTAAAAACGAAGTTGAATATGGACAGAATTTTACCTTTCAAATGGAATACATTTTCTTACCCTAATAAGACAAAGTTTTGGCCCAATACCACTAATTTCCACTGTGCTTCTTATTCTTATTCCAGCTTTTGCGAGTCCTCTCTCTGGAAGTCCACTGAGAAGTGTGCTGTCATAATTAAATGTATAAACCTTGTTTTCACTGAAACCAGGTTCTGCAAAGAAATAGTTCCCATAAAACATTACAGAGCCCACGCAGAACATATTAAAGTACCTCTATTAGAATACATGCAAGAAAAAAGATGAATTTATTTATTTTTGTATTGCACCTGAACAAAATAATCTGTTGTAAAATTATATTAAACACTGACATACTTTTCAGATTCTATTTTGAATTTCATTCATTACAATTATATTAGCTGATGGGAAGATTACTTACGGTAATTAAGATGCTGGCTCCCTAAAAAAGAAGAAAAAGAGTAATGAAATGATAAAGCAAAAATAACCCCAAACCCCCAAACGTTAATGTGTTCTAGTATTAAAGGATAAATCTTGCACCCATGGCATAACTGTAATTGACTAGTAGTTCAGCATATAGCCAAAACTTTTTACCCTAAACATCAGAAAAAATCCACAATTTTTTTCTACAAAATGTTAAGGTTCATGTTTGTAAGTGAACTACATTTAGATTCTGAAATGTTTTCCTGAATTTATTAATTCAAATTCATTAAAGTAGATAAGTTACTTACCCACAAGGGTTAAAACCAGAGCTAATATCAAGCCCCTCATGATGGGATAAAGCAAAGGTGAACATGCTGGATCCTCTTTTATAAAGGCATGTGCTATCACATGTTTCCTTTGGCCTGTTAGTTTGACAAATAAGCATATTTTAGAATGTGTATTGATCAATCAAAAAATAAACATTTCTGAGGTCATGAATGCTGACAACTTCAAACCACCTCATGATTTCAACTACCTTACTTGCTATGTGAAAGAGAGATTTGATTTTCAAAATATCTTACTTGCTATCTTTTCCCAGCTTGTCCACATTGTAGTTATGAAGTCAAACTATAATTAAAATATAAATAAAAATATTTCTCAAAATAAAGCTGACATAACTTAGCTTTTCTCCAATCATGTCTTCAATATCCTGATGATAATTTGCTCTTGCTAAGGGTCACAGCTTTGGAGATACACCTTGCTCTGTCACACTGAAACTAATTTTAGTGGAGAATTCGAGATTGATTTCATAGATTTAGGATTGCAATACCTTAGAGCTCATAGACATGCAGTGAGAAACTGTCTTTCCATGGTATCTACCATGGCTGTCTTTGCAAGCATATATTGTTACCCACACCTGGGAATACTAATCTTTTCAGTATGACCTTCACATTAGCTTCTGGCTAATAATCAAAGTTCATACTGTGAAAACTGAAGGGAAATTAATTAATCTGTTTATGAGAAGAATCTAAAAATTGAGTTATGTTTTCAGAGGGACCTCAGTGAGTTGGGAGCATCAAGTCCTTCCCGGTGGGTTCTCACAGGGCTTTGGCTGTTGTCATTGGGAAAATATATCCAGACTTTTCCCACTCGTAGTGATAATATTTAGGTCAACCCTTAACAACACTAAGTCAGGAGGGAGTTTGCTCCCTAACCTCAGTTATACATATTTGTTGCAAGTGTTTACTTTGAATTTAAGTTTTTCTTTTGGTTAAATGATAAATTAAATGCAACGTAAAAAACTAACCCAGGTACAAGGGTTGCTGAGAGGTCAGGAAGGAGAACTCAAGAATGGCTATCTGGTGTTTCCTTGAAGCTGTGAAAGGTACAACATACTTGCCAGTAATGCAGGCAGTCAGGCAGCTAGAGTTTACCATCCAGGAGGAGAACAAGGGTTTCTCAGATATTGCTACTCACCAGGGAGAAGGGTGAAACCTGAACACAGGTTCTGAGGCCTTTACCATTAGGCTTGAGAATAGATTTAACTGCAGCCCCCACCAAACAGTCCTTTTACATGATTACTTCATTTACTTGGAGTGATGCCACCTGACTGAAGAATAATGAAGTTTATTATTATGGTGCCAGTGCACCTGAGCTGGAGTCAGGGATACAGCCCTGCTGGCTGGAAAATAAGGGAAAGATAGAAGTCAAATGGAGGCTGACTCCTTTGGGCACCTTTACTACCTCCAGAAATCTTGAGAAATTTAATATTGTAGCTTTCTCTCATAATGGGAAAGATATGGAATTGGATGAGTAGTCAGAGCTTCCTTGACATGAAATGTCTGTCTACTAAAATATTAAAAAAATAGGATAGACATACAAACCATTATAAGAGATTAATAATTGGGGTGTGGGTTCAGATGGTGAAAAATTCAGTGCAGATGGATTTTCCCTGATTTTTTCTTCTAGGATGCTAACTTGTGTGAGATATGACGATGCACTATGTTTGTGGGCCCTCTGAAATTAAGTGGCATACCTTGTCTGGCATGTATGCACTGTCAAATGTAGTCAGAAATGCCTTACAAACAGTCACATTTTTTGCAGCTAGAATGGAAGCAAATGCACAGCAGCAGTACAATACTGTAAGTTGTAACATGCAAAACTCTTCTCCTTTTATGACACTGCTCATCAGTGCCACAGCTTGAACTTGGCAGTAATATTGTGCTATCATGCTCAACTAGCCACACTTCCACAGGACAGAATGTATAAGAAAAAATATATGAAGCAGACAAAATTATATGAGAGGGACTATTAATTTAAGCATTGTTGTTAACAGTATATTGAAATAATATCTAAGGGACAAATACACATTAAAATGGAGATATAACATCAAATACACATTGAAATGGAGATATAACATTTTTCAAGTTTAATAAAAAGCTTTATAATTAAGGTATAACATGAACAGATATGTTCTAAGTGGGTAGTGAAAATACTGCATTTCTTTTTTTAATGGGGAACACTGAGTCTAAGCTCGCAATCAGCATGTAGACACCTGATTGCTAGACAGCTAAAATAAGTAAGATTGTACAGGCTACCATGTTCTCTTCATCTACATCACGTCCTCTCTCTTTTTAATACCTCCTCTCTACCCAGGCTTGTTTTCTTTGGGGTGAGGAGAAAGGGATCTCAGAACTGTTGTACCCATTATTACTTTAAAGGGAGAACCTAATGAATTCCATAAGCAGGGAGGAGACACAGCTAGAGCTTGAGGGTCATAGTGCTGGGCTCTTATCCTTTCTCTAGAAAGCAGACAGCTCTGAGGGAATAAACAGGCAGTCTATCACTTTAAGGAAAAGGACAAAAGATGAAAATCACACTTTTAAAAGCCATTAAAATTCTTTTTTTTTTTTGTTTACATTCACCATGTCCTGCTCTGCTTTGCACTGGTATGGCCTCACCTCGAGCACTGGATGTAGTTCTAGGTGCCACAATATAAAGAGGATATAAAGCTACCAGAGAGCATCCAGAGGAGGCTATGAAGACGGTGAAGTGTTTAGAGGAGAAGCTGTGTGAGGAGTGGCTGAAGTTACTTGGTTTGTTCAGCCTGGGGAAGAGGAGACTCAGGGAAGATCTTATCCAGTCTACAGCTTCCTGATGAAAGGAAGCAGAGGGGCAGGAGCTGAGCTCTTCTTTCTGGTGACCAGCGATAGGACCCAAGGAAACAGCATGAAACAGTGCCAGGGGAGGATTAGGTTAGGTTAGATATTAGGAAAAGATTCTTCACCCAGAGGGTGGTCAAGCACTGAAACAGGCTCCCCAGGGACGTAGTCATGGCACGGAGCCTGACAAAATTCCAGAAGTATTTGGACAAGGCCCTCAGGCACATGATGTGATTTTTGGGGTTGTCCTGTGCATAGACAGGATTTCGACTTGATGATCCTTGTAGGTCCCTTCCAACTGAGGACATTCTATGATTCTATGTTAGTGAGTAAGAAAATACATGAAAAATAAATAAAATGCAATTAAACAGGCCTTCCACAAAAAACTTCCAAATGCTTAATTTGGTTGCAGAGGAAGGAACTTTAATGTGGCCTTAGGCTTTATACAAAACCTGGGTGGTTTTTTGTTGTTTTGGTTTTGGGTGGGGTTTTTTTTTTAGCCATAAACAATGAAGAAAAGGAATTCTTAAAATGCAATGGGAAATATCTTGGGAATTTATTTTATTTCTTAAATGAATATATGGTATTGAGTGTTACAGAGAGTACAACAATTGTATAAGGGAGTGTAGTAAGATGAGGTAGACTGCTCTGAATTTACAGGGCACTTGCACCATAAATGAAACATGAACACAGCCTAATTAACCTGATTAGAGCTATTGCTTCTACACTGCAATTGTCTTTACATAACATATTCTGCTTGAGTTACAGAGTCTTATTATCTGCTGTAGTTCTGCTGCCGATAGCTCTGCACTTTCCTTGTTCTGTATTCACATTGCTGAATTATGGTGCAACGATGCGATTTCCATCCTGCTAATATATTGCCTAACGACAAAGCAGGGATTAAGAAAACAGCTCCCAAGCAACTATAACAGGTTAAAATAGATATAATCAGTTGGCTAAGTGATTTTGAGCCTTCAGTTTTCCTCATTTCTAAAGATGAAGAAACCTTACTTAAAAACTAAAAAAAAACCAAACCAACAACCACACCTATTTAATATTTAACATTCTCTGCTTGATTTTTTTTCCCCTAAAAATATTCAGTGGTTGCTATTGTAGCATAGCCTCTAAGATAATGTTTGATATTATCTCCAGAGACTCTGGACATTGTCTAATGAATAAAAATGTGGTTTGGGTTGGGCTAAATTGCCATATGCTGATTCTAGTACATTTGCAAAGGGATTTTGTTACATTAGCTTGCTTTAAAATGTGTTTTTTGTTTTTTAACTTTCATTCTTTTTGCTAGAAAGAAACCAACAGGCTCAATTCCCTGCTGTTATCCCAGTTTGATGCCAGCATGTCACCAGTGGAATGATAACTGTAGGAACTGGATAGAAGATTCGTAAAATGAAAGAGGTAGAAATGCTGTTTATATTTTGTCTAGCTTTTGGAGTACCCTTAGTTTGAAAGGTGCTGTTGGTCTAGATTTATAGAATCTAGATTTACAGATTTGTAGAATTTTGTTCTGATAAAATTGTTTTTCATGAATATATGCTGTTAAGCCAAAGCCACATCTTTGTGCATTTCAATGTAGTAGTTATGCTCCTGTTTCTGATGCCTACCTTGGATTTGCCTGTCATTTCCAGAGAAAAGAATGAAATTAAAGATGAGTGGGAAACCAGCTCTGACATTCTCAATTTGAAAATAGTTCGTCTTGATACAACTGAGCTTTGCTAAGATGCTGAAAGTGCTTTATTTTCATTCAAATATGGAAAACACATTCTGACGCCTAACAGTCCACCATCATCACTATCATCATTGGCTCATGAGACAGGATACTGATTAAGTGGCCTCAGGATTTTCCATCCCTTTCAGTTCATACTATTTCCTCAGTCATTCAGCAAGGTTAAATGTTAGACAACTTGTCATCCGAGATTTGAATCATGTTGTATTTGAGGACTGGTGTTTGCTATGTAATACTATTGCACTAGAAGATAACTTCTCCAAGTTTATCTTAACCCTTAGACTTCATGGTCACAGAGTGATTAGCTGCTGTGGCATTGGTACTGATGGAAAATCAAGTATCCCTGAAATTTAGCCTTGTCACATCTCCACCTCAGTCACTTTGGGGATGAAAAGATGACTGCACCTATAGGACAATGCAGAGCTCTGTGCACTACGTTGAATGCTCTCCTGTAGGCTGAGGTACTCCCTGTACTTGCACGCTAGGTTAGAGCTGTTATGAATAGTAAATTATCCAGAGGGGAAAATACATGTGTCATTTTTATTCTGATGTACTCTGACTGTATAACATTTGGGCACTGCTGCAGAGAGGTGAGGAGATCCCAGGCAATCCCATGTGCCTTAGAATGGATGTCAGGAAGAGGGAGCATACATGGCTTAGCAGACTCAGTATCAACAACCCTTATGCAGGAGGTGCTGTGAGCACATTAAAAAGTTGCCATTTCAGAAAAAGACCTATGATCCTCTGTAAGGGTACCTTTCTATTCTTGGAGGACAAGGCCTGAGTCATTCATGGGATAATCTTAGAAAAAAGAAAATTCTCAAATCTCTTTTTTTTTTACATCAGGCCAAGCGTGTTAGGACTGCAAACCTTCAGACTAAGAGAGGAATTAGGTTTATTATTATTTTTTAAAGTGTAGAGCTGTACAAATATATAATAAATTCTCAAAATTTCTACTTATTTTGTGTTTCCACCCAAACTATGCAAGATTCTTTATGAATGAAGGGAAAAGCACTGAGGTTTTTTTCCACATAAGGCAATATTCTCAGGTATAATGATGATTAATTTTCTGTTTCATACATCTTTGCCTTAGTGACTGATTCCCATATATTACAGAACCACTACAATTAACATAATGGGATCTACATCATCACTTTCTAGTCTTAGAGTATCAGATAAGTTTTTGGTATCAGGCGTAAGCTCAGTATGAACTTACTCTTGGTACAGAATATATGAGGTGTGTGATACCTTAGGTTCACAGCACTGGGTCACTGTGACATTAGGTCATGGATCAGATAAGATAAGGAGTATATTATTCATAAGAAAGGAGCAGATAGTAGTCTGCCAGTTCAAACAACAGGCGTTGACTTTACCCTCAAAAGAAAAACCAAAGCGTATTAAAAGGTATAATTATATAAAAATAAGAACATAATTTGTATTTTAGTTACTGTGAAAGTTAGTTCAGAGTTACTTCAGTAATAAATTTAGTGCCATATGTTTCATTACTTTGAAGGAAACCTTCTATAGGACTATTCCCACTGCAGCATATATTAGTCAAAATCTCATTGTCTATATAAGACAAATACGATTTAAAATATTAAATGGAAAATTGGTATTCATATCTGCTTATCAAGAACTACAGTGCTATGATTCCACATTGCCCATAAACATTAGAGAACAAACTCTTGAACATACCTTTGCTTATGACTATGAAGAATTCCTTTTTTCCCCCTCTAATATGAAGAATGAAGACTGAAAAAATTCATATATCCAGGAGATGTGGGATCTGGATACATATCCCTGCCTGCAGTTTTCACCTGACTAGTGTCTTATACTCTTACACAACCACATTTTTTCCCTTCTACTGGAAATTTTTTACCTATTTTACTGGGAACAATTCTAACAGTCACATGATAAAAGACTGTCTTTTGCTGCAGGAAATACTTACCATGGCCACATCACTACAAATGCTGTAGCAGCCTTAATAGTTAGCTGTTCAAATTCTATTTTCAAAGCTTTTTAATATGAATATAGGCAAAAGTTAAAGGCATACTCTGGCTTACTACACTCTCCACCCTGCACTGAAGTTACCGGTATCCGTTCATGGAATTATATCTAGTATATACTGACACTAATTTGCTCTTTGAGTAATCACTGTAACTTCACTGAAAATACTCAAAGAATAAAATAGGTCTTGGTATGAATAGGGCTTGAAAATCTGCTCTATTGTAGGTCTTAAAGGTCTTTAAGTATTTCAGAAACCATCCAGTTTCTTAACTGTCCATTTATTTATTTTTATAATAATATCTAAATTAATTTCCTTTTGCTCATCTCTAGAGAAAACAGTAGGAAGACTGTTATTTTTTTGATGTTCTAAGGCAAATAACTGGGAAAGCAACTTCTGAATTTAAATTTCATGGAATTCCTGCACAGTGATTCTGTGATCAACAAACTACGTCGGTTTTAAAACTGAAACAGGACATAATTGTGCATTTCTTTAATTCTTCAGGAAAGGTAATGAGAATGAAGCCAGAGAGATTCCATGGACATTTTCTACAGTTTTGTCTTGTGGGCTTTCCTTTCTCCTCTGACAATTTGATTGTTCTTCATTCACAGGCTGAATTTCTTCTAGGATAAACTGATGTAACTCAGTCAAATTACATGGAATTGGGTCAGTTTACCCCAGCTGTGTATCTAACCCAATATTTTTATATTTTTAATGTAGGAAGATGTTGGTTGATACACCTTTCTTATTTTTGTAGAGATTTTCTAACAACTAAATTCCTTTGAACTGATTATTAGTACATGAACCCCATAGTTGAATACTTACACTGCAAAACACAAAGAAATACAAGTATTATCTAGTACAGAATTGAAACATAGCTATTAAATTTCCCAGGATTTCTGGACACTATGACACTTAAGATGAAGAATGGAAGAAGTAGAAGTGAACAGAAATCCTTTTAATTTAAAGATTGATTGAAGACCTTTCCTGCAACCACTAACTCCTAACTAGTTATAGGAACATTCTGTATCACTTGCATTCTTGCTCTATCCACCACAGGAGCCTGTCTGTGGCCATCATCTCACAGGAAGTTACAGCAGAACTGCCTAGTATCACAGCCAGAATACTTAACACAAGATTTTTTTGTTTATAAAACTCAGATCTCTTTCTCAATATAAGTATTACTCATAAGCACTGCAGACTTTTTGAAATCTGTCCATGTTTAGGCTTTCCAGACAGCTCCTGGGCCTTCTGTAACAGCAGTGTGCTCGAGCCACTGTTCTAATAGCTGATGACAGTGCCATTGTTGAACTTGGAGTCAAAAGATGCTATCATTTTAGTGAGAAGTGCTGATACTAAATAATTCAGTGACTTTCTAGAAGGTAGCAGCCCTATGACCTTTCGGTTCTCTTCACCAACTAATCCATAAAGAAATGTTGCTAGAAGCTATGGAGGAGTGTGGCAGCAGCTCATCTTCCAGGTATAAAAGTAACTGCTGGTAACAACTAAGGGAAATTAAAATGAGACATACAGCTGTAAAAGAAAATATCTCTACATGAGAGCACATCCACAGCTCCATCCAACACATTGGGAAATGCATAGAAAAAGAAAAAAAGGAGTGACAACAGTGCATGCACCATCTTAGGCAATGTCTGAAGAGAGGGTAACCCAAGCTCTGGAAACGAAACTGATCTCACAGTACAGTTTGAAAGGCCAAGCCAGTCACCTGGGAAACAAGAAAAAAGAAAAATAAACAAATAGGCTATCAGCTCAAGCCTCACAAAGCATTCACAAAATAAAACTACTATAGTCTTGTTAGTGCTTAATAGGCTCTAAAATTACAGAGCTGTCTAAACTACACATGGAACCAGAGATAGGTAAGCCAGCCTTAGCACTGAAGAAGATAATTACTGAAGCAGCAGGTTCAAAGTAGATTGAAATTAAGACCACTAAAGGTATTTCTAGAGACATTAAGTGACTCTAAGGAGCTGTTTAATGATGGGCTTGAAATAGTCTGCCTTTTCATCCTGAAGTTACAGCAAATGGGAGTTTGTTGTCATTTAATGGGTAAATTGCCTCTTCCTTGCAGAAAGGGTGAGACCTGTGGACAGATCAAAATGGACCTTGACTGAGCCCATGGACCTCCCACTGTAAGAAAAAAGAATCAGAGGACCATGATGAAGGCAAAGCAAGGCAGTGTGCTTCTTCAGAAAAAGTGGGAAGAACAGTCACTGAAGGGGGCTTGAGCTGCCTGCAATGAAAGGTGATACAAGGGGTTAGAAGAAGACTTTTGGCAACTATGAAAAGGCAGGTTCAGGGAAGCTGCCCTACAGGTTTTTCATGAGGGTTTTCCCTGATCCTGAGACATAGGAGGAGTCTGCCTAACTAAAGAGGACAAGGCACACACAAAGCCAATAGCAGCTCCAGATTGATTCGGAGAAAGGGAAGAGATGTTGGACTTCCCAGGGAGGGAGCCATTCGATTTCTTGTCATAGCGCTTTGCCCTCACTGCCACTCATTTTGCTCTGGAGCCTTATGAGATGTTTGACCTAAAACAAGTGGTTTTGTTCCACTAATGATACTTAATTGGAAAGCTATTGTTTTTACAGGAAGACTTTAAAAAGGGATTTAAACCGAAACACACAGGTGATATTTTGTCCATTTTACTACCTCAGCATTAAGTAGTTTATTTTTGGCTCTCTGTCTTGGGGAAAAATGATTTGGATTTGCTGTTGTAAACAAAAGAAGATAGAGAGGTTTTAAACAGTTTAAATAAATACACACCAAAAAGTATTCTGGAAACAAATGAGAATAATTTGAAGCAACACAATAAAAAAAGGCAGCTCTTTCTCTATATATAAAACTCTACTTTTCCATTTTGAAGCCCATCTAAAATTCCTCAGATGAAAAGGTTGGAACAAGGTGTCTACTTCAGTCTCTTATCTGAAGCCAGGAGCAAGTGTACAATGCAGAAAGAAAGGAACCAAAAATAAACTTCTTTTTTCTCTTTGATCCCTCCCTGGATCCTTCAGAACAATATAAGAGAGCTTCAGGTAATTTCTTTTTCTTAGTCTTGCACTTCTGGAAGACCCCTGAATTTAATATATTCTGGTTTCCCAAGCTGGCTTTTCTTCCTTATCTAGAAAAATTATTCTAACATCTCTCACCATTTTGAGCCTGTCTCTTGCTTCATGGCATTAGAGACACAGTGACTCTGCCCCAAACTCAAAGCCAAATGAGAAGCACAGTGCCACAATACCCCTTGTATAGTTCCTTGATCTCTTAAACAGCCTATGCTGCAGTTCTCTAAACCTGTCACTAATTTATATAGCTTCATGGAGACTTAAACTGTACTAACTGCAAAGAAGACTGAATAAAACTGCAGAGATAAGTACTCCCCTTAGCTGTCCAGAGAATAGAAAGGGAAGTCCAATTATACCATCCTTTAGGTGCCGCTGCCTCCTCCTGTAGTGCCATGACTATGCCACTGTGACAGCAAGTTAGACACTTTTGCCTTGACCTTTCCTCTCCCTCATTTGTATACTCACACAGAGATGTGGGAGGCACTGTCTTCCCAAATGACTCACAAAACTGGTCCTGTATTTACCATGGGCGTTGTTTGCAAACAAATAAGCAAAAAACCTCCCCCAATGAAAACCCAAACAACCTCCAACAATCTCAATCAAACAATCTCCAAAAGACCAAACCAGTGTTATTTGTATAAAACGTTTTCTGTCTTCCTTGTGTGCATGCTATGCCGATTACCATGTATCTTAATGGCTGTCATTGAGATCCTAAGAGGGAAAAAAGCACAGCTTCACTTCAGTATTTCAGCTCAAGGGATAAATAGAAAGGGAGAAGAAATAGCAAATACAAATTCTTGTGCTGTTGTAGAAAGGCACTCCAAGCAGGAAAGTAATGGGAGAGAAAAGAATGCCGACTTTTGAGCTCCACTTGTACAAACAAATGTTGCTGTTTACTTGTGAAGGACAACAGACAACAATACTTCAGGTATATCTGGTTAAAAGGGATGTCATTTCTCTCTACATTTCTGCTTCTTACTCTATTTCATTAGGTAAGATCTCTCTAGCATCAAATTGTCTTAACCTCATTAACAATTTCTGACAAATGCTTTCTCTCCATCTTTGCTTCTCCAGATTCTCACAATCAAGAAAGACAGTTCACAGTTTTCTCTTCCCTGATTTTATTCAGTTTTGCTTTTCTTTATTTTTTTAAAGCCTGCAGTATGTAATGAACGATTGCTGCCAGCAGCACACTGCAAAGTGTCTGTGTGGTGATTATGTGAGAGGTTCATAGTCTTTCACATTCCATAGCATAGAAGTGAGCCTTTGGGGCACCTCAAAAAGTTTTAAAACACTTGATTTCATTCAGGGAAGAATCAAAGAGTTTCACTAGAAGAAATTGTCTTTACACACATAAAAAAACGAAGGTTTCTAAAGGGATCTTTTAGTTAGAAGACAGAAAACCTGCATTTTGTAATACCACAGGGGTTCTTTTAGTAAGTCCCTGAAAAGTTCAATTTGACAAGTTAAACCTTGAAATTTTTTCATAGTTATTATAGCCAAGGAGGTGCTAACCTGATACAATGGGCAAAAGGAGTGTTATCACAATACAATAGACCAAACAGAGTTATTACAATAGTAGGCAATAAGGGATCTCACTGTAATGAATGGGAGAACCAGCGTCTGCTACATAAGAAGCATACTTCAGAAAAGAGAAATGTGTTTGGTTTGTTAGTGGTCATTTTATAGCTGCAATTGTAACCTAATGCAGTGACCTCAAGATGCTTAAATGAGTTGTTTAAAAAGTAAAATGATCACTTCAAAGGTTCACAGGCCAAAAGAAACCATTATGGTACCTAAACTAGGGTCTCAGAAACACATGGTAAAGATTTTTGCACAGTATTTCCTCCAACTTGACAATTTGGAGTTACAGAATCCTAGAATCATAGTATCATAGAATGGTTAGATTTGGAAGGAATCTTCAGAGGTTATCTAGTCCACCACCCCCTGCAGTGAGCAGGGACACTATAACTGGATCAGGTTGCTCAGAGCCCTGTCCAACCTGACCTTGAATATTTCCAGGGATGGGGCATCTAACTCTTTGAGAAACCTGTTCCAATGCTTCATCCCCTCACGGTGAAAATTTTCTTCTTTATATCCAGTCTAAGTCTCCCCTGCTTTAGTTTACAGCCATTACTCCTTGTCCTATAACAGCAGGCCTTGCTAAAAAGACTGTCCCCATCTTTCTTACAGGCTCCCTTTAAGTACTGATAGGCTTCAAGAAGGTCTCCCTGGAGCCTTCTCTTCAGAATGCTTAGAAGAAATCCGTACAATGTGCTATATGTAAATCTCCACAAGTATTCAGCAAACTACACTCTGCAAATTCATGTGACCTACTTCTTTAGATTGTTTAGAACCTAATAGTATCCTTGCCGCCAATCAAATAGCAACTGCAAATATAATATATGCCCTTGATACCAGAAGAGTAGAACAATCTTTGGACAGCTTGCATAAAACTTGGGCAAGGTGTAGAAGAAAGAAAATGATGTGGTTATGAGTTTGAATTTACAGCACAGCTGTGTGAATGTTTGGCTGGGGAAAAAGTGCTGTTCATTCGTTAAGTGGCCAGAATGAAATATGTGGGGTAGAATGTTGACATTAAGCATAATTGGAATATACAGAGATACAATTTGGATTATTTAGATATGCATATGACAGGCATCTGAAAGTCCAAGCAGCACCTTTCCTGATTACCAAGAAGCTCTACTACAGACCTTCATACAGAACAGTGACATGGTTGAAAATACCTGTCAGCAATCATAATGTATGATGCACTAACTTTTCTGATGTAGGTATGAAAAGGAGACAAGCAAACTATGTTGGAGTTACTTGGTACTGTATGGTTTAAAGAGGAGTGCTCTTGCTTCTGAACTTGATTTTTTAAAACATTTTTAATAGTTTAGTACTGAGGAAAATGTGCATTCTTATCTAGTGCAGAAAAACTGTAGTGGTTTATAAATTTGAATTCAAGCATGACAAACCACAGACAAGTTATAAACATCATTAGAATGAAGCAATCCTCTCAGTTTTACTAAGACCCAATTTACACGTACTAAGACAAAGACAGTGTAAAATATTTCTGGGTTCCAATTGCTACATGGCCTATGGGAGTCAGAAAACTTGCTTTTGTCATTGAGGCAGTGGATATAGTCTGAGAAGAACTGGTTTCAATTTATGGTTCTGTGTTGCTCTTGGAGCAAATCATGCTTAATACAAAATGTGGTAGTATGTCATGCCTATTCGTCTATAAAAGTTTTAAGGCAGGGAATATCTCCCACCAGGTGAAAACTCAGCATCTACCTCAAAGAAATATCTATCCTGACTAGGAGGCTGAGGCATCCCTATATTAGAAATATTGATCAATACCAAAACCTAATATAGCTGCCTCTTCCCCAACTTCCCTGGTTGCTGGAGCTCACCTCAGATGTAAGATTTGGTACACAGATCGTCTTCTGTACTTAGCTTTTTTTTGTAATGCTGGGGGCAGACAGCTTTTGCTTGTTGAAGGTCAGGAAGGCTGTCAAAGAAGAAAATTAACCAGAGAGGTGAGAGGAAACAGAAAGGAGGAGAAATTGATGGACTAAAATGAGCTGGTGAGGATATTCTTGTGGGCAGATGGTGAAGAGCAGTTGCTCCTGAAGACTAGTACTGAGACACCAGAAACAATCTTTGGGCAAGTGATGCTTGAACNCCCAAGTGATTTTCAGACTGTGCCTGATGCTTGAACTAACACTATTGGAATAGAAGACAAGGTGCAGGCAAAACAGAATCAAAGTCTCATGTGAATCATACATGCTGTATGAAAGGCATTTCCTTGTCCACATGTTTGCAAGCCAGTAACAAGGGCTTTCTAGGTATTTTTTGCTTATTTTCAGTAAGGATCAGTGTTTACCCCAAGTGATTTCAACTTTGTAGTCTGGCACTAGTTAGAATAGAAAGTTCTCAGGGAATTAGAAAATGTTTTCATCTCAAAAAATACAAGGCTAATGATTTAGGGAAAAAAAAACTTGATTATATCCACGGGTCAGAAAGCTGGTACAAAGCTTAAAACCCAGTAATGATGAGAGCTCTAAGTCTTTTTTTTTTTCTCTAGCCAGCACTCAGTGTAAAGCTCATCCCTACTCTGAGTTCTCTTCTCCTTGTTCCTGTTTGATGATTCATGCAGCCCTCAGCATCTTACTTCTCTCAACC
Organism: Bucco capensis; assembly: GCA_013396975.1. Taxonomy (NCBI): domain Eukaryota; kingdom Metazoa; phylum Chordata; class Aves; order Piciformes; family Bucconidae; genus Bucco; species Bucco capensis. The sequence goes on along the minus strand of VWZO01005904.1, from coordinate 522,701 downwards.
TTTCCTTTCACAAATCCCTACATCTGCAATACTGCTGCACCTTGCTTTAGGACATAACCTGGCACATGGATGAAGGCTAATGGTTTCAATAGACATACCTACTTTTTGTTCAGAATGGAGAGGGCATAGGTTAGAAAGTGAACTGCTCCCTCTCTATTAGCATTATATACTTCCTTCCTAAGGGACATTTGGGGTATAATGCGGTGGCAAGACATGTTATAGATGGAAAAAGCATGGTGAGAAGTTGGTTTTATCTGCCTGGAATTAGACATGGGTACAGAAAGGACAGCAGTTCCTGGACATTAGGAAGAAGGTTTGTTTGGAAGAGGTTCTGATAATCAGTCACATATTTTTTGTTTAACAGCTTACAAGATAAAGCAAAGTGTACTGTAAGATTGAATGAGTGTTTACAATCTATTTTGGAAAAGGACTATAGGATGAAAGTTGCTGGTGAAAGAGTTTCAGTTTATATCTGAAAACGCTGGCAAGGATGGAGGCTCTCTTGAGCTTGGACCTTAACCCTGGAGGACTGGACACTGACCATACTGCTCCATGGCTCCTCCTGGGGCAGAACAATAATTGCTACCATTTCACTGCAGGAATTCAGCACGCAGTAATTCACTCCTGTGCTTTTGGAGGAGGACAGCAACTCTTCCAGTATACACAGGCATATGCATTTATTGCTAAGGGAATGTAGCTTCCCATTAAGTGCTTCTCAACTCAAATAGCTCCGATTGTTCTGTCTTAAAGATGTGAAACGTACTTTTTTTGTGAAAGCATGTAGAAAAAGACATATACTAGCAAAGACAACTTTTCTTACTTCTTATCCTTTAAAGGTTTTGCAAAATGTTCCTATTTAATAACAGTTATCTTTATGTAGTAGCTGAATCTTTTCATAAGCTAATAGTTGTAAAGCACTTCCTACTTTGCTTAATGATACTATTTTCCCCAATATAAAACAGGGCTAATGTGTGTCAAATGTGAAAGCAATATTCCCGCAATTTATCACTTAAGCCTTCTTTCACTCTTTTGGGCTGAATTGTTGTATTTTTAAAGGGAAATTGATTGCCTTGAGTGAATTCTTTTATTCTTCTACATTAACAATTCATGAATGAAGCCAATAGCTGCAACACAATCTTCAGTTCCTTGTCCCACCAATAACCTCAGCCGTGTCCTGGAGGGTAAACTCACACTGCATCAATCAACAGTCTTCGTGGTCTGTAGCATAGCCATGTGAACTGTGGCTTACACTATGTTCTTGTTTGCTCCCTTGACTTCTGGCAGTTGGGAACTGCACAAAAATGAATTAACTGTTACAAAGTTTCCTGGCATGCTGTACTTTACATGATTGGAAAGTTACATTACTAGAAAGAACAAAGAATATAGACATTTATTCTAAGGTTTGGAAGCAAATGCCAATGGTCGAATGATCCTTGTGTACATTTCCTTTCTTCTTTTCCCCTCTCCCTGCCATTGTTAAGTGCTGGGCATGTCCACTTAAAAAGATTCTGGGAGATTAAAGAAATCTCAGTTAAGGGACGTCTTGTATTATTTATCAAAATAACCCAACCAAACCAAACCAAAATCCACGACACACATACACAAAAAACCAACACCAAACCAGTACTATAACACTGACCTGGGAAAGACAAAGAGGCCAGCAGCTTAAGAATACATTAAGATTGCACCTGCAGATGAATTAATTCACTTCTTTTCATGAGCAAACCCAGTGCTTCTATTCCCAAATGAGAAATAAACACACAAAGTTGTGCAGGCAGACATCCAAATGCCCAGACTTGGTGTAACTGTGTGCCTACAGAACTCATACTTAGAAAATGGAAACCATGAATGTGGACTTCAGCCCAACTTGTGAAGCTAGAGTTGTTATGGATGTAAACTAATCAAAATCTGGTGTAATGACTGGCTTAGAGTCACTGGTAAAACTTGGCCCTGGCATATCCTTCTTGCTGCCGCTGATTCCTCTCTTGAAAGCCACCTGTCCATAAGAACATTTTCCTCCTTTGTCACAGTTTTTGGCTGAGAGTCTCCACATAAGCATGTGTATGCACGTGCCTTTTACTGTTGTGGCTCCTCTCCAGCCAAATCTGCTGTCTCTGTAGGCTGCAACCCCTACTCACATACCTACATACAGCTCCTGCACTGGGATGTTGCTGGTCTTCACACCCCAGGCTGTGCTAGAGCAGGCTTCACCCAGGAGTAACCCTAATAACTTTATGGACATTGAAGCATATTTACATACTCAACAAAACATCACTAGTGTCACCACGTAAGAGGTGACCTCTAAATACGTGGCTGCTTTTCAGCTCATTTCCACTAGATCTGTATGAATTCAATGCTGCAAATCAGTGTGTGTCTTAGAAGAGACACACATATATACACACACAAACTATGATTTTTCATATTTTTCATTAATGTTCTGTATTTCCTTATATATGCTGCCAACTCTTTTGATCAGCTTCATCATGGCACTTTGTATGGCTGCTTGCATCACTCCATACAGAAAAAAAAAAAGAAGATAAAAATTGGAATGTCTTTGATAAGAAAAAATATTTTTTTGGTAACCAACAGCCAATAAAACTTAGTGAACTGTTACTTAATTTTGTCATGAAAACATCAAATGAGGACGCAAATAAGTAGCCCACCCTTGTCACTGAAACTGTATTTAAGAGAAGCTGCTGTGGCCTCACCGCTGCAGCACTTGACCTCTCTGGGATAAAGGAGATACAAAAGATATTTGTTTGCAGATTCTAAGATAACAAGGAGTACATCAGAAAATACAAACTTGAGATAGCTCTTCTCACAAATGATCTTGGGAGAAGAGGAACAGGTACAAGAAAAGAAAAAAATGAAAGAGGTAGAGAAAAGAATGACAGACATGCAGGCTATATGAAGAAAGAGCTAAGAAAAGACCTGTGAAATAATTGATGTTTATGGTTCACCACTGACATTTCTTACAAATCCCCAAGTAATCTGATGTCCACCTGAACCTAATCTTCCCCCCTCCCCCCTGAATTATCGACAATTGAAACAAAAATTGCTTGGGGTTAAATAAAAATGTTTAATTTTATCTGAATTGGTTTTTAACTTTGATTTGAGGTGTTTTCTGAGACTTTAAAAAATAAAATAAGAAGAACTTGAAAACAAAGGATTTGATTCATAGGGATGCTAGCAGCACTGCTAAAACTGAAGAAAGAGAAGAACAAGTAATGGTGGTGCCTTTCACAAAATGAAGCACAGTAACAGGGTCTGGAATGTAGAAAACCCAGGCTCAGATTTCACCACTACCAAAGCTGCAGTACAGACATTAATCTAGTTCTCTTTTCCTATCCTTACGTAATTTATTTGGACAAACATTCAGTAAGATTTTTATTACATGTTCGTGTTACAAGATAATGTCTATACCCCTCAGGGTCCTGGGTACACCAGATGGTGTTGAAGAGATGACCTTCCTCCACATAATGGAGAGAGAAGATCTGCATTCTCTTCTTAAGCTGTGGCAATACACAGGAAAGATAAAGGTTTTCTTGGTTTTTTTTGAAAGCAAGCCCTGGATATTGAGGTCAGAAATCCCAAGTCCTGGTTCAGTAGCTTTTCTGAGAAATATTCTGCAAGACACGTTATAAAGACTCTCTCTGATGTCCCTCCACTCTTTGCTCCATGAACTGGCAGTACCGAGGCTGCAGGAAAGCTCTGACCGGATAACCTTGATTGACAAAACGTTTTACATAGACAAGGGCAAGGTAAACTTTCCCAGCCTAGTCTGCAGTGTCATAAGTGTTTGCAGGATTGACTATTCCCCCAGAGGCAGCTCCATGCTTCAGAGTCTTTGCTGCATACAAATGAAGTCACTCCAGAGCACAATCGAGTGCATATGCTGTGGTGTGACCTCCTGGTTGGTGACATCCATCAGTGAAATGCTCTCTGCTAGCGGCTGTCTGAAAATCATCTGGTACATGAATTTTTACTCTGATTTCACTAAAATCCAATCAATAAGGGCACATAGCTTTAGTGTTCTCACATACCTGCTCTGTGAATAAAGTAAATGAAATATTTGTGCAGACTTATGTGATTTGTTTTGAAGGGCCTGACCAGAAATTGGAACGTGTCAGGAGCTAGAAGGAGGGAACTATCAACAAGCAGCATTGCATGCATAGGAACTGCAAAGTCCTCCCTTCTGGGTGAAATAAAAGGAAAATCAACCCAAATATGAATGAATACTTAGAAAAAGTCTTGAAAGATTCATTTGGCAGAAGTTGGTATTGCACTCTCTTACGTTGGACACTAGTGAGCATGCAATTCTGATTAAAGAATGGTTTTGACAGATGCTCAAATATAAGTATATCCCAGCTATACCTATATTTGCATAGTAACTTGTGAAAAAAGTTTTCTGGGCAAAATAGCTGTAAGTAGAGAATGGGGGAATTTTGTTTTTCCTATAAACAGTAAAACTGTAAATCAGTCCGACTACTTTTTAATTATGGAAATATTGGGTAGCAAGGGGAAAAAGAAGAAAACAAAGGCAAAAACAAGAAAACTGAGCCAAATCAAATGAAAGTGCAAGTAGCAGTTTCAAAATAAATGTGTCATACAGCACAAAGTGGCTTGGTTGTTGAAAATATGACATAACTAATTGGAAAGCTCCTGAAAAAAAATAGCCATTAAGGTTAATACAGAGCTATCACACTTGGATTAAAAAAGACCCAATGCCCCTCATGGCAACACTGAGAAAATATAATGTATTCTTATTTTCTGAAGCCAATTCTTCGGTATTTTGTTTTAGTTACTCTCACAGATAGGATAAGTGGCTTTGTAAGAAAAGCAGTGCCAACATAAGGCAGGAGGGTTATTATTCCTATTCCTAGGATTATTACTCTTATTATTCATATAGTTCTTAATATATTCCTCTGCTAAAAAAGAGTGCAACAATATAAAAACAATATTAATAAACTCATAAGACAGAAACAGTGGTCTTAAAAATAAAACCCAAACAACTCTGGGAAATGCAGACAAGATTTTGCAGAACAGCTCTTGTATATTTCAAAAATCAGGCAGGGCTTTGCAGGGGCTTACATGAGACTGAACACACAAAATGGCTAAGAGCATTTTAAATGAGCTAAACAGATACATGTCTTATATCAGGGATAGATGATAGTAACTCTTCCCCTCCTTTTTTATGTTTTTGATTCTGATAAACATATCTGCTTATATTTATTACTGCTCTAGTCAAAGACATTTGTTCAAAAGACTAAAGTACTTTCCAGCTACAAACAGTATTTCGTAGCATTTGGTGTTCAGCAAGTGGTTATATGATCTCAAGCATTAACACTGTTTGATGCCCTGTCTTAAAAACCTTCATCTTCTCTCCAGTTGTCTTCATTTTGCTCCTATCTTATTCCCTAAATCCTTTTCCAGCTTTCACAATTATAAAAGTAAATAATTTCAATATGATGCAAAAAAGTAAACAAACCCTTACCCTACAATTGTTCTAGGCACAGTGAAAGAACAAATAATCATTTTGACAGACAAGAGACAGGTCAAAGTGATCTAGTGGAAGTCTGCCTTTAAGAAAGGTCAGCAATGTAAAGCTTTCTCCCTTCTATTCTTCTGCCTCTTCTTACCCTATGTCTGAATTTCAGAGTAACTCAACTGCATTCAGATATTGAGTTAAAATAATCAGTGGCTGTTCACAGCAAACCACTTCATTCCTATAGCAGTTGTTGCATAAATATATGATCTTTTCCTGCCTTTTTTTTTAAGTAGTAGTATGAGATCCCCTTGATTTTGCATAATGCTATAAACCCCACTGCCATTGTATTAAGATATTACAATAAAATGCACTCTGAACAGTAACTTCTTTGAGATATGATAATAATTTTAAGATTAAATGTTTGGACATTGGAATGGGAGAATTTCAGTTCACCAACTTTTTCTTTCTTCTTCTCACTATTGCAAGAAGAGATCCTGTACTGTTAAAACAAGGCATGTGCTTTGAAATAGTAATCCAGAGCTCTCAAATATGGTGGGTACCTTATAAAAATCATGCAAATACTGCAAAATATTTATAGAGACATTTAAATATATTACATAAATCCTTATATGAATAATACATTTTTTTTAATGCATCTCCTATCTCTTTTTCTGAAAATTCATTCATGTTCTCAAGATTTTGCCATCCCTCAGGCTTTGAAGGTTAGCCTTTTCTCCCCTCTTATGGCAGCTGACATGATACTGCAATTATTGGTTTCCATAACCTTATCCTGATCTGGGGACATGGGCAGTTGGGGCACTTGTTCTGGCACTCATGGCCTCATGCAATTCATGGGGCATTGTAGCTGGGGCTGGGACAGGGGAGAGGCAGATCCTAGCCACAGTGTCCTGGTAGCAGGATAGTGGCTGGAGGTCTTGCCACCTCTCCTGCTGGGGCTACCACACAGGGAATGGAGATGACAGGACACACTGATGGCCCAGTGCTGGCCATGAATGTCACATAGACTTTGTCTGTTTCTGTGTGTATATGGAGATGGTTCCAGGAGGGACTACCAACCCACATTAGAGACCTTTGTATTCTGGTAGCTCTCAACTATGTTTGCTTGTGTTATTATTTCTCATGCTAGCTGGCTTAAATTACCAAGGGTAATTCTAGGACAAGCTACAACTACTATTTCTTTATGCTGTGTAGACATGACCTTTGACTATTTGATTGCAGCTGGCTTTGGATCAGGGCCTGTAGCCAAAGCTGTGTCTCTAGCATAACATGCAACACTCTCTGCAGAGCCTCCAAGTATAAGCCGTCACCTCTCTGATCTAAAATACACATAATTTCAATGAGCTGGGAGATTTTCCAGCATTTCACAGCATATAGAAGAGATTTATTATACAAAGATTATCTGTTTGGAGATACAGAAATGCACAGAAGGCCAAATTCTTAGCTTACATGAAGCAAAGAAGCTTAAAGTATGAAGAAGGGATGACCTCTGGTGTGTACATGCACAGGGGGACATGCCATTTCCATGTACCACTTGGCAGTTCTGTGAGGATAGATCTGTGAAGGTGCCTGGGAAAACCTGACAAAATAGTTCAGGCTTTATAGTCCTGTTTAGGCATTCCACATTCTGTTGCTAGACAAATTTGTGTCCTGGCTTTTACATACAGTGTAATGGCAATTTCTTACTAGTTATTCATACATAGAATTACAGTTCTGAGTTTGTGGAAAAACTGTGGCCAAGACTAGATCAGCAATCAGAAAAATACGAGGGGCATGTCATCATCTTGGCTCCAGGCACAACATAGGGCTCTCTGGATCAGTGAGACTCTGCCTTCAGGTCTTCTACGCCATGCAAGTCCTACTCTGACTTTAAGGACATAATGGGTCAGAGGAGCACTGCAGTTACCAGTGCATTGATCACTATTTGAAGCTATTAACATCAAAAAAAACAAACACAAAAATCTCTCTAAAAAGCAGCTGCCCTGTCAACCTCTACATAATCTGATTTATCTACCACACATGCTTTATAAAAGCACCAACCCATTAATTTCAACAGGGTCAACTTCACACTCACTAAAAAGGGAACAGGACACAATGAGTACGTTTTGGTCAGGCACAGTACAAAATTTATGACCTTTTTTCTCCACTACAGTTACATTCTGTGTGAGTAGATCTCATTAGACAAGCAGGCGTTTGCAAAACATTATAAATGCAACAGAGTATAATGAGTACACTTCCAGAGAGAGAGAGTACTCTAGTACCCTCCAGGCCTTGATTGGGCAACTCGTTTAAACATCAGGTTAAATCCTGTTTAAGTGAGTGCCTTACAGAGGTTTTTTTTTTTCAGCAGTGCTCTAAATGGCTGCAAAAAACCTAACAGGAAACAGAATGAATTCCATTCTCATTTTCTTTCTCTTCTTCAGCTAACCACCTTACTCTCTGTCTCTCTTTTTTCTTTTTTTTTTTGAGACCTATGGGTTCTGCCTGGACTTGGAGAGAAATGTTTCATTCTCCCACCAAAGTATCACGTCCCCTGATGTTACACCACCACCATTTTGTGCCTGTGGCTCCATCGGGCCCAAACCTTATGCCCCCTCCACCTCCTCATTCACCTCGGGCTAGGGTTTGCCGCCGGGACCTTCCGTGTCCAGCTGTCCCCGAAGCAGGGTCGGGAGCGGGCGTCTCCCGGCAGGTGGCACTCGGGTTCCGCCGCTCCGGCCCTGCGGGCAACGGGCGAGGATCGGCCTTTAGCAATGCGTATTTCATCCCTGAGTAGAGGCAAAGAGGCACTTTCTGTGCTTAAATCAGCAGCAGCATCTGTTGTGAGCGCACTGTTTGGTGTGCGCGTTCGCGTCGCCCCAGTGAAGCGGGGGCGCCCTGGCGGTGGGAGTGCGGCAGGGGGGCTGGAAAGGACACCCCTCCCGGGAGGAGTCGGGACATAGGTCTGAGCATATGCCCTATCACAGCAAACTGTCACAGAAGGAGAATTTAAAACGTAGTTATTTTATCCTCACGGGGAAATCTCCGCATATATGTGCATACCGTAACTCCTATTAGTGTTAATGGGAATTATATGTGTAAATCCCCAAATCCCAGAGTACAAAGATGAGTGTCCCTGTAAGGGTTTGAAATATGCATTTAAATGAAGTCTGACTGTTGGTAAACTCATAATGCTGTGGCTTTTATTATAAATTTATATTTGGTAGGACTAAGTTTCGCCTGAAACAACAGAGCCTGAAGTATTTGTTCCAGCAAATTATTTAGTTAGATGTGATAATCAGTTCACAGCAGGACTGTGAGAGGCTATTCAGATCATTGACAATTCTGGGTCCCATCCAGCATCAGGCAGTTTCTGAAGTAGCTCCAAAGGCCACAGAAAGGACTCCTAAACTCAGCTTCTCAGGGAGATGCGGCTAGGGCAAAGCAGACTGTCCGCAACCAGGACAACCCTTTCCCAGGGCAAAGTTACCTGTTCTGCTAAGTGTGCCTCCACGTCAAAGCACAAATGACAGGTTAGACTGAGGGGTGCTGCTGTTCCCAGTCCCCTGTATTTAGCCAGGTGGATGAGATTTTTTTCTTGTAAGCTAAGAGTCTAAGACACAGTCTGAGGTGCAGGAGGAGCTGCAAATCAGTTCTCCTTGACTTACTAGGCTACTCTGTAGTTTATTTCAGGAATTATCTGACCTAAAGGTATGCCTTCCATTAGCACCATCTCTAAATTAGGAAGATGCCTTTCACAGGACCTTTTGTCTCACATTCATCATCTCAACCTCACATCAGATTTAATCCCAGGGTGTCCCTTCTCTTGAGGGACTCCTAATAGGAGACCTGCCTAAAGAAACCACCGCCATGGCTTCAGCCTGCCTATGTCACCTTCTTCACCTTATTATATAGCCCAACACCTAAGGGGACATGAAAACACAGAGGACAGGTGTCAAGAGTCAGCAGTTTGTACGTGGCAGGGAGAGGTTACCTTTCCAGGGCCATCCAGTTTACATACTGCAGGATGCTGGGTGTTCACAGGAGTTTCAGGGCCCCTGTGTGCAGGAACTGCTACAGCCATGGTGGGTAGCACCTGCCAAACAGCCCCTTACGTGCTCCCACTCTGTCATATTTTCTCCTGCTCCCTGTGTCTTTTCATACTAGTGCCTGGACTCTTCATTCCTCTTGATTAGCCCATCAAGAGCAGTCATGGATGTCCTTTAATCCTGTGCAATCCCAAGGCTAGGCTGAAGCAGACCAGCACATAATGCCACCCTAGATTTAAATACCATCTGTGGAGAAAGAGTTGCTTTATTTTGAATGATTCCTTAATCTATTGAGTAATTTGGAGTAGTGCAGTTAATTATTTTTAAACCCCACTTTTCCTACTTTAAGCCTGTGTGTGACTCCAAATTATTCACTTCTGAATCTTGTAATGGAAGTGTTGCCAGTCCTCATTAAAAACACCACAAAAGCTGCAGCAGCAGCACTGTGTTCCTTGTAATGATTTACTGATAGATCAAACAGCCTGTTGACAATGGTTGACTGCAACTGACAGCATCTTCTAATAAGAAAAAGAAGTTGTACATTTTATTGATTATAAAGCAAATTGAGTTTTTGTCCCTTTAAATTTTTTATTGGCTACAAAATGGAGGAGTTATGCCTTTGAAATTGCAGTGGCATTACAATGAATTATAATCCTAACCCATTCATGCTTCCTCAAAGGCCTAACCCATTTGCCTGCCTCATAAGCATGTTGTAAAATGTCCTGCATTTATATACATATTTTCAGGGGCTTTTTATTCAGAACTACTGCAGGCTCAAGAAAGGCAGAACAGCTGAATGGGCAAGAATTCTTGAGATCCTGAAATTTTAAGAGTCTTGCAATGTCTTGTTGCAAACTACAAGCTTGAGGCAGACATTTTCAGATAAGGTTCTTAGTTTTTTGCTACACAGGAGGTGAAGTTTTTAATCCCTTCTGGCTCTGAAGACCTATGTTCCTGAACATCTTGGGAATGGAGCTTATATCGTCAAAATAAATCTAACACTTTCTAGATCAATATTTAGGGTTAGATCTTATAGAAGCTCAAGGCACATCAAGGTGCTCTTTAAAAGACAACCATCATAATCAAGACCTGTAAAGTCTGCTCTCAACATCTGTCTTGCCACCCCTGACATCTGTCTGCCTGACCCCATGCTGTGCAGGTGCATCCAGCTCTGTCTCTGCCTTTGCACAGAGCAGAGCAGGTATATGGGGATTTGTGGCAGCAGAGTGCCCAAGTGATACTCAAGCCCTCTGCATGGTATTGTTCAAAGGGGGATGCCAGTGAATACCTATGACCATCAAGGCAGAGTGCCTCAAAACCCACCATAGTGTCAACTGTACTCTCCTGGCATAATGAGAGAGGGAAAAAGAATAGTTGCTGGTCCCTTCCCTGACAAATCTTTGCAGATAAGGAAGCTGGAACACTTGACTCAGGCAGTAAAGATACGTGTTTGAGACAGTAGCAAGGAGTCCTGACTTCTGGTCTCTGGAATCAGGGCTGTTCTCCTGCTCTTTTCCTGTTCACTCCTAGCAAGTGGACAATAAAAATGGGGAGGGGAAAGGGAGGAGGAAAAAAATCTTGGAAGGCGTTATCAGAGCATAGGCTTCTACCTCCTGGCTCAGTATACTTCCAATGGGAAAGACATTCAAGCCCCACAAATTTTTTCCTTTCAGAAGTCTAGATTTCTCAGGAAAACGTTCCCCTAACTCTACTGAGTCCCAGCTCATGGACAGATGTCTGGCAAATGCTCCCAACTAGAAAGAGATGTAGATCCAAGTCCTTATAGGAGTTAGAGCATGCCCTACCCAGATCCCCTGCTCCCAGCTACTAGGAACTTAGGCATAAGTGGAGCAGTGTTGCCACTGCTGTTGTTGGCTATGCATTAAGAGCAGAATAAAAATCCAACCCTTGTTCTATTAAGCAACTAGATAGATATTGGTTACATATCCCAGAGATGCTGGATCCAGAACACATGATGGCCTTCTAGAAATCACCTCTACCTTGAGAAAACAAACTATCCCCATGCTCCTCCTTTTTCAACCTTATTCTTATATAAGAACAAATGGGACAAAATGTCAGATATCACAATACCCTGAAAAACTTCACTCCAGACCAAGCATTTTACACGTACGACTCTTTGCACGTTCTCATTTTCAGCCTCTTTCAGTAAGGAGGAAAGCACACTGACACAGAGTCCACAGCAGATAAACTCTGCACTGGAAACTCAGTTTCCAGCTGCTTTAGGGTAGGCAGTTCATGAGTTGCTGTCCACAAAGTGATGAGGCACTACAAATGGATGCTACTGGCCTGCAACAACCATGGGTCTTTCACTTTCCAGGGACCTCCATCCCCATATGGAGACCAGTTCCCAGATCAGTATATCCATTGGTCTGGAAACCAGATTTGAAATGCATTTCTTCAAAGTCACAGTGTTTCCATGAATGGTGACCAACTGATTAAACCCATAATTTGGCACTTACATATCTCATTCTATTTTTACATTAGTGCTGAAGTGGTTTAGCAACTCCACCATTAATTTCAGTGCCATTGTTTGAGCTTGGGAGACAGGTTTGAGAATTTTGGCCCAAATACATGGTTTATTACCAGGTAACAGCCATTCAGTCACAAAGCGGATCAGTTAAAAGAAGTTTGCAGTGCAACAGTTCATGCTATCTCTGCCCTACAGAGACTAAAAATCATTTGGTTTCCTGTTTGTTGATTGAGTGTTTTTACCAGTGCTCAAGTCAGTCAAAGGGAGAAGAAAAAAATTAACAGAGCTTCATAGAAATATTGCATTCTTTCCTGAAGTGGAGACAAAACAAATAGAACTTTAAAGTAAACAGTTTCTACCAGCAGATCTTTTCCCCTTTTATTGTATGAATTTACAATGCCCTTCAGCCAGCAGAAAGCAAAGAAAGTTCTGCCAGGAAAAAGAGTTATTTTAAAAAGTTTACTTTAAACTTTTTGTTTGCTTTGCTGTGCACATACACACAAAGAAAAAGAAAAAGAAAAAAAAAAGAGATCCTTTCTTTTTCCACTTCAGTGCCAGGTAGAAAGTAAATGGATTTCTCTTTATCAACTGGTATGTGGCTGGCAGGAGTAAAGGCAAGTTTCCTTGTGGTCATGCCTCTATGCTCAAGAACATCGTGAGAGATAAAGCAGGACTGTCCTGTTCACCTAGGACACACAGGCCAATGGAAAAAACAAATATGATCATCTCTGATCATTTCACTGGTAAAAACAAGCACAAAGCTACCAAATCCAAACAGCATTTTATTCTAATAAAACTGCTTAATGAATCTTTTACCTCTAAACCTCTGTCCCTTTTCTAATGAAGACAAAAGTTGCAGTCTGTTTTCATTCATACTCCTGTAAATCTGGAGTAACTGGAAGAGAGCTAAAAAAGCTCTGTGGTTGGTTAGGACAGAAATTCTAAGTAGAAAGTAAAGCCATCTCAAATCAAACCCCATCACTTTTTTGTGAAAAATATTCCCATTTCTGATCAGTTCTAATGCTTCCATTTGAAACAGACTCCTTGATCAGAACTCAATAAAAGCATGTCGTGTGAAATACACAGAACACTTTATAAAATACATAAGAAAAATAGGGTTGTGTTCTGAAGACTTTACAACAGGCAGAATAAGAAAGAGAAAAAAGAGACAAAGGAAGATAAAAGATTTCTAGCAATGTATAAGCAAAGGGAGATAAAGCTGAATAGCAGTTGGATTAGTGCAGCATGAGTTTGTTTTTAAAGTACATCCCTTTTCTGCTCTTCCACCCTCTCCCGGCTGCCCCATGACCCTGACCTTGTTCCTCCCCATTTCAAAAGAGCCGTCCCTCCTTATTTCCCTCCTGACCTGCATTCCTCACTGCTGGCTGTAATGTGGCGATAAAGGCACCAGTAAACCCAGCCAGCCTGCCTAAGATCAGAAGATAGGGAGGGTGATGTTAGCAAATTAACTGATTGGTATAAAACAAAAGCAGAAAAAAAGTTGTGAGGAAGCTGAGAACTTTTGAACCCATTTAAACAAATAAGTGGCAGAGGAACAGACTTGTCTGTCACAGGAATATTGTCTGCAAGAGCTAAGCCAGAGCTTGGAAGCTAGAATCAGATGCAGCCTATGGGAGCAGTCCCTGGTAGGGAACAGGGGTGTTTAAGAAAGCATTGCTCCTGCCTTTTAAAAGACAGGACAAAATGGGACACTCCCCATTGCCATTTCCACCCATTGCAGACCTGTACTTGATGTCCTCAGGTCACTCCAATCTGCAACATGTGCAAAGAGACACTGAAGCCTCTTTGTGTGCTCCCCTTATAATTATGCTTTCAAGGGTCCTTGGCTGGCAAAGAAAGCATGCTGTTCTGAAAACAATTGCACTAAAGCTTTGAGATAATACTACTAAATAAATGAGTCTGTGTTTAACTGTCTTTCCTGCTTTTCCACCAACACTAAGGGTTAATATCTCCCCTCCTGGGCTGGCCTCCAGAGATTTCTCTCTCTGTGGCTCCAGATGGCTTTCAGAAATCTCTAAAGTTTTGCTGCCCTCATTAGTGACAGATGTGGGAGTTATAATTTGGAATTTAGGTTCACTAAAAGTAAAAGATTGTGAAATCCCAAGAACCCACAGAAGCACTCTTAAATGCGCCAGTGGTACAGATCAGAGAAAACATGCTTTCACATAATGCTGAACAAGAGACTTTATGACCAGCAACATCACTTTCCTTTTCCCCCTCCACTTTATCTCAGACTTCCAGCACAGGTTTCCTGCTTGGCTTTTTGCTGTTCCCCTAAAGCAGCAGTAATCCCAAGTCTCACAGTTTGGCAGCTCACCGTGGTGGGCACGGCAGTAACAGGCCTGGAAGAACTTTCTGTGCGCCAATTCTCACGTCTCCCACCATTCCCAACAGCACAGCACTGGCCTCCTGCTTCAGATGCTCACTTTCTCACACAGCTGGACCCATGCACTAATTCGGTACCAATATCAGCCCTGCTATTTCAGCACATTTATTTCAATGGGCACCTAAAGTAACTGAAACTGTGGCTTTCGTCACGAAAGCAAACAGATTTTTTTCATTAATCTCCATGCAGCATGCTTGAGAACTCTATCCAGAGCACACTTGCATTACAAAATCTATTCCTTTCTCCCTGCTGTAGGAAGCGAAGATCTGAAACTTGGGTGCACTCCTGGAAAGGATGTTTGCTTTGGCAACCAGGCTCATCTTGGTTGAGAGACTGATCCGCAGATCCTGACAGGTAAAGCCTACAAAGTCAGCCTACATTAGCACTGTACAAGGCCTGGAGAAGATACTACTGCTTCATTGCCATTACATACAGCCCTTCACCAGCAGCTCTTATACCTGAGGAAACAGTGTCACTTGAAACATCCTCCATTACTACTGCTTGAATTTTGATCTGAGGGAGGCAGCCTAAAATAGCCATGCAACATGTAATAATTTGTGAATGGGCTTAAAGTAGACAGTACGTAGTAGAAAGAATCTTTTTGGTCATTCAAGGAATTATTAACCATTCAAGTAGTACATTGATCACTTGAAAGGACAGCTTACATTAAGAAAAGGTTTTATTTAACTGTTGTACACTAGGTACACATTCAGAGTAGTTTCTGTTCGTCCTTCTCAGCACAGACACAAAACACATGCAGAGAACATTTCAGAGAAGAATTCACCTGAAGATTTTCAGATCCAGAAGGATGCTACCCATTTGTAGTTTACAGCATATTTATCACACACACACACTGTCTTTCTGTCTTCAGAAAACCAAACCAAACAAGGCTATTCAAGCTATCTAACAACATGAACAGATCTCATAGGCCTACATGGCTTCATGAAAGTTGAGCAGAAACACCGAATCTTTTTCTTTTCCTCTCTTATCGTAAACTTTTTACTGCTGTTTCTGCAGGATTATGCTGTCTGATTCACTAGCCTGTAATATTTATAGCCTAGAAATGTTCCACCCAAATAATTAATTGAATAGGTAGCATACAGGATATCATTACAAGTTGCTTTAAAATTCAGTTGATTTTTTTTTTCCCCACAGAAGTTTAGGGAGAGATATCCTTGCAAAATGTTGCCATGTGATGCTTCTCTCATTTTCCTAATAATCCATAAATCTCTGAGTGTTTCCCTTCACCCCTCTCTGTAAATGCTACTGCCTCCTCCTCTTCCCAATCACTATTCCCCTTTTCTTTTTTCAAGTTCAGTTGTTCAGACAAAAGCATGTCATTCTGTAGATAATAGCTCTCAACTATCCATTTTGTCCCAGTTTCTTTTGTTCATCCACTCTTTGAAAACTTTACATATTTGGGTTAGGAGACATTCATGCCTTTGTTTTATCACCCACCAATTAACCCCATTTTTACCTTTGTATCCCAGCTCTCTCTTCTTTCTCCAACTCCCTGTTGGAGCACTGAGGTCCTTTACTGACTGCGAAGACAGACATTGCACTCCAACCTCCTCAGCTGTACAGTTAGACTGGGGATGGAAGGCAACTGCAGGTAAACTTTAGGTGCTGGCTGAAGCTGGGTAAATAGGTAACAGGTCCTCGTTAGTACTTGTCAGGGTGGATACATAGCCCCATCCATTTAGAGAGGGGCCAAATGCACCACTGCTTCTGAGAACAAGGGGTCAAAGCTTGAAGTCTTTAGGAGTTATATTATAGACATTAACTGCCAATTGTAACAAAGACTAACCAGAGCTGAGCATAAAGAGGAAGATGATATTTCTCTAGGACCTGCAGCATAACTTCAGTGAGGATATACCTTGCTTTTCTCTCCTTCCATTCAACCCACCTGCCCAAGATATATGCAAGGTGCCTCTCCCTTAGCTGGCATCTATACTAAATGGGTTACAGCTGCTCCTGATTTCATCCTGGGCCCAACCCCTTGATGACAGAAACCATGAATTGTGCACAGGAGGTGAAGAAGTCCTAGCTGGGTATTTGCACATGGTATTTCTGCAGCTCTCTTAAACAGCAAGGAACATATTTTCAGCTTAAGAAATGTGACCTGATCTTTCATCACTAACATAAATGAGCTGTTACTAACATGGTTAAGGTGGGCATTTATAAGTGTGTCAGCAGGAGGGGAAAAAAACCATATATGTTAAGGAAGACAGAGATGAAATCAACAATGGTTCAGGAGTAGTAAGAAAGGAAACTTAAAGTTCACTTTAAAAAAAAAAAGACTCATAATATCAGTGCATGAGAAACAGCTAAACAGCTTTCACTATTGATAATGAGCAGGAAGCACAGTGCTTGGGATCATGAGTTTATGCAAATCTGTTATTGCTGCAAATTGGCATCCTAAGACCCTGATCATACAACACTTGCACATATGCTTAACTTTGTGCACATGAACAGTCTCATTAATGCCAAAAACTTAGTCGTGCATAAAACTGAGCAAATGCACGAGTGTTTATAAGACTGGGATTTAAACACAAGGGATGGAAAACAAATTTACTGTATCATCAACAATTATTTCTGAAACCCATCAGAAGCCAAGGTGGTGCCAGAAGTCTGTTCAGCATAGAAACATCTGAAGAGAGAGACAAGTGGGATTTTGAATATTGTTGCCCTTAACTCAATCCATTAGGCCAAATAACAGTGGGCTAAACATAGGAGGAAAAGATCCCTGCCCAGATTAAAATATAACTGATTATGGGTATTGGAGACATAGTATTTCCCATCACATTTTACAAGATAAAATGGATTGCCTCTTAAAAACACAGATTTCAAATCTAGCTATTGTAAAGAAGCTCTGTTTATAATCAACTTGGATTTTACTAAATTATTCAGCAGTGTCTCACAAAAGTCCTACAAAATGCATTTAAGTGGTGTTAGGTTTATGTGGATTCAGAGCTGACTACAACATTTATATAAAGAGTTATAATAAATACAAAGGCTTACATTGGAGGGAGGTGCCTATTGCACTGCTGTGAAAACTGATGGCTAGTCTTAGTTTTAATTTGGATACTCAGCAATGCTTCAGAAAACAGAAAAGTACCCTTATGTTATGAAACTTGATGAAAATATGCTATTTCCTTGGGAACCTAAAAGAGTAAATACAATAAAATTTTAGTACTTGCCAACAAGATGAGAAGAAAACGAAGAGCTATAAAACAATCTCAGTAGAAATAAAGCTTCTGCCAAATTTAAAGGAAAAACTCTGGAAAAGGAATTCTGGTAATTCATTGGGAAGATGTAAAAATAAGGTCTTAAAAAAAATAACATCTTGTTTTCATAAATATAATGTCAAAAGTCATGTTTATATTTCATAATAATTTCTGTATGATTTTAAAACTTTTTTTTTGTCTTCCAGTTTGAGACAAGTTGATACAGTCTCAGCAGTCACTTTTATTGCTACTTTACTTCTGTTCTTTTCACCTGGCAGGATTACTCCTGTTAATTTTGCTGTGTAACAGTAAAGTTGATGGAATTATGATACTTTTTGTTAGTCCCATCTTGCAGCTTGTTTTGAAGCAGCAGTTCCAGGACCTCCAGGTCCTATGCGTGGCTATATATCTGACTCCTGGTGAAGTCTGGATCTTGCAAGGGCCCTTGGCTTTCTTTAGAGTTTGTTTGGGAGGGTTGTCATGGAGATAGTCTGAAAATGGCAGTACAGTCTTTCAGGAGGCTAAAGTCTATATGGACAGGCTTCCCACAGCAATGGCCATGTAAGCTGAGCTGGCAGGGAGCCAGGTAACTTGTGAAAATGCTTTAGCACATTTGCACTTGACAATTTAGTTGTGGTTAATGGAGTATCGATGCATTGATGACCAGCTGTTTTCAAGTCCATCTTAAAGACTTAATTTTATATAAAAATAGATTTGGAGGATGATTTTAATGAGGTAGCATCTTCACTTCTATAACCTCAGAGCACAGTAATGCTGCTAGTCCTGAATATATGAGAACAAAGTGAAAAGGGGAACACATGCTGGAGTCATTGGCCAGGAGTTCTTCCTCCACTATCTATTTTCCCGAAGGAAAAAAGTTTAAACTTTCATCATGAGTGAAGTTCTGTTTGTTGTTTTTGGTTTTTTTTGTTTTTTTTTTCCTCAAAGGAGGTAGGAATTCTTCTGTCAATAACTGGCTAGAGTGTGAATGTGAACTGGGCTTTAAGCGATTATCACGACAAAGATGTCAAAAGTGCCGTTATTGGCGAGAAAAGTGACGCTGAAGGTGTAGCAGTCAGAGGAGTCAGCTCTGCAAATACTTGTTCATTTTGCCTCAAGTCACCACATGCAACATTGCTTTATATGGCTGGTCAATAAGATGCAGAAATTTGCAAATTCCTGGCATTGGGGTACCACTGTGTTTGAGTTGAACTGGAGAGTGGAGGAAACTCTGAAGTCAATTTAAACAGTATTTATGGTGTTTCCAATCATTGCAGTAGGTAAAGAGTGCAAATGATCTGTTCATCAGTACAGCTCCCGCATACTGAAGCTCCCAGAGGCTGTGATGATAATTAACTTTTAAATGTTGTGTTTTTTTGAAATACACTTCCAATTCTTTGAGGAAATAACTATTTCAGAATAAACCAGTCTTTCTTAATCCAGACTTTATTTATCGTAGTCTGAAGCGCACCTTGAAATGCAACACTGAACGCAAAATTCTCTTTGATTGCTTTAAAGGAAAAAAGTTCTCTTTAGTAAGCACTTGCTTTCAGAGTGAAACCATAACATTTTACTTTTTATCTGTCTTGTCAAGCACTGATTTTTTTTTTTCCTGTTAGACCCAGCTGGAGAAGTCATATACCTGCCAAATGCATGTAATCTGAAAACATGCAGAACAAAGTTTTTATTTTTCAAACCAGTCAACTAGTTACCACTTGATCTGACAGATATGTCACACACTTATTTTTGGAAAAACAGTTTGTTCAGCTGATGCATGGCACTGGAGTGCCTTTGCTTAACAACATCGTAACTAATGCCCAACTGCTATTTTTCTGATTTGATATTTTGTATCGTAGACTTATAGAACAATTCAGGCTGGGAGGGACCTCACAAGGTCATCTTACACACCTTCCTGCTCAAAACAGAGTCAGGTATGAGATAAGGTTGCTGGGGACTTTATCCCATCTTAAAAACCTCCAAAGAATTTAACACAACCACACAACCTCTCTGGGTAACTATTTTCAGTGCTTGACTATCCCCATGGTGAAAAGGTTTTTCCTCATATCTTGCTGAAACCTCTCTTTTTTCACTTCGTGTCCATTATCTCTCCTCTCTCTCCACTGGGCTGGGACTCATTAAGGACTGCAACAAATAAACCCTTTTATTTCCCATCACTATTTCTGCATGCGTTGGGAAGGACAATTACAATATCCTTCAGTCTCTAAGGCAATAAATCCAAACAAAATTTTTGTGCTCCTTATGTGCTATATTAAAAGAGGAAAACTTATCCTTGCATGTAAGGAAAACAGAGCTCCAATGAAGATCTGACCTAGAGACTGGAAAGCACAGTTTTCCTATAAAATATGTCCTTTAATTAAAAAGACTATTGCAACCTAAACACTTTGTGATATATTTTCTTCCCAAGGAAATTTTTCAATCTCACTGAGCATGCTGAAGTCATTATGTATTTTCTACAGACGCTTCTTTGTCCAAATAGACTTACTATAAGTTACATTTCTTCAGGAGATTAAAAATGATGTATTAGTAGATATCCTTCTAAAAATGCTCTTTTAAGTAATATGCATCTGCTTCTTCCCAAACCTAGAAGAACATATATGACAGCAAAGGAAATACAGAAAATCAGGGCAAATAATACATAACTATGAGAACTTTTACCCCTGTATTTCTTTAAATGAAGGGAAATGCCAAAATGTGAAAGCTAAGCACTTCAGTTTATTCACATATTTTACATTTAAAGGACCAAGAGGTTTTTTTCTTTTTCAGAAAGAAGGACTCTTTTATCTGTTTCCAAAATTTTGACAGAGACACGAAATATAGTTAATGAAGCATGTCACTGCAGTTCATGTAATGGAAGTCTTGTGTATGTGGCAAAAAGATAAAAAACAAACAAATGTGACCATTATAAAAAAAATGTTTCCTTTAATATAAATACAATTCAGAGCAGTGCTTTATTTTAACCAACACCACAAGAGTGGGATTTATTAACAAATACATATTTACAGTGCCTCACTGGTAAAAATGCTGGGCTTCATCTGAGATCCTAGACACTTCCTGAGAAGGCAATGTGGGCTGAGGATTGCTCAACACTTCCCATAAGCTAGGTGCTAAAAAGGTGAAATTAAGCATACTTCCAAGAGAAATAAGATGGCATGGATGGAAATGCTGATGCATTGTGTTCATGCCCTGATCCAGAAAAATTTGCACCTCAAGTACTCCCTTTGATTTCAGATCTATGTAAGCTCCTATGGTTAAATTCAGGATAAGTGTTTCAAAACCAGACACCTCAGAGGAAGACAACTGCTTGGCTCAAAGATGCTATGAGGAGAGAAAACTGCTGTAATCACAATTTTACATGCTATGGAGGCACACAAACTTGAATTTAAATCCATATTCTTCTACATGGGTGATCTCTACCACTTTACTACCACAAGGTCTGGATTCCAAATATCTCTACCAAGTGACAAACTTGTATAAGCATCTTCTTCCCACAGCCTCCAAAATCATAGTGCCAGTTTAGCAGATCCCAGTCTTTTTGGCAATTAAATAAAACAAGAACCAGATCTTTTTCAAAGTATTCACAAAATAATCTTTCACTTATAAAATGTCTGTCCCACCATTCTTGTATCAGATCTGACCTCAGCTCTTTAGATCTAAACAGTTCTTTAGAAGTTATAAAAATAAAGGATTGGTTAATATACAAATACATATTTCAGAGTGATAAGAGAATAATATTAAACAAATTCCTTCTTTAATCTACTTTAAATTAAATGTTTTCGAAAGTCTAGGCTGAAACAGATCTTTATCTACTGACTCTTTAATGGAACCCATTCCCTGCAGATGGCCATATACATTGAAGAATGTCATTACTACAGAAAGACAGTGAACTTTCCACTAGCAAAGCAATTCATAAAATCTCCTGTGCCAGTTAGTTTTTGATACCTTGCTTTCAAGAACTGCAGATATTTTGAATATTAGAAACAAAATCTATGTCAGTAGAAGTCTTGAGCTTCTTCAGAAATTTGCTGCTTTCCCTGGTCTTCATTAATATTTGTTTTGCAGTAATCCAGTTTGTTTTGTATACTGTTTGTATACAGCATAATATAAATGCTCTGCATGAGTGCACATGTATGTAAAAAAACCAGTCAGTAAGTCAGTTAAGAGATATGCCTGCTCACTGGGTCATTTCATACTTTCACAATACCATGTTTTTGTGTAATATCCACAACAAGGTCATCTAGGTTGCTCCCTTCTTCAACGGAGATATTCATGCATGTTTTCTTTCCATCTATCTCAAGCAGCCGAAACAGCAAGGAACATTTTTGAACAACCTGTAATATTCTTCCTGAATCTGAAATAAAAATATGTAAGTCAAACATGAAATAGATTTTTAATAGGTCTATATGTCTTTAAACCCTTTTTGTACTGCTGTTGTCACTAGATGTATTAATGTGGGGCTGCTTTGGGTTTGTGGACAGAATACTGAAAAAAGGTATTGTCTCAGGATAGCGTGGTGAATCCTGCTGCTAACTAGAAAGACTATAAATGAGTCTTATGGCACACATTGTGTTATTTCATCTGATTAATGGCACTATAACCAGTTTTACAGTTTTAGAAAATATTTTTCCATGTTTAATACACTTGTTTTAAAACTGGGAGGAAATATGTGAGAAGGCAAAAATTCAGTCTCCACTGAAGGCAGTGGCAAGATTTTCCCTCTTCCCTCCTCCCCCTCGTCAGTGGCACAAGGATTTCCTCCCTTGCTCTGATGAACCATTTCACCACAACTCCACTTCAAGCAGGGCACCTGGGTGTCTATGTGCATGAGACTGACTGAGAAATGGGACGCTTACCTTCCTAGACAACACACAAAGGAATATAAAGATGAACATCCCCTGGAATGCATTGAAGATTGTGAAAAGATATGCAGTAACCACAGATCCCTGGACAACATGGAGAACCCCAAAGATCCAGGTAGCCCCAAGGAGGAAGAGCAGAGCAAGAGCACCTCTGGCACAGGATCTAAAGAAGAACAAAACATGCTGAACAATATGCAGGCATATGCTGTTTTTCTTCCTTCACTGCTTTTGATGGTGAATGCTGCCTATGCAATTTTTTTCATAGCTGCAAAAGGCTGAGAAGTGCAAATACATGGCCTGCTCTTTAGGGTGTGCTGTAGCACTGTGACAAGAATAAGCTTGCATAACCACTGCAGAAGAGCAAAGGCGTAAAATTGGAGGGCCATGAAACACTGGCTTCTTTAATCATCTGATACGTTTTCTCTGGTGTACTGCAGCACCATATGATTTGATTTAAATCTACTGTTAGTGTAATTCCCCAAGGAAAAACATATGTCCGTTATGAAGCATTCCCCCACCTTTCCTCCTCCCGCAGAAAAATGTACAGTATGCTCTTAGGTCAGTACATGTGCATCACATCAAAGTGTTCCCAGGCCGCCTCTCAGGTTCACTGCAGAAGACAGTGCCAGTTGTAAAACTAGACTATCTTTTCTGCATTCTTTCTCTTTAAAATAACAAAAATTTGTTTCTTGAACACAAAAGGTCTCAAATGGTTCCTGGTCAGCATATTGATGCTTTAAAATTATAGGAACTGATTGGCTATGGTATTTTTTTCAACATGCTGTAGAGTCCTGCTCACAGACTTGAGCAAATTACAGTATGTTGTCTGAGAAATGAAGGCACTGATTACTTTCTTATTCATTCTCAGCCCAGTTGTTGCAGGACTTCCTTTGAACAACAGACATTTTTAGCGCTGTTCCTCTGAATATGAATAATTTTCGACTTCATTAAAACCAGCTCACTACACGAAGTTATGAAGGGTGAGGAATAAGAGAAAGTAATCAATCAAACAATTGCTAAATCCTAACTATAAATCTCGTGCAATGCATTGAAACTGCAGGAGTGTTCCTAAGCAACACAAACAGTAAGTTGTTTTCAACGTTCCCTGTAGTACACTTCAGCTTTTCCTGCACAAACGGTTTTCAAGGTCCCTATAAATCAGTTTTAAAGAGAGTGAGCTGATGGAAAAATCATAGCAGCATGCAAAGTACAAGTCCCCATCCCCCTAGCACCACTGAAGCACAATGTCCTACTGTAGAATTCTGAGAAATAACATGAATGGTTTGATTCTCTTGTCACCAAATTACTGGTTACTTCAAGGGAAATGTTTTCGCCCCAATTCGGGCATAAGTTTTGAAATCTGGTTTGGCTTGCATAGAGGCTTTGGAAAGTACTTAAAGGAAAAAGACAATATTTTCTTTAACTTTGCCATCAGCCTTTATCTTCTGGATGATATGGGCCACTCATATTCCTCACATAACCCCAGTGTTACTATACAAAGTATTGCTCAATGGGAACAAAGACTGTAAAATCTACCTTTAAAACTGTATAAGAGGATAAGATTAAAAAAATCCAAAACTTTCTACAAATCCTTCAGAAGATTAAACTGTTATTTTAAATAGTAACTTTCAGCTTGGGCTGTATTTAAACTTGTAGAAGCTAGAATTTGCGTTAAATAGCAAACTTACCTTATATTTTCATAACAACTAACTTCTGGCTTTAGCATTGCAGTGTGTCGAAATACTTTGTAAATAATCACTCCGAAAGCCAGCAAATTAACCTGGGGGCAGTGAAGAAAGGAACTTTTAGTTTAAACCAGAGTACTTATGAATTTTAGTAACTGTTACACATTTAAATGAAACAAGTCAGATAAAGCTTTTCTGTATTTGAACCTACAGAATCCAGTGCTGGGAGGGGAAACCCCCACCTTTTTCTGATTCACTTCTATTTAAAAAATATGAGCCCTGTAATAAATATGATCAAACAGGGCTGCAACTCTACCTTATCTCAACAGTATCACTACTAACAGTCTGCAAATGTTTATTGATTTTATTAGTAAATCTCTTCAATTTCCTGCTGAGACATTCTTTCTCTAAGTAGAGGGAAAGGAAGAGAAAAGAGAAGAAAAAAGAAATAGAAAAAGAGGAAGAAAAAAAGTGGAGGAAAGGGAGAGGGACAAAACAAAAAAAGCCCTCCCCCCCTCCTCCCCCCCGGATTTTCTATTCTGTTGTATCATGTATACCTTGACAAAATAGATGTCTTTTGTTGCTGAATAATGTTAATAACATCATATGACCTGAGGTGCAAAATCTTTCAAGTGGCATAAAAAAACTTGGAGGTTTACACAATGATTTTTTTTTAAAAAATAACTTAGGTTGAAAGGCTTCTTGCTATGTATTCTCTCTTACATTTTATGTATGTTTCATAGATGAATAATTTCAATAGGCTTTTCCCCCTGCGTTCTTTACAATAGCATCACTTTATTTGAGTTTGAAATAGAAAAAAACAGCTAAAAGAAGTAGTTTTGCAAATAATGCTCAATTATGGTTCTGAACCTCTGTTTGCTTGGCTAAGCTTCACTGATCCTTCATTTAAATTTATACTGTATTCCTTTAACAATGTGGCTGGCTCTGCTTTCTTGCATTTTTTAAAAAAAATCTTACTTTGCTTTGCAGCGTTTAGCATCAGAATCTATTAAAATGTTGGTAAATGAAACAAATTTTAGCTGGATGTCATCCAGATACTATTTGTAGATCCTTGGATTTAATCTTTCAGTCAGTTCCTGTGGGCTTCCAGCTGTAGACTGAATAGAATTAATGTCTTCCCCAACTTGTTTCATGAGAAAGACTGTGTGGTTTTCCTCCCCCCTACTTTCTCTTAAAAAAAAAATCCTTCTAAATGAAAACAAAAGGCTGCTGTACAAGCTTATCATCACTTTGAAAAGAATCACTTTCATTTGTTAACACTTGTTATTTATGTCCTTAGAACATTTTTGTCGTGTCAAGGGGGGAGTATCTGATATTAAATGCAGGTTCTGCTTTAATTAGCTGCATGCTCATGCTTTAATACAGCATAATGTATTTACAATTTGATAAGCCAGGAGATAGAGCTGATTAGCTGTTTAGGGAATTAATCCTTCACTGAATACCTTGTACTCGCACTGATCGTGAGAGCTATTCTGAAGCTCCTTATATTTAAAATTGTAATCTATAATATCTCCTAAACCAGCAATTTTTCAAAGTTAATTATAAGTCCGTCAGCAGTTGTGGGTAATTATATGCAGATTCACCCTTTATCTTATATTTATTGGTGAATAATATATCAAATAACTTAGTGTAATCTGCATAACCCACCTAATGTACTTATGAATCTGAAAAAGGTAGGGTGAAATGTGATCAAAGTACCACGAGCACAGAGAACACACATTGCTACTTCTTCAAAACTCCTATCAAGATTGCAACACAAACCACACAATCAGCCTTCCTTTGCTCTGGCCTGACACCAAGACCACTAATATACCATTAACAGGCTCTGTAAGCAGCATTATGGACCAAACTCCCTTATCCTTCAGCCACATAAACCAGCTGCAGAACTGGAGAGGTTTTGCTGAGCAAGGATGGGGAGGGCATTGGGCAGATGTGGAGCCTTGCAACAGCAAAGTCTATTTCTCTTGTCCCAGCGGGGCTCCTTTACACACACACTACTTACACTGTCTGTTGCACAGGATAATAGGATTTGGCCCTCTGTATTAAAGTAATACCTGTTAACTGTGATCTTTGCATTCATCAAACCATTCTAAAGGGAATAATCTGGAGGTATCAGGGGAACAGGAGAGGTTAACACTGGCTTCTCAGGAACAATTGTTGTACAACATGTCTCAGGTAGGCTCGCAGAAGGTAGTGTTACAGGGTGATAAGGGTGAGCTTAACTTCTGAAACAGTCATTTCCAAGATTTATTAAAGTCTTGAGGGTTTTTTTGCCCCATTTTGAAGCACTTCATTAATAATGTCTATAGCAAAGTACATAGGCTGCCTTTACATCGTGTTCAGTGTCTAATAACATTAGCTTTTAGGTGCTATCACATTTTAATTTTTTTTCTTTTCAACATATGTTAGAGGTCTCTGGGACTGCATTTTGCCCTTTGGGGGACAAAATAGGTAACAACAAAGTAGTTGTAGCGGTCCCGTGACACAGAAATGCAACAAAACTTGAGGGAAAGCTATGACATGAACTCATGGGTAAGTCCAGGAGAAAAGCTAGCTAATGTTAACAACATGTTAAGCATGGCCTTTAGAGAGAACTGGTAATTCAACAGATATCCTAAACTTACATATTCTCCTTCAACCTGATACTCTGCATGTTCTTTACTGTGAACATATCAGTAGCCTTAACTATTTCTGGGGAATGTAAAGTAAAATGTTCATGCTATATGATCAGACTGAGTAGGAACACAAATAAGTTGGACTGAGTAAGACTAAATATGAAATGGTCTTTATATAATGGATACCCCCTGAAAGCCATGTGTATTTCAGCAAATGGGAATGGAAGTCAAACAAGCCAAAATGCTTGGTCAGCGATACAAACACTTAAAGTATTTGAATTTGTATCCAAAACTGAGCTTAAAATGAGCAGAAGTAGAGGTAGTAGGCTGTAAAACTAACCCAAAATATAGATAAGCACAAGGAATCATGGATCCTCAAGTCTTCCAGCTAGGACAAACTAAGGGAATTCTGACTGGGGAAAAAAAAGGCTTCAGCTGATACTTATAGCCAAATATTGTGTTTTACACTCACTTTGGTTGTAATTGTATGTTTTCATTTTTGTAATTAAAGCATAATCTTCAGCTCTTGTTGAATAAACCTTCAGTGATGTTATAATTAAGGCTGCCTTAAGGTGACAGGCAAGGTGAATGAGAATGAAATAGCAAACATAAGGCAAGCTGTCTCTGGAGAGGCAGCAAGCTGGAGCAGAGCAAGATGTGCAGGCAACTGTGAAACCAAGCTAAGGACAGACTTTGCACAGGCCTGGAAAGGGCTAGCCTGGGGACTGTTGCTGCCACACACTGGCTTTGGGGAGAAGTTACCTGTATAATGAGCAGAGCTACTCCACAGCACTGGGAAAACCCAAAGCGTGAAATATTGTGGAATGGCCACAGTTTTATCAAGTGAATAATGATGTTACTGTGTGACATGGTAAGTTCTTGTGCCTTTGTTTTCAGTGCTATTACATGGCTGACCAGTCAGAGAAACTGCTGCATGTCCTGAGAGGGGCTTCTTGGCAAGTCTAATAGACTAAAGGGGAATTGCTTTCCTTCCAAGGCCAGAACTGAATTTTTTCTTTTCTATATTTTTATATTTAACAAACCATCCAAAAGTGTTATTGGACAAGCAGTGCAAAGGAAACCTCTAACTTTTCCCTTCAAGTTTAATTTTGTGAGGTGCTGATCATCCTCAGACCTCTCTACCCCCAAGATTATGTGGGAATCATGTTTCACTCAGAATGCTCAGGTGCACTAGAGGACAAATTTTAATAATTAATATATTCTCCTTTTTTTTTTTTAAGTGGTTAATCAAAGCCAAGGGCTGATAGAGGAACAGCCTCCATGCATAGTGGAATCATTTCTCCTTAATGATATTTGCAAAAGTATTTTTAGCTTTCCTAAATTCTAGAAACATTGTAGTGTATTTATGAACAAATGGTAGGAAATTGAAAATATATTTATATGACATAGACATTAAATAACAGCAATTATTAGGATCTTAGGAAATCATGATTTTGTAGATATGGACAATTGCATTTATGTATCTGTATAACCCAGGATAATCTCCAAGCAGCCTCAAACGTGGATGAGCTAGGTTTTTATTATACACCTGTGACTGAGTTTAAAGGGAGGGTGGTAGGCATTTAGTACACATTCTTTTGGGAGATACTCGTGTGAAGTGCCACAAGGATTTCAGACTTTGGAGTGACTTCTGGCCCCATTAAACCACTGCCAGAACTCCTGTTAAATGGTAAAACTCCCACTTCCTCCAGTGTTGTCAAGGCTTTACCTGTGCACATTACAGAGTATTTCTGCATAGGCTTCTGTAATGAAGGAAAACTGTCCAGTGGCAGGCACAGGTACAGCAAGATACTGATGCTTTGGCTTCTATTCCTGGCAGTTCTGGGACCACTGCAGCACAATTCCACCCATGCACAGTTTATAAAAGAAAATAAGAGCTATATGCACATCGAGACATAATAGTATTTACTTGGTTCTTTTTCCTAAGATAAGGATCCAGAAACAATCTATTGTCTAAGCAAATGACAAACTCCTCTGTTGATTACTAACTATATTTTGCAAACTAAGTAATAATATAAAAGTGAACATGTAGGACCTAAAATGCTAGATGTTCCAAGCTGTTGGAGTTTGTGTTAATAGCACATTGCTTAGCAACTGCTATATTTAAAATAGGTCCTTAATCCCACTGTTAAATGTACGTATTTTACATACTGGAAGAATAACATAATGTTCTATCCTCAAGTAAATAAGATGTTAGTCCTTCGCACTGCATGAAACCCTCTCTGAGTAGGTAGAGAATGATAGTTATTTTTAGTGAACACTGAATGGCATGAAATACACAACATCTGCCTGCAAATAAAAATGTTTGCACTCGTGTTGAAGAGTTGTAGTTTCGTTCATAATTAATTACAATTAAATTATAAGATACCGAGTGTAGTGATATATCATTTTACCCCATCAAGGTAGCTGACAGCTATCAAATTTAGCAACTAAGAAATCTTTTTTCCTTCCTCCTCCTCTCCCTTTTTTTAAGCAAGACAAAAGAGCACTTCAAAGCTCAGAGGGGAATGGTCCATCTTTCGTGGCGATAGCTCAGCACCTGGACATCTAGTAAAATGAAAAAAATCAGGAGAAGAGGCTTTCAAGAAAATATTGTACAACATTTTTTTTTGTTGAAAAATGTCAGTTCTTTAGACATTTACTGTTTTAAACTATACTTTCACCAGGAAAGGCTTCCTGATTAGGACAGCTTTTCTGATTAAAACCAGAAGGGACACTTTTAAACAATAAAAATCCCTGTGGACAGGATATCTATCCAGGGTGTTGGAGACACAGGCACAGTTTTCTGTTTCAGACTAGTCTACTACCCTTTCTCCAGCCTTTGTACTAACTATTCACTGCTATTGCTCCATGAGCTCTGCTCAAACTATTTCATGCCATGCAAGTAATTAAATATTCACTGGAGCAGGGATACCTGGGTCTCCACTCAACCCTCAGTTCCTCAGCCAGGACAATCCAAAGACAGTCATTTTTTTAACAGTGAAGTTTAATATGAGTGTTAATTTTGGAGGCTATTTCCAATACACATGTATTTACAGAATGAAAATGAACTGGTAATTTCCTATATAATATCCTTGTACAACAGATACACTCCAGCCTTTCAAAAGTCATTAAAACACTTTAAACACTAGCCTTTTGCAGCTGTCTAGTGTTACAAAGAAGAGAAGGTGTAAGAGGCAGCTAATTCTAAAGATTCAGACATACTATTTCTGATTCAGTCTGAGCACTTTACATTCAAACTTCAAAAACGAAACTCCCCAAATCATTCCCTTTTTCTTTCTTAGTCTCTGTCTCAATAATTGATGAAACCATCTATATGCTGATGTCAGATCTCACAAAAAAGAATGAGAAAATTTCTCCTGCTGCTCTCTTAGGCATATACTTGAATTTTTTACATATATCATATTGAATTTGGCTCTTTCAGGAAAATGTCTGAAGTTCAGAGCAGCTGTATCTGTATCAGTCTTTACAATGACCCTCATTATGAGTGTTTGAATTAATGAGCTTATGATGGTCTGAATTCTGCCACAGAGAGCAATATGCTTCTGTCTTTCTGGCTGTATAGTTAATGGCTGTGTAAAATGACAACATTCAGTGGGTCATCGCTATTTCATCAGGGGAGAAAGGAATTAAACTACTAACAATACAACAGTTTAAGCTTCAAAATGAAAATGTATGCCATACTAATTGCATAAAATTGGACACAAGCTGGCAGTCAAACAGTCTGGGTTTGCCTTCTTACTGATTTATCTCATTACGATGTTCCCAGTGAATATACCTTCTCAAACGCTTTAAGTAGACAACAGTCTTATCTGAGAGTAGGAAATGTGGCAAAACCAGTAAAAAACACCCTTTAGGCTATATTGTGTGGAAATATTATCAATAATGTAGAATCAGAATTTTATGATTCCAAGATTTTAATAATTCCACTTGTTTTAAAAGTTAAAACATAGCTAAATGCATTTATTTCAAGCGCTGTCTCAGGAAATACGTAATTTGCATGTAAAGTTGCTCTTTATGTATGAATACTTTATTCTTTTACATACCTCAAGATGCCAATTTAGACTCAGTTGTTTCATTTATATTTTTAGAACACTTATAGCAAACTGTAAATAAATATATAAACACATAAACAAGGTTTCCATATTTTTTATCAGAGTAAAGAGCTTCTTAGACTTCTGGATTGAATGTTGTTTCTTACTGGATTGCAAAGTTAAACACATGCTGACCAAAATATTTTTATTTAACCTCAGTTCTGTAGCTGAGGGCAGGAGAAATGAAGAAATAGAGCAGTATCTGACCTCAGTCATAAATGTTAGCCCAACTAGATCCAGTGGAAGGAGTAGGATTTATCATGCAGTGTAGTTAATTACTAGATTTACTTTTCTCTTTTTCCAAGAAGCTTTTGAGAAGGTGTATTTACTTGGGAGTTGGTTATGACATAAATCAGGCAGTTTAATGAACTGATTCCAGGTGCATCAAAGACTTCAGACTGCATGTTACACCCCTCCTATGGTTTGATGCATAAATGCAAATCTGTCTTAGGCTACATCTGGAGCCTTACGCAGGAGCCCTGCAGAAATATCTTTACTCGGCAAAAAAGAGTGGAATTGTTGCATGTTATTTTTTAGCATAACTAGCTTCAGTGAATGGATGAGCTAGTGGAGGGGGAGGCAGCCTCAGGAACATGACTGAGTTGTTGAATCTGACAAAAGATTATATTTGCCATTTTGGAGGTTTGAATAGTTGGCAGAAAGCTGTCCATGATTTGCCAAAGATTGTAAAGAATTTGCCCCTTTGCTGTTTAGAATCATTCACAATTCTGTTAATCAAAGCCACAAAAAGCTATTTCGATGACCAGTTGAGTAGAGCAGTATACAAACTGTGGCTTGGAGAGTAAAGCTGGTCCTAGCCACATATACAGCACAGAAGGTATTTTTCTTACAATATTACAGTTTGAATTAACCTGCTTCAACCAAAGCTGCAGACTAAGTTTTAATACCATTATATAATGAATTATATCCACTTTATCCACAATGGCATAAGAAATGCAAGAAAGACTTTTAATTGAAGCCATGGAGAGGCTAATGAAAAGGGGACTATTACTCTTTCATAAAGAATAATAAAGCTATTGCTAGTCTTTGTAGAAAATTTGTTTCCACTAAAAAGGCAGAATGAAGAACAAGATTAGATACAAAAAGATGTTTAGAACAGCTATTTTGTGGAAAACATACAGTAAGTGGTACAGGGTATACTATTCTCATCTATCTAAGAAACTTAGCTAGGCATTTTTCCACCCTTGGAAAAAATAAACACAGACTTTTCCAAAGCTAAAATATTCACTAAAAAAAAAGTGAGGTGGTGGTATGGTTTGTGGTGATGGAGGTCAGAGGTCATACAACTTTTTTGATAGTAATCAAGAAATACCAAGAGTAATGAACATGCAAGTTGGGAAAATATAAAACTTTAAATTGTTTGAGTATTTACTTTTCTATAAGATGTTCAGTTTCAGTGGCCTAGGTTAAGGACATGAAATTCGTGAGTATATGAGAAAAAAGCAGAGTAATGGATTTGCCAGGAAATTTTTCTGCATTGATTGCAGCAGTACTACTAATCCTGAATCAACCTACATGTACAGAACTGAATAAGTATTAGAGCTGTCCAATAAGATTTGATGAATGCACTATTCCATTAATTTTACCTTTTTTTGTTGAATAAATTATTTGACAAATAGTAGTAAAATTCATCAAATAAATTATCTGATGAATATAGTTTTTAAGAAATTGGCTAGCTCTAATGAATATGCAGGCAGTTCCTTAATGAAAAGCATTACTCTACTGCTAGCTTGCTTTCATCACTCATATGTCTCTTTCTTTGTATTTTGCAACTGCAATCTGTATATTTTATTCATTTACCCATTCATTTATACATAGGAAGTTCAAAACAGTATGGTCAATCAATCACTGCAATTCTTAGAATATTTTTGTTTTACAGTTGATTATTCATTACATTTATTACATAGAGGAATGCTTACTAAAAAGAACTTGGCTTTTCTGAGAACACTTCTCCCAAAAACTATTCTTGGCTTTTATGCTTCAAGTCGAGTTTACAATAATGCTCTGAAAATTGCAAGGTCCATTTATAAGCCATTTTTGTATTTGCAAATACTACAACTGTTTCAAGAAACTGAAGCTTGAAGCCAAGCCAGACACCTTCAAGGTTCCTGAAAACTCACTGTAGAGGAATAAAACAAGGAAGAGCATACAGGAGTCACCTCCTCACTGTGCAGCACTAGGATGTTTGGATAAAAGCCATAGAGTGGATAATTTAGATGATGTTCAATTTTGGAAATGTTTCAACCTCAGAGTCTGTATTTTGTTGTTACAGAGGCAATCTCAACAAATGATACTGTTAAACAGCAAATTGTACCTGTCAAAGTTACAACATGTCACTCTTCTGAGTCCTGGTCCCTCACAGAGCTATGCCGATTTATTGTGGCAGTGACAGTGGATACAACAGTCAAGGCTGCATGACTCTCTCAATACTGTGAAGGTGTGAATCATGTTATCATGGATGACTTTGAACTTGCATGAATCTCAACTGAATAATGAGAGAAGGTTTTGGGAGAGGGCTATATATTAGAAGGGTTGCCTATAGATGCACTTGGAGTAGCAGTGATTGTTTCCAAATTTTCCTCTTAATGGTTTATAAACATTCATAAGTATAGGGTTAATAATCTTTGCCCAACCCTTCCAAATAATGTAATTACTGCTGCCAGTTGGACAACTGATATGTAGCTGTCCCTCACAATAAGTGCAAGTGGAGAGACTTATCCTGTCCCCACAGACTTTAGAAGATGATGTTTCCAAAAATGTCAGCGATGTAGAATGAAGCCCTTACATAGGTGTTCTCCCACTTAACACAGAGTGAATTGTCATGCCAGAGATNCCTGATGCAGCCCAGGATGCGGTTGGCTCTCTGGGCTGCGAATATACATTGTTGGCTCATATCCAGCTTTTCATCTATTATGACCCCCAAGACCTTCTCAGCACTGCTGCTTACAATGAGCTCTTCACCCAGTCTGTACTCATATCTAGGGTTACTCCTACCCAAATGCAGGACCTTGCATTTTGACTTATTAAACTTCATTTTATTCTCTTGGGGCCACTCTTCAAGTTTATCCAGATCCCTCTAGAAATGCCATGTAAAGTCCTTCACAGTGGGAAGGAGTTTGTTATTTGCTGACATTACATGCTCATCAGAACTGCAGCCACATTATCCTGCAGACAAACAGTTATTTCCATTCTACACACTTCTTGTTAGAGGGAGATTATCATTGTAAGAGTGTATTACAAAAGAAAAGAAATGTTCTAGGGATTTTTTTTCCCCATTTTCATACCTTTTATCTCTGGAGCTTATATTTGTATTTGCCTCAATCAGGCATGGGTAGCAGTACGTGTGAATGTTTGTCCCTTAAAGCTTGCGATAAACCACTTTTCTATTAAAAAGTTTAAATACTTGTTATAAAAAAATAATCCATACTTGTATGCTTTGATCTAATCTACTGCATAGTTTTAGCTAAAATGGTTGTGGTTCTAAAGATTACAAGAATTAGGAGGAAGAAATAAGTTGTAGAAATTATCTTCAGCTTGCAGCTTGCTTTACAAAGGTTTAAAAAACCCTTTTTTTTGCTAACTCCATCTGAAGATCTTCCGACCTACTCTTTTTCATGTACAGTCACCAATCTAACAATAATAGTTTCTAGATGGGATCAATAAGGCCACTACTTTGCACTTAAGAATTCTAATAGAAACTTACTATTAATAAGCAAACACCTTCAGAAGTAGTATTTCTGGTTAGGCAATCAGAAAAATTAATCTGTATCCTTGATAAACACTTGGGGTCCCTATGCTTCTCTATTACTGCAGATTTAAAGTCCAATGTGTCCTGAAAAAAAAAATCCATCGGTACAGAACCAGTTCTATTCATCATTTATATGCTTTCTCAAAGGCTTATTACAGCAGAGTCCAAACCACAAACCTCCTGGGTTCCCATTCATAGAAAACGAAAGCACCCTTTTGGGTGCATGGGCATTTAATGTGACAGAGAGTTTAAAGTTTTCATGCAATAATCCTTTGTGGTGAGTGGCTCTTCAGAGATTTGGTGTCCAAACTCCCCACATTATCCTAGAAAACTTGCAAACTTAATGCTATTAGTAGACAAAACTCAGGATTAAACTTAAATGCCAGATTTTGCAGCTGTCTATATGAAGGTTGTGGGGCCTTATCTGATGATTCCAGAACAAAAATTAACATTTCCTTTTCAGAGTTCTTAATTAGTAATTTACTAATTCTCCCCCCACCCTTTAATTAGCTGTGTGCAGAATGGAAATCTTGGAAAGAGATTGACTTCTGTAATTAAAAGCACTTCCTGAGTGGCACTACTTTGGAAAGAGTTGATTTTTGTTACAGGCCCTATGCACCAATGTTGTCCTCCTATGGGTGACGCCCATGCAGTATGCTCAGCAGGAAGACTAGACAGTGGAAACAGAATTACCACCAACAACCCCAGAACAGATATCTGACACCAACTTAATCTTCTAGAGTCAGTGCCTATTTTCATAAGGTTTTCTGTATTTTCCTTAGACAATAACCTGGATAGAGCGTGAGCAAATGACCTAGCTCCCTGCACTCTTCGAGAATATCCTGAGTCTTGCAGTTCAGGCTTAAATTTACTATGTCTCTGTCAAAACAAGCTGTCCCTTCACGCAAAAAAATCGTTCAGCAGACGAAGCAGCTTGCTGAAGGTGAGTTTCCTTTCCTCCCGGGTCTATGAGTGCATGTTTATGAAGAGACAGTAATAAAGATAGGTGAATATTGTGAAAGCAAGTTATGGCAAAATACTTCAATCATACAGAAAAAATACCAAAACAACCACAGGGCTATTTGCTGTCCAGCTACTGCTCCTTGGTGTGACTTTGCATAGGCAAAGGGGTGGGGGAAAATAAAAAACTATCTGGCTGCTATCCTCATCCGCAGGAGGACTACATTGGTCATAGGGCCTGTATCTACTTCTATCACCTCCCATATTTATTTTACTTTGAAGATCTGGAATGCTTAAAGTACAGCAAAAGGCCTCAGAGCCCAGTTTGCAGGTTGTGCCTCTGCAGCCATCTAGACTGATATCAAAGTCACTGCAGACCTGCTCTGCCTCTGTACTCTGTACCTAAGGTTCTGCATCAGGCACAGATCAGCTAGAGCTGAAAACAAGGTTACAGATGCATAAATCTGGGGCATGTTTTATACTTTGATAATGCTGTTTTCCTGTGCTAACAGTGCAGTGATACATCACTGCCCATAAATCTTCACCTCAAGGCAGATGAGGAACAGGAACGAGAGCAACAACAACAAAAAAATTCCAACCCTGCTGCCTTCATGGAAGAAAATGATAAGCTCCAAAGAGGAAATAGGAAATTGTCAATTTAAACCTAAGAATTGTAAGATTTTCCTAGTAAAAGATGGTCTCTCCCCACAGTTTTGTTTTACCGTAGTAACCTGTTGGCCATCAGAGTCACCTGGCAGATGACCTGTTGGCCATCAGAGTCATCAGAAGCTCGACACCAAGGGAGTTTACAGTGCCTTGCCTCTCTTAAAGTCTGCTGTGCTCACTAGGAGGGTGAGATGGGGAGGCATCACCCTGAAGTTGCATCTAGCAAGTTGCTCCCAACCTATCCCAAATCTACAGAAGTAATTTGGGTGGAATTTGACCAGAATTACACCTGATAGCTTATTCAGCTTTGAAATAGCTAATGCATTGACATACAACTGCTTTACTATCATCTTGTGTATGTTAGGCACTGCGACTTTTTTACAAATCCTCACATTTATCACCAAATAGCTTAAAAATCAACAAATAGTTATAAATTACTTGACCATCGATGTCACAAGGCCTCAGCATTGTACCTTCTCCTCTTGTTAGTTCCAGCTATTGCCAGATCACTGTCAACCCACTTGTACACAATGATGCCCCAGTACAGTTGGAATGGTTTGTTAAACTTTATAGCACTTAGAAATGCTCCTGAGGCACCAAAAATGTTTCGATTCAGAATTGAACATGTAATATCTGCCAAATTTGCAGGTTTGAAACTGCTTCCAATAGGAATTAAAAAGACCCTCTTCACAGCTGAAATAGGGCTATCAATACTTGACTTGTCTGCCCATGTGAAATAGCAGGTTCTTTGCTCTGACGTCGCAATTTACTTCAAAATGCTTTGATGATGACAGGGTACACGCGAGTGATAAAACCATAAAGATGACAGTCTAATCTTACAAAGATGACCGATCACTGATAAGAGATTAAGTCACACAACATTTGAAAAATCAGATTATCTGTCTGCTAGGATGGTGTCTCTGTACACCTCCTGCTGAGCCATGCTGAGATGCCAATGACATACAAAGATGCTACTTCTTAAAAGCCAGAAAGGCTTCACAGAATTTCTTAAGCCATGGATAAATCAAAAAAGGCTCTGATTCTCATCTTATATTGAGTTTTGTGTTGTGGTTTTTTTTTTTTTTGTCAAACATTCATTTTTCAGGCTAGTTAAGTATTTAGATATACAGCATATAAATAATTTAGAGACACTATAAAAAGATCTAAATTAGCCAATTCTACCCTATAATTAGCACTCACAGCTATGTTGGCAATGGGTGGGTGATTATTAAACACCTTTTATTATAGGTTTTATGTACTACAATAAAAAAAAATGAAAATTATACTTACAAGAATTATTAGACATGCTGGTCCTATAAAACTCCATATAAAGTTATTCTTTGTACTGAGCCAACATCTGAAAAGTAAACAGCAGAAAATGCCTTGAAATGTGCTATTGTGACTATTGCATTCTTGCATATATTGATTTGGACACAGAAACAGTGACTCACACTTCTGTGGTGCCATAGTACTTGTATCCCAGTGCAGCAGAGATTCCAACGACCACAGCTGGACTGACGTAGCCAAAGACATAGAAATTCTTGTGCAAGAAACCCTTGTTGTAGATGACTCCCACAACTATAAGGTAGAGGTGAATACCTTCAATGCACATCCATGCAAAAGCAGCTAGAAGGAAATAATGGAGTAATCCAGCAGTAATTGAACAGAAGAGCTAGAAATTTAATCAGAGAAAGGAAGAGTCATAATTCTATTTTTATGTCTCTGTTAATATAACAGTGTATGCACAGCAACATGGTGACTCTAAAGAGGGGGTCCAGCAGCCCAGATATAATGCTGATGGACAAGAACTTGGCTTACAACCATGAGCACACTTGAACATTAGTGTTTTCTGTAGCTACTGGTAAAACAATGAGACCACATTCAACTCTTAAAATTGAAGCACAGCTTCCCAGAAAAACAATAAAAATAAATAGATGAGGTTGATCCCATAGTTACAGCTCAGTAATTGCTCTACTTTCCTGATGTAGACAAAGTTCATTTTTATGATTTTGACAATAATGTAATTAGGCATCAGAAGGAATTATTTCTGAAATAAACGTTGTTACTACAAAGTGTTTGTAAAATCATATTTCTTAATCAAACGATATTGTAGTGCAACTTCAGGGATAGCAGCTCATATTTTTTCAAGTAATTTTAAATCATATTCAGCTTTGTATAGTAGGGATATTTTGATAATTTCTGTATAATTTAATTTCTAAAACAAATCTGAGATTCAAAAATCCACAGTGTGAAAAAAACCAAAAAAGCAACAGGGAAAAGTCAAGATGTCATATGTAGAAAGAAAAGAGGTCCTCCAGCCAACACTGCAATATCTTAAATGCCAGCTTGACATTGCAGCTCTGGCCTGGCTTTTAGGGAAAACTGTGACCAGTGTGGCTTTGTACAGTATCCAAATAGATGTGGAAAGTTCTAAACACTTTGAGGCTATGGTCTTGGTTAAGATGACAGAGTTTTAATGAAGCCCATGGAGAAAAGTCAATATACACCAGCTCATAGGAAAGCCCTGCTTCTTTAAATGACCATTTTATATTTCCTCTTACTAGACTGGGAAGTCAGTGTCACTAGAATATTCATAATGATATGAGGAAATACTGGGAGTAGATGGAAGATCAAATCCTACACTGTATATTTACAACACAAAATCAAGATAAGTGAAAACTACTCACCTTGTTATCGTTCATATTAATTCCAATCAGAAAAATAAGTTCTGCCAGGAAAAGGCTGCAGCAGAGGTTTTTGTGAATTGTTGTTCTAGTGCTTTGAATTTCACTGAAGAACCAGAATGTAAAAATGCACATGGAGAGGCAAATCAACGAAATAATTATTCCTAGCTGAGTGATTCTTGTAAGAATATTATAATTTGTAACACCCTGGGGGAAAATTATAATATAATATTTAAAAGAATAGCTTTGTACCATCTCAAGAAAAAACTCATTCTATAATACAGTTTTTTTTCTTCTTTTCTACAAAATATTAATCAAAACTCTGTAGAGTTTCACTACAAATGTGCCCTTTGGATAATCTAAAAAGTATTGGCTTTTTAGTGAGACAGATAATTCTAGGTGAAATGAGTAATGAACTGTATATATTCCTGTTCTTACATTTTCTGATATTTCTTAACAAAACTTTTTATTAACATCAGTATCTCCTAATATGATTTAAAAAATCAGAACATATTAGTGAATGACAAATACACTGTCAGTAGGACATATATTAATATGATGTGAACATTTTCTAATATAAAAGGACTTATCAGAGCAGCAACTTAGATAAGCAAAATTGAATAACCCTCTTACTGAATTTGCAACATGATCAAAACAAGACTCTGAAACAACAATCACTTCAAACAAATGCTATTCCAGACATGTAATGTGAACATTCTTGAAAGAAACACAGGCTATTTTAATATTGGAGGTGAAAATTTTCTGTACAGGAATAGTTATACTTGCTGCTTAGTATTTGCACAAGGAGTCTGTGAAATACATGGCTGTGCATCAACATAAGGATAGTCCTCAGCTGACCATAAAATGTACCAAAGTAATTTTTTTTCTAAATAAAGGACCAGAGATTATTCTCTTCCCAGCCTTCCTTTTCAAAATAACTATATAAGTACCTGCAAAGGTTTTAAATTTGAACTGAAGACTAGGATGCTATTTAGCAACCAGGAAACAGCCTCTATCAGCATGAAATTCACAGTGTGAGAGAACTGTCTCAATACAGTATATTCATGCTAATATTCTGCTTGCTGTCAGTTCTGATACCTTATAAAGCTGCCTCCTGAGGCAAGACCTAAACTCCTGCAGATCCTCACGTAGACCTTGGAAATCTATGGGGCCTCAGTACAAGAAGGACATAAATAGAGTGGTCATTCTCACAATTCTATGCTGCTCATGAGTGTCCATGTTTAATAGCAGTCAACTTCAAACTGATTTCACTGTTGCAAACTTTCAGGAAAGATTTTAAAGTAGATTTTTAGATGCCAAGCTTAGACAAATGGGTGGCAAAGTTTTTTTGAGAGAGAAACTCAGGGCCATATGGTTACTGACCACCAATGAACGCCAGTTAAATCCCACAGCAGTCTTAAAGTAGGATTTAAAATTAAAAGCAATGCACCAAAAATAAGCACAACAGACTGTGTATTTGGAACAAGATACTTTGCTGCATCACTGCTCTGTAATACTGCAGAAAGGACATAAGGAAATTCAGACACATATGGGAGGAATTTTGTTTGCTTTGTGCACAATAAACTGTGTGTTTGCTGAACAAAACCAAGAGACAACCAAAAGGGGAAAAAGGTACAGGAATTGCACTGAAATAAAAACATAAGGAATGAAGACAGGAGAAAGCATCAGGTAAAACACTAAATTAAAATAACACTTACAATAGAGCCACCTGAGGACATCAAAACTGCAAAATGAGTCAGATGATTACATTTGCATGAGATATGAGTGGAGTTGGAATGTGTCAGCTCACAGCCTTGTGTAGCCCAGTTGCCATTCATTGTGTCTGCTGAGTAGTTCCAAAATGCACATTTAATATCCTTATCCTCAGTCTGGAACAGAAACAAGATGTTTTACTGATGGCAAAAGGCAGGATATTTTGTATCAAGAGACCTTTAGAGACATTAGCCAGCACAATTCATTAAAAATTGCTTGTTACTATTGGAAGGTTGGGAAGCCGAAAAGCACATTGGGCAAGGCAGATTCCAAGCAATTAAAACATGCCTG
The DNA here is from genome assembly GCA_013396975.1 of Bucco capensis. Classification (NCBI taxonomy): domain Eukaryota; kingdom Metazoa; phylum Chordata; class Aves; order Piciformes; family Bucconidae; genus Bucco; species Bucco capensis. The sequence goes on along the minus strand of VWZO01005904.1, from coordinate 481,586 downwards.
GGGATGGAAGCACTTTATCCAGACAGCTAACACCCCAGCAAACTTGTAGGCTAATCAGATTACTGAACCCTTCTGGCACTTACAAAGGAGCTGGAATTTTTACCTACTGAAAACAATGTAATATATGCACCTTCTGAACATGGGCTAAGCCCCAAGGTTACAGCCCCATCACTTGCCCTGGTCATAAATAAGCAGCTCAAAACCTGAGACTTATTTCTATGCATTTTACAAAGTAATGTGGGATACAGCCAGGGTCATATCACACCTGCTATATCAGGTGCAATGACAGCGATGAATAAGACCATTAGTGTTATTTATTACAGTTAATGCTTACTAACACTAGTCAAAGATAAGGTGCCCAGTGTACTATTGGCTGTATAAATACATGCAAATTTATATAAATGTGATCTCTGGCTCAAATACTTGAAGTAGAAAATTGAAAAGCTGTATACCCAAGGTTAACACCTTGTTGCACTGCCTACCTCCCTACAGAGTCACTTTCTAGTTATGTTTCTGATAATTGTTTGTGCCATGTGATTCTGTACATACAAGTGAAGTCAGCCAAATCCATGTATTCTGGAAGTAAAATTCTCAGTTTTAAATAAATGCATTCAGATTTCAGAAATAACAAAGCTGCAATACTATAGATGCTTCTATTACCTCCCAGCTCCAGGTTACCTTTTTGTATTAACTTTAAAAGATTTCTTCACTTTTTTTTTTTTTTAAAGTATGCATGCCTAAGTGTCTGATAACCTTTCAGGACAAAAGTCCCATCTAAACCTAGACTAGTCAAGATCCTGTAATAGTCTCTGATTAAGGCATCTACATTTTACTCATACTACAACCCAGCAAAGATGGCTTTGTTGCCCTTGTTTTAGTTCCACAGTAATTTTCAGCTATGTCATATTTAGTATAATTGCACTTACAAGGTCACATTTGAGCCTAACCTTATGAGAGAAATAAATCACAAACATCAACCAACAACAGAATTATGTCTCAATATAACATACACTGCAGGTGTGGTTACATCACATAAAATGATTAGCTATTGTTTTGTTTTATTTGAAGTTGATACTAAAAAAAAACCCTTACCTTGGCATACTTCAAGGTAAATGTTATTTTCTCGAGCTCATAGAGTGTAGGTGGATTTGAGCTAATTGCAACAGCTATAACTGATGAGCTTACTGTCTGTCTCTGCTCTGAAGCATCTTTCAAAGAGTGGTTTTTAGGTGATGAAAGCAAAGAACCAATATTGTTATACCGCAGAAAGACAACTGCAATGGTGCCTATCAATCAAACAGACCATATTTAGCAGTTTGTGGGGTTTTTATAGAAGAACAAAATTAAAGACATTAAAGAAACAATAAACAATAGACATTATTACTGCTAATGCATAAAATATGCAAAACAGATGTTATCTTTGTGAAATACAAAAACCTTTTGGAGACAGTGAAATATAGCTTTATTTAAAACAATGTAACTGCCATTAAAAACAAAAAGGTGTGTTTGCCTTGGAAATGTTAATTAGATATATGCATATATACTTTTTCCAGAGTAATTTATGCTTGCTCCTGTTCTGCAATTGGCTATATATGTGGCGTTAGGACACATAAAGTAAAATGGCTCAGAACTGAAGTAAATACTGAGCCTCTCTGAAGAACTTTGCTTGTGGAGACAGGATGGAAGACACATAGGGAAAAAGAAAGTAAAAGGTATTTTAGGATGCAGTGCTGATCTGGAAAAACGTTATAATTTTTCTCCCTGGTACAAAGATCAACCACATTTTGAAATACTGTTAGGTGGTAAGATTTAGATTACCTGGAACACTAAGATTTATCAAAGAAGTCTTTTCTATGTTTATTAGGTTAGATGGTTTAATTCCTGAGCTGTTTAAACACATTTATCTCTTTTTAGAGATGACAGTAGTTGTAAGTCAGTTCTGTAGCACTCTGAGGTCCAAGGCACGATCTGGGCCCTGCTGCTTTTGGTACTGAAGAATACATGTTCTTACCCCAGTAAACTACTCTCTAAATTGAAAAATGCACTGATTTTTGGAGGAGGATTAATACAGAGTTGAGGCCACAGTGAGTCTAGTCCAAAGTCACTCAGCAGATCTATGGCTGGCAAAAGATAAGGCTCAGGTCCCTAGTACCAATCAATATCCAGCGTTAAAACTCGCTGGATACTCACCACCACAGGAAATGTTAGAAACACCAGTTTTGAGACAGTAAAGTGGTAGAAGAAGTGATGGTAAAAATACCTTAACTCTTCTATAGTTAGCAAGGCTGAAGCTCAGTCTTGGTAAACTGAACAATTGGTTATTTACTGGTGGGTACAAGTCTATCCAAAGTATTTATTAACCTATCTACCATCTAACATTTTTTTCTTACCATTAGAATGAGATTCCTCTCTCTTCTTTGGAGAAATCTTTATGTAATCTCCCCCTGTGTATACATGAGGGTGAATGTGTTTCATGTGGTGTGAATCAAAAGCAAAAACCTTGAGTGCTGCAAAAGAAGAAAAATACTATACAGATCACAGCTCTATTACAGTCTAGCATAATTTACAGTTATGTTAATAAATGTGCTATTGGATTACATAATTAGTTTGAAATTTAAGAATACATATTGGCAAATACTTCAAGAAAATATTATTAATATAGCATGTTTAGTTAAACCTCTATGTTTTGTTATTATCATGCATACATTTTGCTCTCATACTTCTTACTCTTTCAATGAAAAAATATAGGTTTTTATTTACCTTGCATTAAATTAGGCACTGGAAAGAACAATGTAGGTTACTTTAGGAAGAGCTATTGCTTTATTAAAAATATATTTCTGAAAGGGATCACAAATCACAATTATAAAAAGCAAAGCAAAATATTCTCTACTGAATAGTAACATTTGATAAAAGCCAGTTTTTGAAAAGTATATATTTTATAGTTATCTATCTATGCTACCAAATGCACATTGCACCATGAAATAATGATATGTCTTGTCAAAAAGCAAACAAACAAGGATCACCCCTCAGGACAAAAACCACATTAGAGGACACTGAGTGCTTTATTTGGTTCATTAGAGTGCTGAGTTTCAATCAGCAAGGACAAGAACAAAAAAAAAAGTCAATCAGGCCTTTTTTTAAAAAAAACAAAACAAAACAAAAACAAACTAATCTAAAAACTGAGTGATGGAGGAATATCACTAAGCTATACCATCTGCATTGCTTATAGCACAGCACACAAAAATAATATGAGCTATTCAATAGACCAGCTGTCAGAAACTGTTTGTCAGGATGTAAGAAATAGTTTTCTGTGCCTGGAGTTTTGAAAAGCTTATAGTTCAAGATCTTACATCACAAAATGCAGTGGAGAGAGATAGGGCAAATGTTGTAGGTCTCGGCCCAAACCACATACGTGGAGCACATATGAGTCCTGTGGTAAATACATTAGGACTGAATTACAATAATAAAAAAAAATTATGTGTTTGGGGCTGATTTGGAAAAGTGCTCATACAGCTTCCCCTTTTAGAACAAAACCAAGCCAAAAATTCATCAACTTTTCAACATGGAAATTCCTCCCCATTCTATTTCTCAGCCTTTTTTCTTAGCTTGGTCTGACTGACACCTATGTTCTAACTGAGTGTACAGTGCCATCAGAGGTTGCACCCAAATCCTCTCCTCTGGACTTTCATGGCCTCCGCTCTGTGATGACAAGAGCTTCGCCTTTCAGCCAGGGTGGTGGGGGAACAGGGGCTTTACAGCCAGCTCCTGGCACCACTCCGGATCTGCTGCAGACCCAGAGGTTCTCTGCACTAACATAAATCAGCTTCTACAGAGTTTATGTCATAGAACAAATCCCTCCCTATTTTTTTCATCACTCTTGTTAATTTAGTTTCAGAAAAGTGAGGAAAGAACAGGTGGTTTGACTTGCCTCGAGACCAAAGGAGGAATCTTTCTGCTCAAGTCATCTTATAAAATGACAAACCAGTAAGAGGCACTAAAGGACTGTACTGAATCTAAAATACAATATCAGGCCATGTGCAGTTTAGGTACATAATGAAAAATAAAAATGAAAGAGTAGCTATTGCCAAAGGAATCAGCAATGCTTTATTAGGATTTTCAAAAGTACCTAGCACTAGCCTTAGTCTGCTCCCATTGAGGGAACAGTAAAACTATTATTACCACAGGAAAATTAGCAGGAGTTGGTATGAAGATACTAGCACACAGGGAGAAGGTAGAAGAGCAAAATGATGCAGTTGAGACTAACCAATTCTATTTCTCTGAAATTCTTCATAAATGAGAAATTTCTCTGAAAATAAAGCCACTCAAGATTGGACACACTAGGTACAGTCATTATTCCAAGTTCATTTACAATACTTCCAGTGAACCAAAAAGAGTAAAAAAATCTGTATAAAGAAAATTGAAATTTTGTTCCACTGGTGTTTTTTATGCATATAAGATAATTTAGTGCATATAAAATGAATCTAGATTTACCATGAGAGTGTGACTATAATGACATATTGAAAAAGAATCTGAAAGGACAACTTCCCAGAGTCTCTGAAGTTTTTCTCAGGACTCAAACGTTGATTCTTTGAAAATTATGATAACTACACTGAAAGTCAGGTGTTAGTTATGAAACTCATAGGAATTAACACCTGTGTGTTCCACATAACACCATTTCTAACCTTCATAATTGTGCTGAAAAACTCCTCAGTGTAATCCACATCTGAAGTATGCCTTAGATTAATTTTCTTTATCTTACCTATGTCACTTGCATTGGCATCTAGCTGTGTTGTCTTTTTGAAGTTCTGCGACATGAGAAGTGTTGCTTGTTCTGCAGTATGCAGCAGCTTAGTCAGGCTCTGTCTTTGGTTATCTGCAGGAAGAGCTTCCCAGACTGTAATTTTGTCTTTTTGTAAAAAATTGTTCACAGTGTTAACCAAAACCTGTAAATAAAAGAACATATTTAAGTGGAAGAGTCATGCACTGTTTGTAAAGACAAACCCCTTGACTTTATGGCTTGATGAACTCACGTTAATAGTTGTGTTACGAAGTGCTTCATTGTCAGAAACAGAGTAACGCATGGGATTCAACGATGAATAAGATAGTGCTTCAACATATGAAATCACATCTACAGGTAAAAGCGGTCCCAAAGTATTTTTATTAATTTCTTGCAGCATCTCCAGGGGTGTTTTTAAATGACTAAGCTGAAAAATACAAGAACTCACATCTTAATGAAACAAGTCAAGTCACGTTTTTCCAAGTGAAAGCACATCCAATGCAAATGGAGGATATCAAAAAAGGTACTATTTAAATCAACAGGTTGATCTATAAAATAGTGGTGTTACACATCTGATACAACCCTAACAAGCAATTATGATTTAAAAAAAAAGTCATGTGGTTGCTTTTTTTTCAAATGTAGATTATAAAGCATGTCATTTAGTGAAACTATACTGCTTATTTCACTGTCACTGCTTCAGTTTATGAACTGCTAAATGTACTTGCATAGAACAATTTAAAAAGTAATAGGTTAGAGAGGGTGAGATGAAGATTAAGATTGCAAGTTTCAGTCTCATGGTTAAAAAAGAGAAGTATTCTTACTTCATGAAAATGAAATCTAATGAGATTTTAGCCATCAAATCCCCCTCCAACACTTGATTTTGCAAACTCCATAGTCTCTGCTGCTGAACAGCTTTTACGGAACTTGCTTCATCTTTGACTGCAGCTGAACAGAACTGGAACACAGGCTAAAAACCAGGCTAAAATCTTTCATACTGTTATTTACATAAAATCAAACTGTTTTGACTTACTACTTTGATTTGAGTTTAGTTTGACTACATATTAAAAAAATCTTACTCTAAGATCCTGCTGTGGCATTTGCTATAGTCTTTGCACATAAATATGTTAAGCAGGTATTGTATTTAATGGATGTACTACATTGCAGGTTAATATAGAAAACATCTTAATACAATGTATATCTTACACTAGGCTAATACAAGCCTTTAAATGAATAACTTTCTGAATCTCTTGACTATGGCAAACTGCTTAATATAAAATGCAAACATATGCAATGGATTTTAATTTCTTTATGCTTATGTTTCATTTATCATTTAAATGAGACAATACTATAGCTGTAGACTAATGAATAGTGAATTCATTAATATGTTCAATTTATTTTAGGAATCTCTGCTTCAGGCAAAAAAAAAATCCTGAGTCCAGAATCTCTGAGTCTATAAAATCTGTACCATTTTACATATTAAGCTTTGAAAAGTAAATATACCAGCATATCAGTATGTTATTGATCAATTTTCTGTTTTGTCACATGTGGGCATTACTTTTGTAAGTTATCTTACTGCCTTTCACTATGAACAAGCAAATAATTGCAAATCAGTAAATGCAACGGTGTGTAACTTCAGAAAATACAGAAACAGTTGAGTGATTACCACACTTGTGAATTTTTCATGCATCGTGACTCACTTTGCTGGCAACGGAACACACGGATTCATAGCAAGTTATTGTCATGATTTGAATATACAATCCAGTTCAAGTAATTTAAATTATTAAAAAGACTTCTGTAGACATGCTTAAGTTCAATTGTGTGCTTCAAGCATTTGTTAAAAGCTCCTTAAGAACTGTTATAATTGAAAGAACAATTTCAAATAGAAACAATGAAAGGATCTGGAAATTAATCTATAAACCAATGCTACTTACTCCAGCTAAAGTTCTATTAATATGTTCAGTTATACAGTCTTTGTATAACTCACACTTGGCCTTCGGATTTTCTGTAGAAATTAAAAAGAAAATGATTATATATTGTAGTTCATTTAAATGTATATATATGAGTATATATTCAATATATACTCATTGTAAGAGCTCTAGTCTAAGTAATTCCGCAAACCACCAGCATTCTGGATTTGTGCACATAAGATGCAGCATTCCATTCTTGAACTTGCTGCTAAGACTTTCTCTTGCACAAAATTACAGCACTGGATTGGACCATGAGCTTTTTTTAACCCGGGTGGGGAATTTGGCCCCTTTCCTTGGGACTTCCACACGTGAAGGCAAAAGCCAACTCAACTTTACAGAAAGGAATACAGATCTGGCAGCTATGAGGAGGTAACCATTATTTCAAATGGGTTTCATCACACTCTAGTAAAAATACATTTAAGGAATGATTCTATTTTCAAGAAATGGAGGTGCTACTGCCGTGCCTCTTTTTCATGTCTTGCTGATTAATCTAACTGAAGATAAAGAGGCACTAGTGGGTTTCTCAGAAGATGTAGTTCTCTAATAATACATAAACCTTTATAATATCATGTACCTTGGCAGGAAGTGCCATCATTTGGCTTAAACTGCAATTTTCCTGTGGATGGTTGATAACCTTCCTTACAGGAGCAGTTAAACCCTCCATCCACGTTTTCACATATTGCATGATCTCCACAGGCAACTGTTCCTTCATTGCTGCACTCATCTACATCTGCAAATATCGTGAGAAATAGAATTTTTTAGTAAGTATTTACAGACTAACACCTTGCTGCTTTGTTGATAATAACCCTGAACACTACGAGCAGTTTCATAATAAAATTTCATGGAATAAAACAAAACAAAAACAAAAAAAAGGCAAACTTAATGGCAAAACACCTGCCAGTTATAATACTTAGAGATTAGAATAATGAATCATAATTAATCATATTTTATACTGCCATTTTTATTACTATATCGTATTGCATTGTTCATATTTTAAAAACATGAGTGTAAATATTAATTCTATGATAACAAAATGCTCAGCATGATGCAAATCATCTGAAATCCATTTTCCAGAGATTAGACTAAATAGATTTTCTCAGTCTTATGATCCAGTTAGAGATGAGAAAGAAAACTGCAGCCTTTCCTTTAAGTCACAGCTTTAAAAAGATGCTACAAAAGATCACTCTACCCATCTCATTAATCTAAGAATTAAGCTCTGCATCTTTTAAAGTGCTTGACATATCTTTTTTAAAACCCACATTTAAATTGCTTTTGCCTAAAATGGAGTTTGTGCCTCTCAACAATTTGCATGAGGTAATCAGGTTGAGTAACCAGGTAGGGCATAGTCCAAAAGCAAAATCAATGAATTCCAGTAAGGGAATCCATGAATTGATCAATTTAGGGAGTTGGGCACTAACTCTCTGGCAGGAATAGAGATTATTTTGCATTATTTGGTTGGCTGAGGATAAAGATCAAATAACTCAATATAGAAAGTAAACTGGGAAAAATACCAAATAATTCTGAAGAATGAAGTAATGGACTGTGAAGTGCTGTGCTGGAAAGAAGAAAATAGTGAACAGCTTTGGGACAGATATATCTGATGAAAAGAGCTGAAAAATGAAGAAGTGATACATTGGCAGATTTAAAGGAACAGCCTGAGAACTGAACTGAAGGAAAACAAAAGAGGGGAATGGATCAACTGGGGAGGAAGACAAGCTAAACTAGGAACTGGCATAACACTGAGTTTGGGAAAGAAAATGATAAAAAATGAGAACAGATTAACTGATTTGAGGAGGATAATATATATCTGAATTGATAAGAAGCCCTTGTTCAGCCATATGGGCGTTAGGAACAGAAAGGAAGCAGATATAGGGGGCTGGGAATGCACTATTAGCATATAGAGACTTTTTTGCGCTCTTATTTTGATACAAGATCGTTGATGGTTTTCAAAAAGGAGTAGAACAGAAACGAGTAATAATGTATGTGAAATAAGGTTGCTAGAGAAATGGAAAATTTGGAAAAATGTACTGCATGTGTGTGGATACATCTAGGGAATGCAGAAAGATGTCTGAAGTATACCTGGGGGCCATCTGCCTATGTGGACAGCATTTTTGATAACTTCATAGAATGTTCTTTACTAATCGCAAGAAAGTCTTCATAAATAATCTGATGAATGACTTGGGTTTTTTTATATAGGACAACTGTAAAATATATGTAAATTTTTAATGAGGTATCCCAACAGTTTCTGCATTCACATAATTTTTACTGCTTTGTGCTTGATTCCCCAGCTCACTTTCTTCTGTTTATCCTCCTAGAGGTCTTCCTGGGGTTCAAGGCAATGATTAAGGTTCCCACATCCCTTTCATTCCTGTTTTCCTTACTGAGCAATGGCTCCAATTTACACCTGAAATGCTGTTTTAAACCTGAGGTTCAGAAGCTCCTACTGAAAAGCTGTATAGACTCCCACACAGCACAGATGAGAGGGAGAGGTAGGGTTGGAGGTGCATTTACTCTCCCCAGCACAACCAACTCTGCCCTTCAGGGAGAGCCACCGGGGAGGCTGTATATCTGAATGGGTTGGTGCATGCACTGAAGTTTAAGGAAGTTAAGTTATAATTCTCTGCGTTGGGGCAAGAGTTTGTTTGCATATTTAATGACCGAATCTGCAAATGTTTCTCTTTAATGAGCCAGGTCTTGCATTTGGCTGTATGCATAGCTTCTATGACCTCAGTATTCATAGTCATGGAGCTAACCGTGTTATACATCAATGACTCTGGCAAAAGTGAAGAAAAGGAGGGGAAAAAGCTCGATATAGTACTACACACAGGCTACCTCATAATTAATGTTGTCATTTAAAAACATAAAGCTGAAGTTCTTACTCCTGGCATTTAAACAGCCTCTCACATCAGTAAATTACAAAGCACTTTTTGAAACAAGTGGATGCCTATCAGTGCCCTGTTGCATGACCCTGTGTGAGACAGACAAACTGAATGACTTGAAAGTGGCAGAGGTGAAAACCATGACAATACCAGTTTGTGTAACAAGAATACACATCAGCATTATACCAAAGATTTCTTTGGCCTTGGCAGCTACATGGAGAAGGACATGTACATCTTAACAAGATATCCAGCAGCTAATGTAGGGCTAAAACATCAGCAAATGACAACAAGCTTTGCTGAATTTTACAATGGCTTATAAAGAAATATTTCAATGCTTTCCAAACTATCATTGCTTAGCATCAGGTTTCCATGTGATTCGCTGATGCAAATATTTCAAATTTGTTATGGTATTTTACTTCTCATGAACCTTTAGTTTGGTAAATAATTTATTTGTCATTACTGGGGAGTCACACAAATTACTCTTCCTTGTAATTCTGTCAGATAGCAAGTATAATGGAGATTTCAGTGAGAAGTCATGATTATCCAAAACAGTAGAAACTAATGCACCAAGGCACATCTCTGGCAACAGGATGACTATTTAAAGTCTGATAAAGACACCCTGTCGAGTATATGCAAATAGATGTTCTGCAGTTGAGTTATCCATATGGAATGAGTCCATATCACGCCTATCTAATTTACAGTTTCTTGGCAAAAAAAAAAATCTCCTGGATGACTAAATTAAAAGGCAATATGCTTGATCTTGCAAGGTACTAATCAGCTTTGTATCCCTTTTAAATCAATGAGATTGTCAAGGGAAACCAACAATTTGTGACAGTTGCAAGAATGCTGCTTTTAAGTTCCTGCTTTGAAATACTGTGTGCGATAGCTGTAGGCTTTTGTTTCTTTACCTTTTGCAGTTATGCCTTTTTAATCAAATATGCAATTGTTGGACCATACACAGACAACAGCTTGTCAGTGCTTTGAGCAATCCAGTTTTACTGGAGCTTTGGGGTGAAGATCTCAAACTGTCCTCATTGATCTACTATGGGAGCAGAACTCGGCTGATAAGGCTTGCATGAGCAGTCTTCAACTGACAACATTCCTGAGCAAAGGTTGAAGAGCAGCAGCTTTTTAAATAGAAGAGCATCTGCCATAGCTCTGCAAAAAGCCCTGGCCTTTTAGTAAATATTCAAAACAAATCCTGGAGCTGAACTTTGAAGCTTTTATAATAGCTCCAATCAGAAAAATAATATCACCAACGCCACTTAGGCTAGTGTGAAATAGATTTATAACCTTTTATTTTATTTCTGTGCTTTGTCACTCCTCATTTACTGCAGCAGGAAAGGAAATTCCAATTAAATTAAAAGTACTGAGAACAGTTATTATGTTCTGTCTTGCCAATTACTGGATTGTACCCACATCGCTTTGATTCTTCACTAGTCAGTCAAGACAGCTTGATGTCTACATTATACCTTCTGCTTATTAGTAGCTTGCAAGTGATTGAAAAGTCCAATTGCAAAGGACTACACGTTCCCTCCCTGTGTCTCCATACTGTGGAAGGCAGCAGCACACACAAAGTAGAAATGAAAAAGCCTATGAATGATACAGGTAAAAGAATAGTTAGCAATGTGGCATAATGTCATATCCTATCCACTGTACAACTCCACTACCACAGAAAAGGATGTGATGGAGAATGGTGCCTCCCCAGTGCCCTCAGAAATACATGAAGAAAACTAATAGCATTCTTGGAAAATGCAGAGTGGCACGGAAGTCACTTTCATCTTATGGATGGTCATTTACACGCTTTTACTCTGTTTACTGGGGTGAAAAATGTAGGCTTATATTTCACCTTTTTATCTGCAGCTGAACATTCAATACAATGTGAAGTCTAAGGAAAAAATCTGGCTTTTATACAGTAAATAGATTTTAATAGCCCACATTCAGGACAGCAGAAAAATATCATCTTCAGAAATATCACATCTCTGCATTCCTCTTTTTCTTCTCCATTTCGGTTCTCCTTGTCTTTTTCTCTCTCTCCCTTCCTATCCTCCAGTTCCAATTCTACCTGCATGTTTCATTGTCATTTCTTCAACAATTCTGCCTGATAATATGGATGAAATACTGCTGACTCTCCACTCAAAATTCAACATTCTGCTTGAATTAAGGATGAACTGACATTTCCCAAAGCAATTGTCCCAAGTTTTCTTTTGATCTACTACCTTGAGACTTATAATCATTTTCTATTTGGAAGTTTAGTATAATAGCCATAGAGGGGAGGGATACACATGCATATGCACGTGGACTTTGAAATGGACTCGCACACATAGAGTGATGCAGCATTCTTGCACCATTGGGAGCTCCAGATAGGTATGATGGCATAAACAAATAAGTTGCATGATGGCATACTCTCTAAAATTCAACCACTGCATTTTTAAAGTTACTGTCATATATGTTACAGACATACATTAGAAAGAAAAATCAAGACTTTGCAGAATCTGAAAATATTTTGGGACCCTAAAAACTTGGGTAGGACAGAGAGTAGCTTTGTGCTCCGATTTGCACTGGATAATTTGCACTGTATTTACAATAACAACTTTGGCATTTAGTTCAGCTGTGTATAGCACATCCTGAATACATTACTGTCAGCTGCTTGTGTGCAAGTCATATATACTGCCTGTAGCAGCACTGGGTACAAAATATCCTGTTATGGTTTCCCTAACAGATAAAGCAGAAAATTCATTGTGGATCAAAAGATTGTCTTAGGACTCACTGGTTGGTAAAGTAATAGGTACACTTGTTTAATGAGAAAAGGTGCCCACAGGTAATTTTTTATTTTGGTGTGAGTTTTGGAAGCTCTCAGTTCCTCCCATACGCATTTACAAAAAGGAGAAGAAAAGTGGTAAAATAACATCTGGTAGAGAATAAAAAAAGACAGTCTACCCAGTAAAGAGAAAAGGGGGGGGGGGAAGAAATTAGCAAGCTAATGGTAAAAAGCTAAAGTGACAAGAACAGTCAGAGAAATAACTTTGAAGACAAAACTTCTGAAGCTGAGGAAATATCATAACGTAAACATCAAAGCCTGGACCAAAACCAGAGCATATTTACAGCTGAATATCCTAACAGTCTCCATCTCAGCTAATTTAATAACAATTCATAGGGCTGGATAAAGCAGAGGACTTTTAGATGGATGTGAGCAATGGGCAAGAAATGTTGATTAGATCACTTTCTGGCTTAATATGCAGCCGTTCTGCAGATATTAGGAGCAGTAAGAAGAGAGGTTGTCAGCACTTACAAGCTCATAGGAGACATATCTAGAATGAGACACAGTCAGCATAAAGGTGTAAAGGGCAACAGATTTATTTCTTATTTTCCCATTCCCTGAGGACTGTTGCAACACACAGAGAAAATTACCAGGATTTTGAAGAAAGAGAAATAGTTACAGTTCTTCCATTCAAAGGAAATCCTAAAGGATTTCATAGTTGTTCAGAAATAACATTTTTTCCAGAGAACATTTCCTCCCGTGTAATCCTAAACACGTTCCGTTCAACTGCTACAGAAACAGAGGATGATGGATGGCACAGGAGGTAGGATAACTACTGATCTTGCTTATTGCTTTTGCTTAGACTTGAAAAATTACCGAAAACATCCCATCCGAAGCACCAAAACAAGAGGTATTTTGAGCATAGTAGGTCAAACATAGAGGGAAATTTGTTGGTCTAGAGCAACCTGAATGCAGAATACTTTCTCACTCTGCTTTAAGAATATGACCACCTTCCTCACAGATCAGTGAAACAGGGGCATAAATAGGTGAGCTGGGGAATTTCTGTATTACCTTAGCTATATATTCATTGCCTAAAACTGTGATGTGTACACTAAAAATACTGCAAGCAGAGTCAAGATTGAAGTGTTGCTGAAAGCAGTGGCAACTGCTGTGTTACTGGTGAGAAGTGTGGTCTGAACTGGAATATTAAGTCTGTATCAGTCAAGGTTGTGAGAATTTTATATTTAGACTCCAGACTCCACAAACTTGAAAGCATTTTGCTAGGTTTCTGTAATTAACAGAGGCAGTAAGAGAAGACTGACAATGTAAAGGTAGCTGGCAGACATTAACAACTTACCCAAGCAGGAGGTTCCATCATTAGGTACAAAAGTTTGTTGACCATTGCTGGATCTGAAACCAGGCATACACATACAGAAATAACTTCCCACCGTGTTTGTGCAATTGGCATGCTCTCCACAAGGCTGAGTAGCATTTTCACATTCATTATCATCTGTCAAGACATAAATTAAGGAGAAATATATTTGCATTTGCCGATTGAAGAAAACAGTAAAGGAAAAGCTTAATTTGGCCTCTTGTATTTTACTCATATAAGTTTTGAATGCTGAGCTTGCACTCTTGATGTTTGTCTAGATAGTTTTCCCATTGCCAAGGATGTAATCAGGTGTTCAACAGCACCCTTCTGCCCTCATCTTGCGTGAGTCAACAAATGAGAAAATCAGTGGGTACCAAAGTGAGTGGTTTAATTGGATATTCACCTGGAATAAAGGATTGAGACAAGTACATGTTCTGCCATGGTTGTGTTTGATAACATTTTTTACTACTCAAAAATCTGCAGGTAGAGAGTCTCCCTGAAGACACACCTGGGAATTTAGAATCGTAGAAAACCAAGCTCAAAAGGATATAAAGAAGTCACAGATTTAATTCCCTGACACCAAAGCAGAATCAATATAGCTAAACTGTGAGGTGTTTTTCTGACCTGTTTTTGAAGACCTCCTGTCTTATTTCTCAGCAGTCCCAGACCACAAACTTACAAATTTTGTCCTACTGACTGACCTGAGTCTTCAAGTATGTTTTTTTTCTTAGTTATCCCAGAGATCTTAACAGAGGAGAAAGATTAATGGCTTGATCTTTACCTCTTAGCAACTGCTGTGTAAGTCGTCATTTTCGTACGTTCAAATTTACGTGATCAATTTTAAAGGGGTAATCCCATGACTCCAATGATACGTGAAAAAGGAAGTAAACATGCAAGTTTTAAGACTACTTCATCTCTGCAGAGCCTCTGCATGTGCTATCATTGTGAGCATGGGGATCCATATAGCTTGAAAAAAGCTGAAATGAAATCTTAAACTTGTGCTTTGAGCTGTATAGTTGATCTTCTGCAATGTCTCAATAAAACTGTTTCCTCTTCAGAATCTTCCAACGTCTCTGTTGTTTGTCAAATAATTTTCAGACCAAACTTGAGAAAAAAATTTCAAAAGCTTCCTTATCCAGACACACTACACAGCAAACAGAGTAACACGCACAATACTAATAATTCCATCTTTCCAAATAGTCTGTTTCTCACAAAGCACCCCAAAACTCTGAAACAAACAAATCAATAAAACTCTCCCAAAGAAGATGACACTCTGAGTGGAGTCCTCTATTTTCTACATCATGAGAAAGGAAAACAGTTAAAGGCTTCCTGATGTCTACTGGGATTTTGTTCCTATTCTCAAGCAAAAGGTACTCATAACATGATGAATGACAGGAAAGATTTCTAACAGGGGGAGAAAAAACAATTTATTGAAGGAGAGGAATGATTAAGGAGCACAACAGGGAGAAGAAATATGATTTCAGAAAAGACATCCATACATGAGTTTAAGAAAGGTGCTTCTGCTTTCCTGATAGTCACTGTTCTCATAAGGTGTTTACAAAGATAGGGTACAGATAAGTGAAATGTCATGTAAGCCAGGGCAGTGGCAAGATTAAAGTACAGCAAGAGCTGTAACAGGCTGCAGGAATACATTTCTGCAATATAACTTACTCCCAACCCCACGCATAACCCTGGAACAGGGCATTTTTCAGATTTGAAGTCTGACATGATTCTGAACGTTACTCCGTTGACTCAGAGATGCAAATATGAATTCAGAACTGCAGTGTTCCTCAGGGGAATTTGGGTCAACAGCATCAAATGGATTACGTTCATTATAACTAAAATTAAATGTAATTTAATGAGGAATCCAAGTACAAAAGCACTTTGCCAACACACGTCAACAATATTTACGCTACAATGTTGGTATTCATGAGAACACAGCAGAGAAGGTGCATGATTTGGATCTTAAAGAATGCCAAAGTAAAACCAAATCATTTTCAGTGAGATCATTATAGGAAGGAAAAAATGTAACATCAATCCAAGTTGATAAATAAAACATAAGTCTATGAAAAATTCTGTTTGGCACGTGACATTGCAGAAACCAGGCACCAGGACACTTTACAAAACTTGGTAAAAAGTTCCACTTCTTTGAAGATCATTTGTGCGTGTCCGTCTGTCTCTTTTGTGTTCCCAGTTTGCTCTGGACCCTGGCATTAGCTGCCAAGTAAACTTGGGAACGTATTATCTATCCTAGAACACAACGCCTTCAGAAAGCTCAGGGGATAGTAGTCACGGAAGATGAGAAGTAGAAGGGCATTGATGTCTGTAGAACTTCATTCAAAGTAGAGGAATAACATAGCTAAGGAGAGAAAAGCTACAGGCAACATGCAAGAACTTTTCTTTTGGATTTATTTTCTAGGAGTTCAATTGCAGTCTTCAAAATCCAGCAATATTACCTTTTTCACGTGGTCCAAAGAGTTTGTAAGCAATATTAAAATGACTCACGCAGTGTTCATCAGTAAATTCTTTACAATTACACCTAACTAACTTTACTGGATTATTAGTGGTTTTCCTCAATATTTAGGATATCTGTAAGGGGTTTAACAGTGACTGTTTTACCTTAGGAGACGTGCCTATTAAGAGAGCCTTTCAGATGATATAAGAAAGCTTTAGTATGATGAAGAATAGCAGTAACTTACATTGCAAACACAAGGATGAATGTTTTAAAGAGTTAAATTAATAAGGAGATTTCTTTTCACTATTGCCACGGTTTAATGTAATACTGGGTATACCATGCTGGGGGATAATTTACTAGACTGCATCCCACTTCCATTGAAATTAATGACATAAAAGTCACTGACGTAAGTAGGCCCAGGGTGGTACTCGCTATGGAAAACTACTGGGTTAATGAGAATGGCAAGTGAGGAAGTTTTCAGGAAAAGAGTTTCATACACAGCTTGACTAGCTGTGTTATATCTGCCAAATTTCACACAAAGTATTTTAAAATATCAACAACGATGTCAAAAATATCTTCTAGATCTCTGTACAAAATACTTGATTTTTTAATTCAGACAGCAGTTCAATGTGAAGTCCAGGGCCTTAAAGTAATTGTCCAAATTTTACATGATTTATAATATTATTTGATCTGTCATTTAAAAGACATCAGGAAAAAGCAATAGGATTTATAGATAGGAAAAGGTTTTGAGGGTTTTGCTTTTGTTTGCTTATTTTTAAAGAAAATATCCTTTCTGTATAAACAGAGAATTTTAAATGACAGCAAGCATATAATCCACCAGCCTTATTGCTACCTTATTTAATTATGACATGGACATTCACTGCTGGCACAGATATCCACTGAACACTGCACGCAGTATTTCAGGAATGCACATTTCTTTAAATACTTTTTTCCAATAAGTGATGAAGAATTTCAAGTATTTTGTAGACAAAATTGGTAAAATGACAAGGTTACTTACTGTGGCTAAATAGTAATGCTGCATTCAAATCTGTGTGATGTACAAGACTTTTCCTGAATAGCTGAACTGTCTTGAGAAATGACAGTTGGCAGTGGTGGGAAGCAGGTTGTTTTGTTTGGTGGTTTGTTGTTTTGTTTTTGTTTTGGTTTCTTTTTAACACATAGCAGTTCTGTGAGATTTGTACCACTCTAAAATCTCATCATTAAAAAAAAAAAATCACAAAAAGAAAGGTTATAAGTAGTTTCCTAAGAAATTTGTGTTAAATAACCCAAAGATAGGTGGATACAGGAAGCTATATGCATGTGTACCTAAATGTTGGTAAGATGCCTACATGAAACTGGTATAAACCAAAACTGATTCTCCGTTTTCACCTTAACATTGCGACTACTATGTATTTCACTGAACATAAATGCAATTATGGTCAAATGGAATCAGCTGCTAGCTGCGAGCAATTGTATTTCTTCTAGTTTCTTGGAAATATATAAAGATCTTCAAAACCAAAACTCCTGAAAAACTGATACACCCCTTTAAAACTCCATTTTGAATTGAGGATGGTAACTCTGTATTAGAACTACTTGTGTTCATTAATGTGACATCCTTTGTTTAGGATCGAGTAGCCCCACTAAGAAGTTTGGACATTGGTGGAAGTCTTCCTCTGTCACAGAGGCCTACAAATTGGATCCAGTGTTTGTACAATCATTCTTTTGCATCAGGTATCATTGTTCATTATTAAGTAAATTGTGTATGAATTTTGTTTAGTGTTGATAGAAAACATTTTTGTGTAAAACCCACTCAGTTCTTTCAGAAACTTTAAAACATATGAATATGAAAAAGAAGAATTATTTGTGGATTTTAGAGTCATGATGCAATTAGCTGTTAGAGGAATATGATAAGATTTTAGGAAGAAAGGACAGAGGAAAATTTTTCTATCTAAAGTGCAAGTACCACCCTGTTATATATAGTGTTTTAACACTAGGTCTTAATAAAATTATAGCGTACAATAGGAAAACGCCCAGGCAACTACAGCCACAAAATGACCTAATTTGTTATTATTATGACAAGCATGAGAAAACACTTTGAACTATCAATTTTAGATATAATATTTTTGCAATGCTGTTCACATCTTATATGAAAAATATCATGAGGGAAAGTCTTATGGCAGTGGATTTATTAAAACATTTTTGAAGGATTTCCATTGCACTGGACACATCTTCATGCTAGACTTTTTGCTGATGACATCTAATATGAAGAGTTAGTTTTGTTGTGAAACTTGTCATACTTATTCACAATCATACAGAAGTTTTTATTTTTTTCCTTTTTGTAAATTTTCAAGTAAACCATTTCTCCTTTCACTTCAACAAACAAACAAACAAGGTTGAAACCACCCAAGATAAAACAGAAGGGTTTGTGCATTTCAGTCCTCACTAATCCATGCAAAATGATATTTTTGTATTATAGAATATATTCTAGGCTCTCTGCCACTGAATTAAATTGATATTAGTCAGACAGATGGCCTTTATTAGTTGGTAAGTGGCCCTACTGGAAAACTAGTAACTTCAAGTTTGGTCACTGGTGATGGTCTCCTGTGGTGAGACAGCCCATGGCTGCAGGAGGTTACCACCTGGGACCCCATCACATGGAAAGCCTGCCCTGGAGCTTTAGAAGAGCTGGAACTCCCGAAGTCTTAGACCACAATGAACCAGCTAGAACTACATCTCCCAAGGCTTTCTGTTGCAGCCTTGCTACAGGCAGAGCGCTCAAGGCTATCTGCTTCTTTGGCAGCATCCACAGCTCTCTCCACCTCCTCAGGTAATCTGTAGTGTGGCCAGGGTTCTTTGTGGGCTCTGATCTACAAAACCAGCCAGGCTGGTCAGAGAGGTAACGGGTTTCCCAGGGCAGCAGAAATCTGGCTTTTGCAGATGAACTTTTTTGACACCTTGATATTCCAGAGAAAGATTTTAATGAATCAAGAACTCCTGACCAGAGCTAGAATTTGATAACCTGAGTTTTCCCAAAGCCATGGCTGAACAAACAGAGGTAGCACGGTGTGATTTTTATGTTTAATGAAGGCTTGATGCCACTAAAGCTTGTAAGCAGCTCATACTTGAGGCTATTATTGTGTACTGCAATACATTCACATTCTATTCAGTGCATTGCCCAGATGACATAAAAAGAAGAAATTAAAACATCAACAATTAGTTTTGCCCCAGTCCAGGCCTTTTGAAACCAGGGTTGGGGGGTCTCTGGGGCATATCCATCCATGAAGAACAGCAGTGGCAGCAAAGGGCTGGGGACTAGTATCAGACACAGCAGTCTGAAAAGTGGACAGCACTGGGCAGGGAGGAAATGCAGGCAGAGCGGCTGGGGAATACACTGATTCATTGCATCCGGCTGTTCTCTTTCAACAGCAGCCTCTGCTGCCAAAGCTGCTACAGAGCCCCTGGGGGAAACTAAAACTACCCTTCCCTACTGCAACCCTCTTGGGAGAGCAGTACTTGAAGTGCCTTACTTAACCCCTCAAAAGCAAGGAAATGAAAGGCTTCCTGTAAAACAAATTCCAGCGCTACTCACCCTGCTGTGCTGAGCTTGTCTGGAGTCTCAAAACAGTGGGTGAGCTTACATACATTACTAGTGTGCTGCAGGACCCTCCATCCACAGCCATCACAGCCTGAGTTAGGAACAGCAATACCATTAACAGCCTTGCCTTTCCTTCCTTGTGATGTGTTTCCATTAATGGTAATTCAACACAATTTGTTTATGATTCTCTAAAGACTCAGCATTCAAGTTTGGTCTAAATCAGCATGAAAGAGCAGATGCTTAGAAAAACCACTTGAGATTGCAGAACTGGGCTGGAAATCTCATTTAAATATGAATTGCTTTCATAATGGGTCCGATTCATCTTTGCCCTACAGTGGGGCAGGGGACCAGGCAGTTGCTGCTGCAAGCTCTATCTTGCTCTTGCTAAAATTTCATAACTCTCTGCCTTCTTGCAAGAGCTCTTTATAATGTCTGTTTGGGATGTCTTTATAGCTTGCCAGGAGTTTTTAACTGGTTTGAACTCGATGGCTCTGCAGCTAGCTGGACTTCTAACAGTCCTTAATTTAGCAAATAAAAATTCTCCTTCTCTTTGACAGGGCTTCAGAACAATAAATTCCTATAGTTCCAGTTCAAGGAATATGGTAAAATGGTCTAAATGAAGGAAAGGCATGTTTCTAAATATTCAAAACATGCTCAGATGGAGTTTCATACAACAAACAAGGTTTGGAGATGTTGATATATTTACCTAAACTTCTTCCCTCAATTTATCCTGATATTTTCAGATATTACTAATCAAAAATGAAAAGTATTTATTATTGGCAAGAGCCAGTGATGAAATTCTCATGTTTTGCAAGACAGAATAACCTCAGTTTTCAACCTGCCCTGTGAAATATCAGAGAGGAAAATCTATAATTTGTGTTCATGTGTATGTGAATAATGTGGAGGGGAGAATCCTTAAAAGTTCTACTTCTTGACTGGAAACAAAACATTTACCCAGAAAAGCATCTGCAGGAATTTGAGAATGAAAAGGAACAGAACAGCCAAATTAGTGAAGTAGAGGGAAAGGGAGGAATAAATAGCTGTTGAGTGGCCCTGTCCCACCCTTTCTCCAGCACTGCCTCCTCTGGAGAGCAGGAGCCTGGGTGCACTACAGAGTGTGGCAACAGGCCCCACCACTCCCCCCAGAGAAGGCCTTAGAGCTGCACTGACCAGCACAGACTCAGCAAAAAAAACTTCAGAGCTGTGGAAGTGCAAGTGGAGAGCTTCAGTCTGGGTATGTAAACCCCAAATTAAGTATTTATTGTCTGACTGACATTCCTTCCCTGACTAGATCATGAGGGGAAGACCTGTGAATGCTATGAAGATTCACCCCTTCTCTTACATGCAGAACTCAAAGCTAGTCAGGCATCCCCTGCCAACGTGGTGAGCAGGGTCTCACGGCACTTGTCAGGGGTGTGGGTGAAGAACACAACCCACACTGCAGCTCAGACACAAGGGACTGGGAGCTGCCACTCTTCAGGGAAGCAGACCATGACCTCCTTGCACCTGGAGCACTCCAGGCTTCCCTTGTGCCTTCCTCCCAGGAAGGTGGCATTAATTCACCAGCTGAGCACCTGGACTAGTGAGCTCTTAGAAAGCAAAGCTAAATGAGAGGTACTGTAGCAGAGTAATGTCACAAGAAAAGTGAGAAAATCCAGGATGCAGATGCTCTAATGGAGTTCTGAGCCTGGCTCTGGATGTGAGGAGTGATGATCAGATAAATTCTCTGGAAAATTGTATTATAGACACTGAATAGGAGGAGATAAAACAATAATCCCATTTTTAGTTTCAGTCACGTGCAGCTTCTTCTAATCCAGATCGTGAACTCAAACCACTCAAGGCTTCCATTGTACAAGATGTGAATTAGTGAGACCTCACCACTCAAATCTAAGTATTTTGGTCCCAAGCATGAGATAAGACAGAAGAAAAACAGCTTAGCAAACAATTTGATTAAGGGGAGTGAAAAACTTTCAGGCAGCACTTTCCCAAATTTAAAACAAAAACCAAAAAAAAAAAAAAAAAAAGGAGATATTTACTCTGAAAGAGCAGACATGAAATGCATCACCTTTTTACAGCTTATATATGAAAAACACTGTTGTACCATCAACAGTAAGCAAGATGTGGGAAAGGGGTTAAGTAAGAGACAACAAATCTTGAATAAAGGAGAGGAACACTAAGCATTATCTGATGAGCTTTACTGAACTTGCTACAAGCATGCAGCAAAGGCTGTGATGAGAAATAAAGTTGCTTGAAGTAAGGGTATCCTTTATTTATCCTTTATTATCCTTTACTCACACAGGAAAAAGTCCTGAGTTCAATACCACATAGCAACAGCAGCACTGTGTCCCTGCTATGCCAGGGAAATGGAGCTAGAAGCATCCAAATGCTCATGGAGGACTGTGACTGTGCCAGTCTGGGAGTCCTCTGCAGAGCACAATGGGCAGTTATGAATATTTAATGCCAGTGACACTGTGAAGCTTGCGAGTTCATTGCACAGATGGAGTGTGGTGGTGGACACAAATGAGAAAGCGCGTGGAGCTCTGTAATGATTTAAAGTAAGAGGCACAGAGCTAGTTGTATTTTAAAGATAATTTAATTGGAGTTGATGGGAACCATCAACTGTCAGTTTGTTTGGAGTGGTACATATTACACACCCAGGAACCAGGAATTAAGATCCAGTTCCTGAATTCCTCCCCAGAGTGGGTAGATAGGTGTGTACAAACTCCTCAGAAGGAGGCTTTCCCTCAGGGATGACCTGCTCTGTCTCTCCTCCCTGTGGCAGGCTCTGAAACAGCAGGATTGTTCCTGTGTTTACTTCTGAACGAAGAGACCAGCTCTTGTTTGCTCATGTTTAAGTTTATGAAAAGTCCATTTCCATAACAGAACCTGACCTCAAACTTATTGATTTCCGAGGAGTGGCTCCCATTAACCTGTGTTTTTGCTTTTATAGAAGCAAAAAAGCCAAAACCTGCTAAAAGCAGAAATCAAGAATGAAGAAGAATACATTGCTCTTCCTTTCCTTACCTCACAAAGACCTAATTACCAAGACACAACCTCAACATTCTGGCAGACACGCTGATGTCAAGCTTACTTCTCAAGGATTAGACAGAATGTAATTGAGACACATCATCAGTTTCTTGGTTTGCCTCTTTCAAAAACACAGAATTGGAACAAGGTGAAGTGCAGCTGAACAGGAATATGATGGATTCAAGTTGCCAAGGTGCAGGTTTTATCAGTGCTACCAGCAGAAGGGTTTTAGGAACTTCCCTGTCATTAAATTGCATCATTCCTAACCCAGCTTTCATTTTTATTGCTAATTTGCTTTTTTCCCCCCACTGAAACTCATCCTTTAACTGAAAAGTAAAACAGCACATGTACAATCAGAATATTTTTCCTGAAGGGAAGCTAACAGCACAGTGGTCTCTTACTGAGAGGAATTAGCCACTGAATAACTATAGCCCTGCAGAACTGAATGGGCAGCCTAAGTAGAAGTTCAGTTTCAGCACTGCAAATAGAAGTATATTTAGAAAAAACCCACAAACCCAAAGCAAAAAAACCCCAAACACCCAAAATATAAAGCCCAATACTACTTCATTATAGATTCTTGTAGACTTCCCACTGCATTTTCCATTTACCATAATGCTGACAGTTGGCACCCCAAAAGTAAATGTTTTCACCCTTACTTTCTGACACTTATGTTTGTTAACCCTTTCTTAATTTTATATAAATAAATGCCTGGATTTATTTATGCTACATACACATATATCTCATCTCCCCCCCCCCAATCTTGCTCAGAATCTTGGGATCCACATGAACAGCATCCAACAGATGCTAAATGCTTCTAAAGAACGGTAGTATAATCATATTAGGATTACTCCATCCATATCTAATCCCCACAAACTACTAGATGGATGTCTCCTGCAGCCCCTTATGCAAAGACCATTGTTCAAACATGATCTGTCTGACTTCTTCAACAATGTCTCATCTAACAGTAAGTGAAGCACAAGGCTGGAAGTCAGGATGAACACAGGTTCCTGCATCTCACATTTCCAGGTTACCTTCCTGACCCTGAGGCAACAAACTCTGTCAGTTTTTGCTTACCACTTCAGCAGTATATTTGGAAGGGTTAAGAAAAACCAAACTCTACTAAAAAGTTTTTGCTAAATCATATATAACAGATATAACACGATTTAAGGACTTCCTAGGAAGTCTTCATTTGGGCAAAGATCTATATGTAGAAAGGACGACCAAACTCATCAGTGTTTAACCAAAAGCCCCTCTTCACGCTTTTAAATTGCCTACTTAAAAATAGGTGGTGCATTTGAAGCACAGCTGCCATTGTGCTACTATGTTACCTTCAATAAAGTTTGTCCTTTGAAAAATTAGTTGCTGTAACATATCTGAGACAGTATTAAAAACATTTTTCTCTTTTGGATTTGAGCTCTGTATTATGTCCCATTTTGGATTTAAAAAGTAGAATACACAGTGAAAGATGTGGTAAAATTGCTTTGAAAGAAGTAATAGCTCAAATAATGTGGAAGGCCATAAAACAGGGACTACAGGAGAAGCTATTTTTTCCCATTGTGGAACAGCACTCATTGATTTCTGAAACCAAAGGCTAATTATGCTCTGAGCAGACAAAGTGCTTTGAGGAGTCTAGTCTGGGCATCAGAAACACTGAGTTCACATTGTACCTTTGTCAAATCCAAGGTACAGTATTTGAGACAATAGCAGCTTGAGGAAATTTACTTGCTAGTACTATTCAAGAGATTAGGTGAGATGGCCTAATGCTAATCTATTAGATGCATGAACTTGTATTACTCTAAGTTAATATTACGTTTAGGTCATTAGAAGAAGATAAAAAAAATCTATTATTTGCTATTGGTATTAAGTCAATACTGTTTCATTCTTGTCAAAAATTACACATGAACAAAACATCAACAACTACAGTGCCTACATAACCTTCATATGGCTTTGTGACAGTATGGTTTTTATATTAGCTCTATTTGTAAGTTATCCAATTTAAATGGTCCACTATTCAACAGCTTCAACTACTGGATAATAGAGTAATTCATAAAAGGAAATCATTTTAATCTATAACTGAGAAAAGCCATTAACTACTGGAAAACATCCAGTCTCCAAACCAGAAGATATCAAATATGGTCTGGCAAGAAGCAGACAATTAGACTGAGGAATTCTACCCAGAGGGAAAACATGCCAGCATTACTTCAGCTAGTCTAATGACTTCAACAACAACCACTGAAGAATTTCCAACTACTGTCAATTCTCTAAGTATTTAACTCCACAGTGAAAATGTCTTAACTACTGACAGTGATATTCTTGGAGACTGAACCCAGTGCATCATTTCTCATAATAAAACTCACTATAAAAACATAGAAGGTTTGGTATGTCAACACCCCCCCCTTCTGATATAAATTAAAGCTAAAAATAACAATGCAAGTGGAATTAGAGGTTATGAAATCCAGGAGAACTTAGGTCTATGGTACTACTTAAGCTCAGTTAAAAGACTGAAGATTTTTGTGTAATCACAGTCATTTTCCCATATAATATCCAAATGATCTTAGTGGAATTTGTCCATTTGGAAAGTATATAGCCCTTTCTGGAGCAACCTCTTCTGAAAACCAGACTTCCCTTTTCATTTCTCCCTCCTGAACCCCAGCTTTGAAGTGGTAGAGCCTGGGGTCCCTTCATGCCAAATGGTTTTGAAAGCTCTTTCTGGACCTTTCATTAAGGCATGCAATCCAAATGTCCAATAGCAGAACAGATTAACCCACCCAGGTCCCTTAATGAATTCTGAATATAAGAGGAGTATACAGCATCCTAATTCAAAGTGACTTTTCCCTTGCTGACTGCACCAACAATTCCGCTCTTCAATAGTTATTACATACTATGTTGAAATATTCCATTTATTCATAATCACTATTGTTTACATAAAGTTGTCATTTTCTAGTGAGGGTGTTTATTCTTAGCTACAAGGGCTAAGGACTTCATTGTCCCACAGATATGAAACACACTTAGTAGGCAAAAATATAAAAGTTCCGTTAAAATCATATCTACAGTCTGGACACCAGTAATACTTATAACAGTGAATAATGTTGAAACATAGTAAAAGTCAGAACTGAAAACATTTCCAGGCTTGCCTACCACAATACATCTTACCACGTAAAGTGTTATTATGCTCATTTCATGCCTGAGAGTACTGACAGGCAGGAGGGTGTAAGTATGTTCTATAAATACTGTGTATCTTTCAGCAACTGGAGATATGCCTCTGTGCCACACTGGAGGGTTGCTCATGGGCAGGTCACTCCACAAGCACTGATGCTATGTTAGTGCTGCTTTCTAGCCCACTAATTAGCCCTTTAAACACAGTTTCTATTAGCCTGACCATAGCATCACGTTGCACTCTGCTTGCTATTGCTTGATTTATCTAGTTCTGCACTGTATCAGCTCAACAGATACCTGGAGACATATTCCCAATTACAAAACAGAGGAAACACTGCTGCCACTGATTAAAGTGGAGGTTTAATTTATATATTAAGAAGATAGAAGCCACAGAAAAGGAAGATTGTCATAAGGTACTGAATAAAGACATGTAAAACATAACAGATTTCCAGAGTCTGCCATGCTGCAGATCTATCAGAGTTGGAGGCACTGTAGAAACCTTCACTAATACTTTCCTAAGTATTACTCAGCTGCGAAATTCTCAGTTGGAAATGCTGAAAACGTGTTTCCCAAGCAAATCTCTCAAAAATGAATGTGGCTTGCCTTCTTTTATTGAAATAATCCTCTCAAATAGTGTCTAAACCTAAGTTCCAGCAAACATAATCAAGACAAACATCTTGATTATCAAATAGACTGAACTTGCAGAAACATTGAGTAGATTTCTGTTAAGTATCCCTGAAAATTAGGTCATTTATTAGACATGTGGAAAAGTGTTGCAAGCTTCTTTTAAAAAAGGCAGTGGATAAGAAACCAGTTTTGCAAAAATCATCAGTGAAGACTATATTTTTCTTTTTTTTTTTGTTTTATTTTTAATCCAGGAAAACTATTACATCATGTATCAAAGGCTTTATTCACTAAAAAAAGGCCATAGCCTTTTGTCCTCTGTGCCCTTATCTGGTTGTAGCAGAACAGGCAGTTCTATAGGATATCCTTAGTTATTCTCCAAGTGTCCCAGCTATGTCAAGACACTGAAGATCCCAGAATATTTTGTTGGGAAAGGTTCTCTGTGTTCAGATTTGTTGAAAACTTAATGTTGTAGTAAACATTAAACATTTCTTTATTCAGTCAAGTGGAGTAGGTTTACTTCTCAAATCTAAAACCAGATTATGCACAGAGAAAACTCATCTTTAAAAGACATTTATTTTCAAATGGTCAAGCAGTTAAATACAAAAATCCTGGATTAGAGCTCAAATCCTTACTCCAGCTGCCTTGGCTGCAGATCAGGCCCTGTAAAGTTCAATCTCCAGGGTCTCCTCCAAAGACCCACTGAAATATCTTAGGAGACAGCTGGAGCCAGGGAAAATGGCATTTTTTTGGATGGGACGGCAGAACACACTGTTGCAAAAAGGGTAATGCCCTGCTCTGAAAAGGCTGACATTTTATGGAGGACTGAGTATTGTTCAGAGAGCTTTACCAGTCCTCACATCCACCCAGGAATTTGAGTAAGGAAAGGGCATCCCTTTCCTCTTCACTGGTGATATCCATGTTACCAGTTACCATCTCAGAGGCAAGTGGTAGAGTCACCCTGTGAGTTAAGGCCCAGGAAAGAAGGAAGAATTTTTTTTCAAAGCAAGTCCACTTTTAGGCCATTAAACTGCAAGACGATGAGTTTCTTGAGGAGGAACAAATTTCTTTAGAACTTCACTTGGTGCTTGTTTTAACACAACAGCGCAGCCTTTGGCTATTTATGTTTAAACATACCATACTCTGACAAGCCTCTGAAGTCTTTAAAGTCTTCTCATCTTTATTGCAGACAGTTCTTTGATCTCAATGCCAGAATAGGTCAACACAAGTACTTCAGAATTAGACTTGTTTACATCCAACAAACAATACAAATAAGTGAATGTGGCAAGGACATCCCAGGCAGATTAAATGAGGCTGCGTTTTCCTAGTTCTACTTAAAATATTTTTGTTTTTGCCAAACACTGTGCGAGTGATGTCATCATCAAATGCAATGAAACTGGCTTATTGAAACGCTTTCTCCTCAAAATGTTTTGTCATTCAGGGCTCTGTCATAGGATAATTGCAACTTGGCGTACCAACAAAGAGCATCTGAATGTCCTCAGCTTCCTTATCTATACAATGGGCAGGGTTGACAGCCATTTTATTAGCTGAGATATTGTTACCCCATCAGATAAAATACTGTGTTTTGTTGCTTTGATGTTTTCTGTCGCCATAGCAGAGCTGTCTTTTTCAGCTGCATGTTTAAAGAACAACCATGGTGGCAGCTTATGTTCCTTCACAATAACAGTGCCTACAAACATCTCACAGAAGGAGGCAAGCAGTGTACTAATTGTACGTTATCAGAAAGAGATGGAAAAAGCACACCGAGTTTGTCACAGTTATTTCTAGTAAAAATATAATTGTTTAGTCATCTCTCTCATCTACAAATAAAAGACAACCAGAGAGTGAGTTCCCTCCAAATGGACAGTCAGTCGAGAACCCAACCACTCCTGTTCTCCTGCCTCCACACACAGTATTATTAATCAACAGAATATAGAGTCGATTAAAATAACATTTGGGGTAACTGCTTATGTTTAATGCTTCTTCACAATGGCTAGAACTATTACAGTACTCAGAATATATATCTTACTTCCACATGATTGGCTAGATTATACAGACCTTGTAGGCAAACGAAAAAATCTGTCATGCAGGCCAGTATGTAAACCCATTTCATTTTCTGTTTAAATCCTTCCTGAAAGATTGAACTTTTCTTGAATTTCAAAACAGCAAGCCTGTTAACCAAACAGAAGGTGGAAAATTCTGCTTGTCGACACCAGGCTTATCTCACTGTACTACCACTTAGGCAATAATTATAAAAAGTGCTGTAGACATAGTTTAATAATTCAACATTTGCCAGCTGCTACTGAAGACTTCTCATCTATAGTAAGCACAAAGAAGAGCTATGGACTCTGCAGTGGACTACTTGACTAATACTGTCCACATCTGTGTCAGCAGTGCTCTAGCACACCAGTTTCTGCTGAGGGATGTTGCTGGGATGATAACAGAAACAGCATAATTAGAAGTCACCAGCCTAGCAGGAAATCTCATCTTTGGTGGCTGCTTAACAAGAGATTACCCCTGATAACAAAGGGCAAAGCAGGAAAGTATAAACTGTTCTGGCAAATACAGGCATCTCTGTGGACCTTTAGAGTTGTATACACACAATAAGTCAAGAGGCTTTTGGCATCAATGAAAATGCAACACCTTTGACATAAGGACATCCCCTTTGAATCCCCTCTTGAAAATTAATTAAACATTAAGAATTACGTAATCATACTACTTCATTTTGTTGACACATTTTTAAAATCCTCCTTACAAGAATTTGACAAATGATAAACTAACAATGAAGAAAACAGAGACTAGCAAATAGTTACTGGGAAAGTCAAGGGCAGATAATTACTCATTTCATTATCTATACATATTCCTTCAAACAACAGCTGCTACCACACTTCAGACTTACAGCTCTGACTAATACTTATTGACAGACATAGCTCATGCCAGCCTACCTGTTTCACAGGGAAAGTAACTACATAAAGGTCCCACCTTACTGTCTGCATTTAAAAGACATTGTGAAGCACTTACCCTTGTCTGCTTTTTTTCCCTTCTGCTACTCATTGCCATGATGTCTGCCTATATCCTGAAGCAGACTGTCAGTGGAAAACTCAGTGCTCTTTCCACTTCCTTCCCTTCTAATAGCTAGTTCAAGGAAGAGGGAGTAAATTGGCATCTGGAGTACTGAGGCCCAGGGAACTACTCAGGTGCAATTGAAATCTGGTGTGTGTCAGGTGTGATGAGTTCTGGAGAAAAATCAGAAACTTCCACAAAGGAGCTGCAACTGCCAAAATCTCAGCACAGCTATGAAAAGAGCTCTTCAATAAACAGTGCTCCTCGGTCACTTATACAGGATTATTCAATTATCTAATAATTAAAACTTTAGATAATGAAATATTTTTTAAAAGGAGGAGGAGGAAAATCCAGCAACAAGGATTTTGCTTGAGCAGATGTAAAATCGACACATCTGCCTCCCTCGATACTAGCAAATTGGCTCTTTCAATGTTTCATTTGTTCTCCTGCCAATTCTTGATCTCTTGTCAATTTACTCTCAAACTTGGAAGAAAATTAAATGGTTTGATGACATATTGCTTTCTGTATTTTATCTTTGAAATGCAAAATATATATTTCAATGATCTTAGAAATGTTTCACATCTTTTAAATCTTTGCAATTGTAAGATGTTGGGCTTGATCCCCATCGGGAACGTAAGGGCATAACTCCATCTAACTAAATTAAGCTAGGCAGTTTATCACAGCTGGTGATTTTGTCCAGAGTTTTTCCACAGATTAACACAGAACTTGTCATATACTTATTCAGAAATACGCAGTGTGAAAGGGAGTGACTCCCTATATGCTTTAGGCATGCTTGAAAATACCTATACTAGATGATTGCCTAAAAATGCTTCCTAATAGCCTTAAATACTCAAAATGAAATGACAGAACTGTCATCACAGCAAGGAAAGAAATCACACAAAGAAAGAAAAATGATAGCAGCATTAACTGCATCAGCCACCTGTTCTATAAAGGTTATTAAAATGATGGAAACAGTATGTTGGCTATGCCATACATGCAGGCTAAAACCCCCAGCAGGTCAAATATCTCTTGCTACAAGTTGTAATTTATATGCCTATAATTTCTACTATGCTATAATTTCTACAACATTTATCAAAATGCTGGCTAGAAAAGTCTGGCTACTGACTCTAATTCCTTGCTCTATGGCTACTTCTTTAGTCACAAGTCGACAAAAGGATTTTGGCACAAAAAGTCAGACTTTGACAAATGCCTTTGTGGTGCTCCCTGATATGCTCAGAGCTGCTTTGACCCTGCAAGCAATAAGCAGCCCAATATCTATTTTTTAGTGTTGCCTCAATTCCACTGGGAACGATTTTCCTAGGGGCTGGGGTCCTACAAACATAATATGCCTAATAGACCTGTGGGAACCTGCCCTATGCTCAATGCAGCTGTATTCACTTTCATTCAAACACAAAAAGTAAAGGAGAAATAGAAGGAGGTAGTGGCAATGTCCTCTTCATAAACAGTATTTTAGCATGCAGGACTTCAAAGGCAGTCCTAAACAAATCTGCTCTCCCTTGGTTCTGAAAAGCACCATAATCACCCAGCTGCAGGCAGTACCTGAGCAGAAACACACCCCATCCCTCCTACTGAAGCTACTCAGGTTGGCAAAAGCAATTCAATCACCCTGAGCCCACAAGCACATCTCTCTAGCTGGGCAGGTAGTGTCTTCATGTGGGATTCCTGATGTCAAGTTCCTGCCCTAGGGATGTCTAATGTATTTTATCCAAGAACTGTTTAAAATAAAATAATCTGTCATATAAATGAAAGGAAAGAGGCTCATTTTCAGAGCCACTGCCACTATAGATGGCCAATATAGATCAAAGTGTTTACATTTAGGCATTCTTGACTGAAAACAATGGCATGCTTCTCTTTATGCTAAGTTTAGCCATCTGTAAAGCAGACATATTACAGTTTGCCTACCTCAGAGAAATGAGATAATACAACTTTGGCAAAGAAAGGCTCCATCACCTCACTTGACTAGACATAAAATGGTAATATGAATATATGATTTTAAATCAATATTAAGATAGTGTAGACTCTGGGACATTTCTGATATTGCTTTGGCTGGATAATGTAATTTGTTTTCTAACAGGTCTGTTGCTGTGCTTGATATTCAACAGAGCCAGCCTTTGTTACAAGATGTACATAGCTAATCTGCTGATAAAAGAAATCATAAACAATATTTTATTCTGCATTATTTTATTCATTATACCATTACTTTAATTGATGCAATCCTGAGTCACAGAATTATTAAGGTTGGAAGAGACCTCTAAGATCATCAATTCCAACCACCTACCTATCACTGCCATGCCACTAAACCATGTCCCTAATTACTACATCTATATGTTTTTTAAACACCTCCAGGGACAGTGACTCCACAGCCTCCCTGGGCAGCCTGTTCCAATGCCTAACAATTCTTTCAGTGAAGAAATTTTTCCTAACATCCAATCTAAACCTCCTCTGGTGCCACATGAGGCCATTTCCTCTTTTCCTCTCACTGTTAACCTGGTAGAAGAAAATGACCCCCATCTTGCTCCAACCTCCTTTCAGGTAGTTGTAGAGAGAGAAGTACGGGTTGGATCCTGGGATCATGTAGCCGTGCTGACATACCGTAAGTTAGTCTACTCTAAATATTCTTTCATTACAGAGGAGAAAGGTGGTGCAAAACCTTTAAACTTATACATCTGGTTTAATACCTCCTAATCTTTTTTCCCTTCTTTTGTTTTTGCATAGTTGCATAAGGATATCATCACACTATTACTCATACTTTCTTAAGTGAGTAGTCTGAGCAAAGTATTAACTGCATTAGAGGTAGTTTCCAATGTGGAAGTGACAGCATCTGCCTCTCTGATTCAGCACAGGAAATTTGGCATTCAGGAGCTCCCAGAGCAGGCACTCAGCACTGCAAGAAACAGGAATCTCGTGAGCAAGTGTATGTTCTTTTTTTTTTTTTTTTTCAGTAGCTGGACATTCTGTACAAGTCAGCCATCACATATTTTCAGTAGCATTGTTTTCACAGGATAATCCTTAGTAATATACAAAATGGAACCTGCTATCTCTTTGATGAATTAGTTTCAAAGTCCAAGGTTAAGTGTGGGCAAGCAAAACAAAGAAGACAGTGAAGATTTGCAGGACAGTGACAGGAGCTGGCAGAAAGGAAAGCTAGTTTCTTTAGAAGTGGTCTCTCAGGGGTCATTTCTCAATATAGTTGAACTGTTTGAATACACACTTGTGCAGTTTATGTAAATTAGTACTAAAACTTCATCAGACATCATCCCTAGAAATTATTTTAGAGAGATGGATCCCAAGGTCATACCGACCTTAACCAGAAGATCTTGCTAGATCACATGATGAGAACTGTCACCCATGACAATCCTGGATACTAAGCCACTGTTAAATGTCTGTCTTGTCGCAGAGTTATTCTATATGTGCTTGAAACTGAGCCATGTCACATGTTTGGCAGCAAATATAATCCTTCCACACAGAGGATATGATCCTTGGTGTGATCCTGCTGTTCTCAGGCAAGAATAGCTTTTGGTAAAGCCAGTGCATGGCTTGTCTGTGTGTTTCCATTTTGACTAAGGGACAAACTCCAAACATGGGGTGTCCCCAGTAATACATATGGCCCAGATGAGAAGAGATACAAACTGCACAGTGCACAAACATGATGTCTGTATATGAATTAATAGAGAGAAACTAGATTACTTTTCATATTGCTTTCCAAAGCCCCAAGTAGCATGTGATGCCAACAGCAGCACAAGAATTACTGTAAAAGAGAGCAAGGCACTGCTCCTGGTTTGAAGAGCAGCAGATGAAATCACTGAATGAATGACAGCTTAGGGATTCTCCCCTTGAGACAACAGCTCCAGAATTCCCCAGTCAAACTGACTCCCAGTTTTGACACTCTCTTTGACTTACCCTGCTGCTTTCTTTTTTTTCATACCATCATAGCAGTTCTCTGCCCTCTCCTAATGGTCATCCATGCTTTTCTATCCTTTTTTCTCTGACTGTATCACTTACATTATGGCTAGTCCCTTGTCTCTGCCATTCCTTGTGCTCTGCTGGTCCTCCTCACATGTGACACTCCAGTGCTGAAGGGTATGTGTTTGGGACATATTGCCCCTTTTGTTTTAAAATCCTAGGTGTGAATCTCAGCTATTGCTGAGTCTTCCAAGAATCATAGAATCATAGAATGGTTTGGGTTGGAAGGGACCTTTAGAGGTCATCTAGTCCAACCCCCCTGCAGTGGGGAGGGACATCCCCAGCTAGATCAGGTTGCCCAGAGAAAAAGGAGAAGAGAGGGAGAGAGAACCTACAGTTCTGGTATGATTGTTCTCAATTGCTTCTAAGATAATGGAATAAATAATATAATGACAACAATCATCTGGAACAACAGCGGAATCATAATAAATTATTTGTATTTTCAAAGAACAGATCATGCCAGACAAATGTAATTGTTTCTTCACCATTTTCTGGATTAGCATACAGATGGAAGAGAGTGGCTGCAATATACCTGGGCTGTAGAACAGCATTTGATACAGTGGCTCACAAAATCTTATTAGAAAAATAATTTATAATGTCTTGGCTAAGAGTGCTGTCATATGGATTGAAAACTGGCTGAAGGAATGTAAACAAAGGATAATGAGTCATGACAAACAGCACTGCACTGAGCTGTGAAGAGGTATCCAGTTGGGTTGCCACAGGAGTTGACGTTAAGCCCAGTTTTATTTTACATATTTATTAATGCTCTGGAAAAAGAGATAAACAGTCTGAGAATTAAATTCACAGATGATACTAAATTACTAGATATTGTTAACTCAAATAATGACAGAGATATTACATATAGGGGTAGTAAAGAGGATGGAAATGTGAAGAGTCAGTGACGAGATTTACCTATACAAGTATGTGAGGGAGGGTTTTATATCCCCACTGATAATAACAGGAACCCACTGACAGACCAGCCAAAAGCAGTTTATATCTGGTCTGTCAAAGGCTGAAGCAGAGAAAGAACAACAAAGGCATCTAGGAGATAACTATTAATTATAACACGACCCAGAAAGATCCCAGAAAAGGATTCACTTTCATTTTCTAGTCTCAATAAATGTCAGTGTTCAGGATTTTGCAGGATTTTTTCCAATTGCGTTCTATAGAGTAGCATATAGCAATGTAATACAGAGTCATCTGGCTTCATATCACTATCTTGTGTTGCTTTTCTGAGGAGAAACCAGTAGTAAAAATCTTGCCATTTTCTTTGTATACCTTGTTTACTTACACTATTAATATGAATAGAACAGAAGTAGTAAAAAGTGACACAGAGGTAATAAGTTCTTTCAGGAATTGCACTCTTATGAGCAACTCAACCCTGCCAAACTGAATCTGCTTAGAGGTGTAAAAGCAAAAAGAAGCAGAAAAATCTAAATAGGCTGTAGGTCTAACCAGACTCTTAAAATAAAATTTTGCCTCTTAAGCTAACATTATATTACTCAAAATGAAACCAAGCAAAGTAGAATGTCTCACATAAAAATGCTTCTGAATACTTGCAGTAAACCAAACATTCCACAAGACTTGTAACAGTTGAGACATGGTTTCCTACCATTTTATGTATTGAGTTTGTTTGGTTTTGGTGCCTAAGGATATGCAAGCTCAAGGTCAAATTATTTTCATCTCTCAGTCCAAAGCAACAGTATCCTTGCATGTAGATTCTTCAGCATATGTGAGTTTACAGCATAACTTTTCACACCAGGTTTTAAAAAAGATTGGGTTTGCCTTTTTTTTCATGTGTGTGTATGTTTGTTTACTTCTTTTAATTTAGTAAAAGAGAACTGAGTTCAAAAGAAAGTGAGAATGATCACCTTTCAGTGTCATTCCCACAGAAAACCATGACACATCAGCTAAAATAAAGTCACCTATTAAAGATTTCATTATTCCCTACTTTCCTTCCCAGCTGGTAAAGAATGATATGAAAAACTGGAGGAAAATCAGCCTGCGAGGGTGTAAGTAATGCACACAGAGGTGCCTTCAGCTTGCTTCAAATTATGACAGAGGATGACTTCAGCAAGGGAGTGAAAACTATGCTTGACTCCAAGTACAAATCCGGAATGCTTGAGGATCTGATTTCAGACACAGCATGGCACAGAGCAGAGTCTGTCAATGACTGCTGTAAGAGATTAAATGAATCAGCCTTTTGAAATATCCGTCACTGGCAGTGGTCGCTATTTTTTCATATAACTATACCCCAAGAGACTACTAAAGGAACAAGGTTAAAAATTTCCAGGGGGAGTTTGGTGGTATTAGTATCCAAGTAAATATAAATACTGGATTTTTTCAGTGCTATTACTTCACAGTATCACAGTATATATTAGGAAGGGACCTAGAAAGATTATCTAGTCCAACCCCCCTGCCAGAGCAGGATCACCTAGACGAGGTCACACAGGAATGTGTCCAGGCAACTCCTGAATGTCTCCAGAGAGGGAGACTCCACAGCTCTCCTGGGCAGCCTGTTCCAGTGGTCCATCGCCCTCACTGTAAAGAAGTTTTTCCTCATGTTAATACTAAACTTCCTGTGATCCAACTTACTCCCACTCCCTCTTGTCCTAACATTGGATGACACTGAGAAGAGCCTGGCTCTCTCCTCCTGACACTCACCTTTAACATATTTGTAAACATTAATGAGGTCCCCTCTCAGTCTCCTCTTCTCCAGGCTAAAGAGATCCAGCTCTCTCAGCCTGCCCTCAGAGGGCAGATGCTCCACTCCTTTAATAATCTTGGTGGCCCTGTGCTGGACTCTCTCCAGCAGCTCCCTATCTTTCTTGAGCTGGGGCGCCCAGAACTGGACACAGGATTCCAAGTGGGGCCTCACCAGGGCAGAGTAGAGGGGGAGAATAACCTCTCTTGATCTGCTGGCCACGCTCCTCTTAATGCATCCTAGGATGCCATTGGCCCTCTTGGCTTCAAGGGCACATTGCTGGCTCATGGTCATCCTCCTATCCACCAGAACTCCTAGATCTTTTTCCCCAGGGCTGTTTTCCAACAGATCAGTTCCTAACTTGTACTGATCCATGCGGTTGTTCTTTCCCAGGTGCAGTACTTTACACTTACCCTTGTTAAATCTCATTAAGTTTCTCTCTGCCCATCTCTATAGCCTGTCCAGGTCACACTGGATGGCAGCACAGCCT